>OZ038386.1:25165700-25675700 GCA_964036045.1 Eutreptiella sp. 'Long Island Sound 2002' | reverse complement strand
GGGGGATGTCGGAGGGGTATCAGGGTACCTGCCTGGCCTGAGTGCACCTGAAATTCCACATTGTCCCCCTCCCCCGATGCCTAAGAAGGGAAGGGACCCCAGAGGCGGCCCCAGAAGCGGCTAGACAGGCGGTTGGAGGAGGTTGCCGACGCGGTTGGGGGCGGTTACTGTCGGCCACCAATGCCATTTGGCATTCCCCCATGACCGTGGACCCTCCGTGGGCACGGCGGTGGACAGGCTGTGGCACCCGCCTTCACCCACGGCCTCGCCGTCTCTCCAGGACGGCATCCCTCCGCTATTCGCCCACGAGCCCCAAAACGCACCCGCTCCGCCGCCGCAGCCTCAGAGTATGCCCCACCCACTTCTGCATCGCGCACATTGGCCGCAGCCGCGGCACACAGAACCACATAAAAATGCCGTGCATTCCATCCCGAGCCCAACCCCGGGTCTCTCCGCACATTTGCACGTGAGGGGGTCTGATCGGCGGCGGTCACTCGGAAGTGCGCTGTACCTCTCCAAAAAGAGAAAACAGCACAAGCGGCAGTTGGTTCCCGCCCCCACAGTGCGTTTTGCACACACCCATGCCACTCCTTCTTTGAAGTTATGTGCCTTTCGGGTGAGCGCAATCCCGTACCGGGGGAGGGGGGGTGATTAGGAACCGCCGAAATGTGGAATGGCAACATTCGGCACAACAAAAGTGTGCCAAATTATGCCGCGTTATGTTCATCTCCGAACCCCTTTTTCAAGGCGTCGCTTGTGGCATGCGCAGTCCCATTGTGCCCGACAGCCTTCGGGACATAAGAGCAGCCATCAAAGCAACCGTTCAGAAGCTGTGAGAAGTGACAGCAACCCACCAAAGGCCCGTAGGAAATAACAACCACCAGTCACGGTCTACGCGTGTTCATGTGCCACCATCTGGGGATTGGTACCACATGTTCCACTGGCATTTCAGAATTGGGACCAAATTTCCTCCGCACCACCTTTCCCCATTCCAAATGTCGCACGTACCCAATTTCCCCCTCCGCGGCAGCTCTTTGTGGGGGGCTGTGTTACCCTGGGCCAGCCCACCAAAGGCCCCCCCTGCACCTTCAAGCCCCCCTTGTGTTGGTCCCATGGCCCGTGGGTTGACACAAGGGGAGGGGGATCTCGCTGGAGGGGCCAGTCAGGCCCGGATTACAACGGCCGTACCCGCAGGAGGAGGAGGGGGGGGGGGGGGACCCCCCCCAATTGGACCCCCCGGCCCCCCAGACCAAAGTGACCGTCGTGGGAAAACCCGAGATGTACCAGTGGGACAGTCTGGTCAGGCCCTTTTCGGTACACAAACCCCCATCCCCCTCCCCCCGTTCCAAGGGTCCAAGGGAAGGGCAGCGAATGGCGATCGGCCAGTAGGCGCCGCCCGCTGCAGACGAGAACAACACACGAAAGGCGTCATGCCAAACCCCCCCCCCACCCAATACTGCCCTGGGGCCAGGGGAACACGTGCGGCTGCTTCGCGGGGGGTGGATCGTGCAGCGGTCCAGTAAAAGACTGGTGGTGGGCGGGAACAGGGCGTGTAGCGCCGGCACCGGTGCTGCCCCGCCCACTTGTGTGCCCTGCTTTTAGTCAGAGGACCGTCCTTTGAGGAGCCCCCCCCCCACACACACACACACACGCAGACGCAAGCACGGCCGGAAGTCGGATTTGCAAGTCTGTGGGGGGGGGGGGGGTCCAATACGGCCCCCAAAAGTTTGGGGCGGGGGGGTTGGCTTCGGGAAAAGGGCTCAATTGATAGGACCATTAATCAGTCATTATGAACTCTGCCGCCAAAGGCGCCGAAAGTTGTTTTGAGCATGGACAATGGTCAATTTGCTTTTCACTGAATACATGTCCGAACCCCCTCGGCACGCTGATTCCAAAAATTCCATTTTCATTATTTTTTTTGCTGAATTTCGGGTCCGGGTCAACTCTGGTGCCCGGGGGTCAGTCTCCCGAGGATTTCGGGTGTCCCGTCAATTGAGCTTTTTTGGGGGGGGGGGGGGTTTGGCCAGAGGGCAGCATCAAAGCCCCCCCCCCCCGAAGTTGGAAGCCCGCCCCCCCTTTGGCTTACAGAACTGCGGTCAATCGATCGCAGTGGACGAGTCAGCGATGGCCGTTGGTCTTTGATGGCCAATCGATGATCAATTGGCGGGTATTTCGGGGCATGAGTCCCATTTCCGAGGACCCACTCCCCGACACGCCGGTGCACGACCCGGCGTGTTTCCGGACTCCGGGTAGGCGTTCGGTCGGTGTGCGGGACGTTCTCTGTATTCCGCTGTACTCCTGGCGCCGGCAAGGCTGTCCTGAAGAACTCTTTTTGCCAACCCCCCCCCCCCCCCGGCCCCAGGCAGTGTGGCAGTGTACCGCAGAAGTTTCACTGCCCACTGCCCCAAGGCAGTGCGACAGTGTAGAGTCCGAACCGCCAACGCACAGTGGCGGCCCATGGCATGGCCGGGACGTGCCCCGATGGGGCACGTCTCCGCGGCACATCACGGCCGAGTGGAAAAGTGGGGGGGAGGGGGGCTGGGGCAGAAGGGCACAGCACGAACAGTCACCGGGCACACCATCATAACGCATGCCAGGCACGCCTCCACTTCCCCATTGGCATTCCACGTGTGGACAGAGTCTTCGGAGCTCGACTGGGAGAGCGATTGAGCAATGTCTCGGAGATGCAGCTGCGCTGGGGGGCGCTGAGGCCGCGTTGCAGCGTCGTAAGGCTTTGGCAGACGTACGTGAGCACCGACAGTCCATTGCACACTCTATGGGGGCACACCGTGCGCTGTGCGCACACCGTGCGAAAGGTAGGCCGTGTTGGACCCATTTCCCCAATGGCCACGCTGACTCAGGAACTACTGTGTTCCCATACGCAGGACTCCTCAGATTCTTACTCAGTCCAAAAACTCAGATAATGAGTGAAACCAAACAAAATTTCCCACATATCCTGCCCTGCCAGCACCCCTTTGAGCTCTGCGATGATACTACTGCCTATTTTATCAGAAGAATCTTGGTCGTAAAGGGCCACCAACATGGAGTAGGCCACTCCATGCGACGTGGGTTGAGGTCCCCTATCCTGCAGGTAGGCACGGCCCTGGACAGACACAGCGTGTGAGGTAATTCGTGTGAAGGATGGGGAGGTCCTCCGAGTTATTTGCAGCATCATCTGCCAGATTTGCTCTGACAAATAGGGAGGCCCCCCTGCCAATCCTTTGCCCGTCGTACCACCAATGATTCATTTGAAGCATGGGGAAGCCCCCTTTGTCCTTTGCAGCATCATCTGCCAACTAAAAATGCCACCGTGCTCTCTGAATCTGCTGTTTTTGCCCTGTGGACGTCGCTCCTGCGGTGGTGTTTCAGGGTGGTCACAGGAAGGCTAACTTACTATTGTGCGCTGTGCACACGCTGTGCCCGTGCTGTGCCTGCGCTGTGCAGAAACGCCCCCTGTGACGAAATGTGTCGTCGGAGTGCAGCGGTTTCTTAAATGGTCTGCGCGCGTGTCGCGCCAAAACCGTTCTGCACGTTGTTTTTGGTTGAATGTCAGCCAACGCTCCCAAACCTGAGATTTTTCCCCGAAAGTTGTCTCCGTTGCACACTCTTTGACCTGTTCCCCCACCCGAGGCTCTCAGCGCGAGCGCGGCCATTCGGTGCGGGTTGCGAAGTTCTCCACCGGCGCGGCCACGAGCCCGAGAACGTGGTGCGGCATACCCCTGTGCCCTCCCCACAGCCGGTGCAGCCGGTGCTTCGCCGCCCACTGCGGGGCACATGGAGGGTGCGGTGCGGGTCACCCCCTATCAACCCACTGCTCCAGCCACCAATTTGGTCGGGGTCGCAACTCGATCTTCCTCAGCACCCGAAATGATGGCCATCATTTCATCGACATTGCCGCCGGCTCTGCGATGTCGTCACTGCACCCTCGTCCCCGACATCGGGGGATGCGGGGACCACCTGCAGTTCGCTGTGACGGTGAGCAGGGCACCCCCGGCAGCACCAAAAAGAATCCCTTTTGACCTGAGGTCATCTGCGTGCACCACATCAGAATGCACCTGCGGTGGATTCAGTGGCCTCCAGGGGCGCACGATGGGGGAGCACTGGAGGTGTAGTGGGATTGCGCGGGTGAGGGAATGCGGGGGGCGGGGGGGTGGGGCATAGCAACCGCCAAAAAGGTGCTGCTGGGCTCCCGAATTGCGAAGTTACAACTCGAAATCGTGCAGTTGGGGCATCGAGTGGCCAGTGGGGACCATTGGTCAGCCACCGCCGAGGGCGTCGGGTGCTGCCCCCCTCCCGAGCGCGCCGCGGGTGCGCCGCGCGCCGGCACCAACTCTGTTCTTTGGGCCCTGCTTTTGGCTGGGGCCCCATCTCTCCGAGGCCCTTTGTGCCAGGCCATAGACAGGGCCGCAGCCCCCCCCCCCCCCCCCTCGCACTGACCAGGGGCTGTCTCCCGGTCGCAACAGGAATTTGTGGGACGTGTACAGAAATGATTGCAACCCCCGGTCTGCGCTCGTGACGGGGTTTGGGTTGTGCATGAGACGGATGCCGCAGATCTCAGGGGTGTTTGGGCGTGAGCCGCCCTCACCCGAAGGTGCCCAACACCTCCGGCACTCATCACATCCCCCACTGCCCCCGGTCATGGAACTCCGAGACGTCTCCCCCGCAACATCGGAGTCACGGCGAGTGAGGGCTCTGCTGAGTGATAGATTTGGGGTACGTTTGAGAGCGGGGGCGCGGGGGGTTGGGCACTGGAAACGAGGGTTTGAGGTGTCGCCTGTGCATTTCAAGGACCGGGGGCATTCCAAACCGGTTTGAGGGTGTTCCCTGCAGAAGTCATTGCACGACGAGGGGCCTGTCGAACATGTTTTTGCGGTGGCACCCGCCGCACAACCGCAGTTTTGAGGGGCAATGAAAAGGGGGGCTGAGGTGCGGTCCTTCCCAAACGCACTTTGAGGGCAGGTGGTCGCCCGCACGTGCGAAGTGCGACCTCCCCTTCGGACACGCCCCCTGCCCCTGTGAAGCAGTTTGAGACCAGGCGTTGGACGACGTGGCATCCTTTTCGGGTCCAAGGCTCAGTGTGTACGGCGTGCGGCCGAATGGGAGGTTAGTATCCCCCGCGGCAAGTGCGTACCGCAAGAGAGGCGGGTATTCCTGCTGCAACGGATGCACGAAGCACACGATTTTGGTGTGGAGCAGGGAATCCCGCGGGTGGTGTGCAGCGGTACGCAGCATGACGCATGTGCACTCGCGGCCTTTGCCAGCCTTTGGTATGGCAACGTTGGGTTCCTGTTGTTATCGAACGCTTCGGCTTTTCGTGCTTGTGTGCCGCTGCTGGGGTGACGTTCGCCTTGTCCGAATTCATGAACACAGGGTCGGAGCCCACTGGATTGACACACAGGGCGGCCGCACCACCCAATGGTCCTGCAGCAACAGCAGACCATCTATGCCACGACCTGCCAGGCTCATGGCGCGCGGGACAAATGCCGCCGCTACCCAACGGACGCCAGATTAGACCATCCGCCACCAAAACACAAACGACCTTCAGCGACACGGACCCACCGATTAGAGTTTTGTTTTTGCAATGGTTCGGTTGTCGAGTTGACGGGTTGACGAGGTACAGCCCTTGTCCAGCCCCTCCAGCCCCCCCCCCCTTGTCCATCCCCTCCACCCGGGGGGGGGGGGGGGGGGACCGTCACTTGGCCCATGAACCATAAGAAATCAATGAGAAATCACAGGCGCCGAAGAAAATTTTTCGTTGGGTACACTGGCACTAGGTCACTGTTGTGTGGCGTCCGCCCCCCCCCCCCGGGGGTTGGGGGGGTATGTGTATTCGGTTGATTCCCCGAGACTCAACACGAACTTCTGTCGGGTGCCTGCGGGGCGCTGCTTCATTTTCCCATTCCTTTCGGGTTCCCATGGAAACGGCCTTGAAGCTTCATGTCAAGTTGCCTGTGCCTTCCGATGTCGGTGCGCTGGCCTCAGCCTGGCCTCAGCTGCTGATGTGGGGGAACAGGATCCACCGGGCAGACCGTAGGCCCCCTGGCGCGCCTGAGAAGTGGTCTGATGGAAGGTGCACGCGCATTGCAGGCTCTTCCAGTCCAATGCAGCTCCTGGCGATGCTCTGCCGTCGTCCAGGCCTTCCCGAGTGCTGGTGCGCCGTCCCCGACACAGTCAGTGAGTTCCGCGATCACGCCACGACCCCCTCCCGATGCGGTGCTGAAGGAGGGGCTGCGTGGCACGGGATGTGGGCACGCAATCGATATGAACGGATGCACGGGTTTCTTCCTCCGCCAAACATTGATCGAGGGCGATCTCCTGCAAAGTTACTGTCGGCACATCACATCGCTCTGACATGAGGCACACGAATCTCTGCCATTTAATGGCATTTGAACATTCCTGTCAGTGGTCCGTCTGGAGCAAAGACGCTCGCCCTGTTTGTCGACGCAGAGGGACGCCGGGCAGCGACGTGCGGACGTGTGGTATCTCAGACCTGTTGATGAGTTGAGGTCCAGCCCAAAGAGATTTGGGCACTGCCTTTCAAAAAAAACATGACTCTTCCCGTTCCATCGCTTGTGATTTGAGATGTTCAGCGACGGCTTTGGCAATGCGGTGGCCCGATGTGCCTCCAGTGAACAACCCCCCGGAACGCGGATGGGCTGCTCTGTTTTGCTACTGCGCACCGAGAATCGTGGGTTGACAGCAGAGGGCCTGTGCTACCAACGCTTGATTTCTGCGTCTGCATCTGCCAAAGGACGAGGGTGTGGACACTGGCCAGCGGGCAGACGCGCAGCGGAGGGTTGTTGAAGGGATGTGGGTCATTCATGTGGAAGGAATTCGTGGGCTGCAGGCATGTTCAGCCAAGGAAGTAGGTAAGGGACTGCAGCCTGGCGCTGAGATTCCATGTCCCTGGAATTCCAGGTCAACCCGTACACCCCCTCCGCCGCACGTCACGCATGATACTGCACGTCACGCATGATAATGGTGATCGAAGGAAGAAACGTCCGCCAAAAGCCCAAAAGGGGTTGCGTTGCATAGCAAACAGCGAGGCGTTCCAGGGACATTGCTTTACGGAGTGTGAGGTCCTGCCATGCCAAGTGTCAGGCACGGGACACGCGCACCCTGCAGCCGTGCCGCATCCAACAGTTTCATGAGCAAAAAAGCGGCAATTTACCACGTGTGACGCGAAATCTACTCCTGCCTCCCGCGCCAAATAGTATCCCTTTGGACAGCTGCAGGCTGAGTGCAGCACTACTCTCCGCAGCTTCAGGCTGAGTGCGGTACGACACCTCAGCTGGAGGGTGCGTGTAGTGCTATGCCTCACTCCTGGACGCAGAAAGTGATGAATTTATTTGTGGTCGGGGTTACCGTTCACTAAGTCCCCCCACCCGCGCACCCTTGGCCACAGGTAGACAAACCTCCGCAGTTGGGTACAGTCGTGCATGGTTGTTTGGCTGCTCATCTTATTAGGGTATTTCTGATTATGGCTTCCATATTCAATGAAAATCAGAGGTTTGTCAACGCCCAGGGGGAGCCCGTCAGTATCACACATTTGACGGAAATGAAGAAAATTGGGTTTTACTTTTCTGCTCACTGGTGTGCATGTGTGCAATTGTGCTGCGCGTACCTGTATGCGGGGTACTGGCTCTGGATCCGCGATAGAGAGGGGGCTATGCCGTGTGCACAATGCCTGTTTGGAATGGGTGTTGGCGTTTGTGCAGTACTGGTCATGGGCTCGGTAGCACACGAATTCCCAACAGTGGTAGGCTACACATACCCAGCGAATCCGCAACACTGCCCCTGCGTCTACTGCTGCCCCGTGCTACAGTGCTAGCGGTACACATATCAAGGCATACCTGCATTTGGCATGCTATACCTTTGTTTCTGCCGCAAAACAACTGTCACCTGGAGACGTGTACTGCGGCGATACCTGCTGTATCGGTCCCTCATTCCGTAGGTGTCCGCCCTGCCGCGGCTTCACCCCAAAACTGGCAGCCGCATACCAAATTATTCGGGCGCAGCATCCCGACTTCGAGATCATCTTTGTAACCAGTGACAGAGATGAGGTTTGTGGTACAGAGCATTGGAGGGCATCAAAAGCCAGTGTACTGGATTTAGTGCAGGGGGTTTGCATTGAGTGGTGTGAGGCAGCGGTTGGCAGGCATCCAATGAAGATTGGTTTGCGAGGGTCAGCGTGGCGGTTACTGCTTCGTGGCTTTTTCTGGTGCACAGTGCACTGGACAACGACCAGGTCTATAGGGCCTCCTCGTGTGAATTTGTATTGTACATTTGTCAGCTTTTGTGTACTTGGGTTGTCACGTGCCAGGGCCTGCCAGTGTTCCCGTTCATCATTATTCAAACCATTCAGACCATCACGGTCCCCAAGGCAACACCGGGCGCTCAAAGTGGGCAAACGGAGGTGAACGGTGAAAGGACTTGCCATTGTACGTCGCTTTCGGTGCTGTTTTGGCCATTTTGGCCCCCAGAAGAGATCCCAGAGGCGGCTAGTCAGGCCAGAAAAGTCGCCGTGGAGCGTCCCAAAGCGTTTTTTCACTACGCAGCAATGCATGCGCCACTCCCACACGCATTGTGGATCCCTCAGTGGGACGCAAAATGCATTTTCTGCCCATTTTATGGCAGTTTTTGGAACCCACAACTGCCAATTGCGGGCCTCTAGGCAGCCGCCACCGTTCAAATTTCTGCTCAACTTTTGTGCGATTCAACTTCGCATGTCGCGTCTCCTCCACCAAAATTGGGCAGGAAACTAAACCACCACAATGAGATTCTGATCCTTTTTCCTGTGTTCGCCCATGCTTGCTTACCGCTTGCTGCTGCTTGCCACAAGGGGGGGCTCCACCCTGTACTCTGGAGAGGATTGTACCGTTTTGCTGGTTCCATCAGCTCGGTGGCCATCACCCAAGCCTGTACCCGTGCCCGACGTAAAGCTTGGTTTTTGCGCACCACTGACACCCGATTGGCGCCAAAGTGTGGTGCGGTGGGGCTCCCGCGGGGCTGAAAAGTTGGTCACAAATGATTGATTGAAATGTTGTTCCGCGGCAGCTTGGGTGGGTGGTGTTGGGCCATTTTGATCCGTTTTTGACCCAGTTTGGCCCGCTTAGATTCCTCGAAAGCCTCGAAAAGGGCCATTTTGGGACTGACAAACGGTCAAAATACTTGATGTGATCTGCTTTTTGCATCGGTCCGAAGATTGAGTCCTGTTTTCAACGGCGGGCTCTTCAGTTAGCCTGGCCCTTGGCACCGAGGCCCTGTGCAACAATGGTTCAGCTCGGACCGTGGGCCATGCATATGAATGTCCTCCAAAAGTGTTACCTGGCCTTTTGGAACGCTCAAACAAATGTGTTCAGCCCGTTTTGAGTCCATTCGCCGAGGAATGTGCAATGTGCAGTGTGCAGACTACGCAGTGTGCAGAGTGCAGAGTGCACATTACGCAGTGTATGGATTGCAGGGCGTACAGTGTCCGGCGCGCAGGGTGCAGTGTGCTCAGTGTGCAAGTGTGGAGTGCCAAGTGCGCTGTGTGCAGTATGTCACGTTTGCAGTCGCATTGTGCGCATTGTGCAGTGTGCAATATGCGCAGTACATGTGTGCAGAGCAATTAACTTGTCGTGCTGCAGACTTCTTTCAAAGAGTATCTGGGAAGTATGCCATGGATCGCGCTCCCCTTTGGGGATCCAACCATCCCAACTCTGAAGAGGACTTACAATGTTACAGGTGTGCTGCAATCTTGTCATGCATTGTCACAATCTCTCAGGAAGAACAGTTTTCTTGTTTGCTAATTGCATTTGTCACATCTTTCATTTGTGCCGACGAAATGTATTCTGCCATTCATCCAGAAGCTTTGCTTCTGGACACTCTGTTGTCAGTTCGGCTTTTCTACCCACCACACTTTTTCACAAATGCCCTCTCCAAACAGGGGTCTGTTTTAACCCCGAGTAGCAGTGAAGTATTATTCTTTTTTTGCATGGGAGTATCTGCTTTTGAATAATGGGTTACGTGCCGTAACCCAAAATCCAATGAGACGGAAACCCAGGTAAGTAGTGAAAAAATATTGCTGCAGATACTTGCAGACCCTTGCAGACCCATACTCACCCCACCTGGTAACCTGGTAGGGTACAAAAAAAACCCGAGATCAGGACAACACACCATTCCATGGGGCATCAATTGGTCAGGTGTGGACCCGCCACTTAGCTCCAGGTCCAGCTCCCCTGGGGGGGGGTTGGGGGGGGTTGGGTTGGGTCAAGGCCTCGCCTGGTCGCCTACCCACGGTCCGCGCCGCCTTCCCTGCGGGACCCGACTGGGCGGCCGTACCCGGGTGTCCGGTCACAAGGCCTACCGGACTGTTGACCGCCCCCAGACCCCGCGGTGGCGCTCGCGGGCGGGAGATGCCGCCGTGCCTGTGTGTATGTGCCCTTGTGTGTCTGAGGGGGGGGGGGGGAGGGCTGTGGCACACCTGCTTGCTCCATTGTTGTTCGGCGTTGGCGCGGGGAAGTGTGTGCCTGGTGCTCCAGGCCCCGGCAGGGAGGCTGGAGAGCCTGACGCTGAGCCCGCCGGGGGAGATGTGGGCCTGGGCTCGCAACCTCCACGTCACAAGGACATGCTACCCAACCACTCCACGACTGCCTATTGGCACGGGAAGGCGGTGGTACGTGGCACGACTGGGGTCAGACCCGCACTCCTTGACTGCCTTAGGCACAGGTGGTGCTGCCTCGCGGGCTGGGTCCGGCTCCCACGGCCGAGGGCGTACCCTGGGCAGATGGAGGGGCACCAGGGCACAGAGTGTGCTTCCCTGCCCTGGGTGCCACCAGTGCTGGCTGCACTGGCTGCGGCGCCCCTGGGGGGGGGGGGGGTTGATGGGCGTGGGGCATTTGTCCAGATCTGGGGTTTTTTTGGGGGGGGTTCTTGTGACCAGGTGACCCGGGGGGGGGGGGTTGTCCACAATGGGGGGGGGGGTTGTGCAGGGGGGGGGGGTATCCTTTTACCAGTAGCCCATGGTTTCCACGGGGGGCATGGTGGGCATGTGTAATGCTGTATTGGCCTTTTGTCAACCCTTCTCAGGGGGTGCAGGTTGCCGATTGTCTATATGTTGTGCTGTACAGCATCGTTGCAAGGTGTGAAGTTGAAATAACAACACATATGTGCGTGTGCATGGTTTCAAGGCATTTTTGAATGAACCAAAGCAGATCTTGACCTGCCAGCGTCAGTTGATGCGCTATTCCATGTACGCTGTTGTTGCCTGCGTTGAGGACAAATTGGGTTCCAAGGGGGGGGGGGGGGGCATAAAGGATCATGTTCTGATGCAACTAGGGTCAATTGGGGTCCCCATTTCATTGTGCCATTTCTGATGTTGTCCCTGTGTTGAGCGTTGGGGACCCCCCAGACGGCAGGCACCATAGGAGGCAACACTTGGTCACATACTGTCCTATTGCTGTAACTGTAGCGGCCATGCCCCTGGTTGTGAAAATCTGGGCCAATCAAATCCTGATGTCATTGTATTGTCTGTCAAGTGAGTGATTTTTCCTGTTGACGACACAGGTGATGCAGCCACATGTGGCCCCCCGAGATGGCAGGCGCGAGGCAGCTATTCTGTGCTGTCCCCGCTCTGAGCGTTAGGGATCCTCCCCAGCACGGGTGATGTAGCCACTTTGCCCACATGTGGGCCCCTGAGACGGCAGGGGTGGGGCAGCCATTCCTGATGTTGTCCCCAGGTTGAGCGTTGGGGACCTCCAACATGGCAGGGGTTATGTAGCCATTTTGCCCACACGTAAGGTAGCCATTTCTGATGTTCAGATTTTCATGTGTGCCTTGCAAGGTACAGGTCAGCCAATGCAGGTGATGCCCCGGGTGTGATGCTCATTGCTGCGTTCTTCGATGAAAATTTCATTCGTGGTGGCATATTGCTTTGTTGCTTTGCAGTGCTTGGGCCAGGCCGGGGGGGGTGTCCAAAGCCGGGGGGGGGGGGGGGGGGTTGTCCACAAAGGGGGGTTGCAGTGGTGGTGGTGGTGGTGGTGGGTGTTCATCCCACAGGGGTTTTTGTTGTACCTAACAGGGGGTATAAGGGGTTTTTTTGAGCTACCGGTATAGTCCCAAAGCCCGCCAAGGTGGGGTTTTTTTGTCCACAATGGGTTTTTTTTTTGCACAGCTGATCCCACCTACCCTTGTTTTTTAATTGTTCTGTATTGTTCAAATCACCTCGAAGAGAGGTTGTTAGATCAAGCGCAGGCTCAAGCGTCGTATACCCCCTTTTTTTGAGGTCGTTCGCGTAGCATACCCCAATGTATGGTTTCTAACGGCTAACCCCTTGTCAAATCATCATTTTCGGACCAACAATGATCCCCCAATGATTTTTTGGATTTTGACCCCCGTACCCCCACCCCCCCCCCCCCCCGCACCTGGGTACCTTTTTGGGGGGGAGTGGGGGGGTCAAAACTTCTTTGCGTATTGTGGCCGCTGTGTGTGTGTATTTGGACCTGGGTCCTGAAGAACTTTTTTCTTGTATATGGACCCCCTAACCCATGGCGGGGTCCCGGGTCCCAACTTCAGGTACCCCCAGTCGCCCCCCCCCATATGGCCCCTTGCCAGTGAGGACTCAGCCGTTTTCACGCTGGATAGGTTGTTTAGTGGCATGTGAAAGTTTTTTGAAATTCGATTTTTCATGAAACCCTTCCGTTGCCCCTAGGATGGGTTTGGGTGATCATTTGGTGGCAATAGGGGTACTTGAGCACCCATGGGGACCCACGTAGTGGCCGCTAGGCCTATGTAGCCTGTGCCATGGGCCCTCCGAAAGCCCCACAATTGCTGTTGCGTAGGCTGTTTAGTGACACTTGAAAAATTTTCACATTTCCACTTTTTCTGAAGCCCTTCTATTGCCCCTAGGATGGGTTTGGGTGATCATTTGGTGACAATACGGGTACTTGAGCACCCATGGGGACCCACGTAGTGGCCACTGGGCCCATCTAGCCTAGCCATGGGCCCCCCCAAAAGCTTCAAAATTGCTGTTTGTAGGTGGTTCAATGGCATTTGGTGTGTGCATGAATTGCTTTAGCAGTTTTCCACCCTCTGCAGGTCAAAAATGGAAAATCACCTCGCAGAGGTTGTTAGATCAAAGTCAGGCAGGCGGATGTAGGGGAAAACGCCATATACCCCCCATTTTGGGCTTTTTGGGCCTATTCGCGTCCCCTACCCCAAGGGGTTGAATTGTTAGTTTAACCCCTTGTGAAATCATTATTTTGTCCAATAAACGCATCCCCCAATAAGTTTTTGGTCCGGACCCCCCTAGACCCCCCCCAACTTGAAACCCACTTTTTTGAGGTTTTGAGGGAGGTGGGGGGGGGGGTCAAAAAATGAACCCCCCCTTTTTTTGCGTCGAAAATCATGAATCTTCTGTTTTTTTTTCAATTTTGAGCTGAAAAAGTGTTTCCGGGTCCCGACTCCATGCGGAGTGCGACGAGCGCTTATATGCAGCTTATGCACTTTTCAGCCATTTTTGCTATGTTGGCGGTTTTGGCGACCTCGGTGACCCCGTGGCACCCACTTTGAGGGGTGTGAGGATGTTGTGACAGTATATGCCGACTAGAATACGAAAGGACGTTTTTTGCAGTCTCTAACCTCGCCTAGGGCCGGTCAAACCCCGTGCCAAAAATGCGAAACGACTGTTTCCACCAATAATGGCTCGCATGAGTGAATGGGCCGGTGCACAACCTGCTTATGCAGTTAGTTTTTTACCCTGTACAGCTCAAAAATTGAAGTTTTCGAAACTTATTTTTTTCATACCATGATCCCCTAACATGACCATCCAAGCTATGTAAAGCATGTTTTAGGCGGTATATCTGTGTTTTTCACCCTATTTGGGTATTGGGCGCGCGGGCCTGGGGGGGGGGGGGGCTCCCAAGGGATTGGTACACACAACCTGCTTATGCAGTTTTTCACCTTGGGCAGCTCAAAAATCGAAGTTTTCGAAACTCACTTTTTTGATACCGTGATTGCCTAAAATGACCATCCAAGGTATGTCAACCATGTTTTAGGCCGTATTTACGTGTTTTTCACTCTATTTATTTGGGTATTGGGTGCGCGGGGGGGTGTCCCAAGGGATTGGTACACAACCTGCTCATGCAGTTTTTCACCTTGGGCAGCTTAAAAATCGAAGTTTTCGAAACTCACTTTTTTGATACCGTGATTGCCTAAAATGACCATCCAAGGTATGTCAACCATGTTTTAGGCCGTATTTACGTGTTTTTCACTCTATTTATTTGGGTATTGGGTGCGCGGGGGTGTGTCCCAAGGGATTGGTACACAACCTGCTCATGCAGTTTTTCACCTTGGGTAGCTCAAAAGTCGAAGTTTTCGAACCTCATTTTTTTGATACCGTGATTGCCTAAAATGACCATACAAGATATGTAAAGCATGTTTTGGGCCGTATTTATGTGTTTTTCATTTTGTTTGGATATTGGACCCGGGGGGGGCGGGGTCTCCCAAGGGATTGGTACACAACCTACTTTTGCACTTTTTCCAGCCTATACAGCTCAAAAATAGAAGTTTCCGAAAACTCATTTTTTGGATATTGTGATCACCTAAAATGACCATCCCAGATATGTAAAGCGTGTTTTAGCCCGTATTTATGTAGTTTTTACCCTATTTTGGGTGTGTGTTGCTTGGGGTAGATTCTCTGCGAGGTGGACTTGCCGAAGGCAATAGAATTTTGCAAAACATTTTTTTCATCTTGTGACCACTTACAATGATGAAGTATGCTATGTAAAGCATGTTTTAGACCCTCTTTGTGTGTTTTTCACCCTATTTGGGTGTTGGGTTGGGGGGGCTCCCAAGGGGTCTAGGGCACAACCTGCTTATGCAGTTTTCCGGCCGCAGCAGCTCAAAAATGGAAATTTCCGAAACTGATTTTTTTGATATTCTGACCCTCCAAAATGATCAAATATCCTGTGTAGAGCATGTTTTAGCCCCTCTTTATGTGTTTTTCACACTATTTGGGTGTGCGGGGGGGGGGGGGGGTCCCAAGGGGGCTGGGGCACAACCTGCTCATGCAGTTTTCAAGCCTCGGCAGCTCAAGGATGGTCCTCCCTCTCCCCTCTTCGAGGTGCCTTGCCGAAGGCAATAGAATTTACTGTGTCCACTCAGGGTTACACTATTTTTTCTCTTGGGGTTACCTGCTGTAAACACGCACCCCCCCCCTCTTTTTTTTGCACTGTACATCTCCTCAATATTTGTGTTCCTCTGCCATCTGCATGTTGATATTCACCACAGGTATTCCTTTGCTGGTTATCGTGGATGGAGATGGCACCCTGATCACAAAAGAGGCCCGCAACATCATTCATAGTGATGAACCCCATAAGTATGCCAATGTGTGGGACAAACTTGTCCCATAGCTTTAGTTGGATGCTCTTCCAGAAGCCGTCAGGCACCATTTGGCACCATTTAAGTACTGAATGTATGCATAGGTAAGTGCACACGAATCCAAAGGTTTCAGTGATGACGTCAGCCAGGCAGGAAGGGTTTCCATCTTTTGGTGATTCCTGGACCATGCATGAGTACTGGTGTCTGCCTCTTTGGGCGCTGGGTGAAAATAGTGTGATTACAATTTCTCTTTCATGCGTTCTAAAGTAGCGCAATTCGTTCTCGAGGAAGACCGAAATTTTAGTGGGGCATGACCCTGTGTGGCTGAGACACTGTATGTATGGAATATTTCAAATAATTCGTCTCGTCAAGTCTACTTGTGTTACCCTGTGCGGCATGTACAGTGAAAGGCTGATGCAGAAGTGTGTGATTGTCTGTTGCATGTTTAGGCCGTTGTCATCTTGTGCAGTGAAAATCTGGAATTGGAAGTCCAGGGTGGATGTTAGTGATTTCATCATATTCTCTGCCTCATGGAGTAAATGGTGTGAGTGAATGGCAAGTTGCAGGATTAGGGTATTTGGAAATATGGGGCAAGGGTAACAGAGTTAAATCAGTATTTTCAATTTGTTAAGGCAGGCGTAATGATTTTGTGCCAACGACGAATTTCACACCACCCTAGCAAAAAGAGAGCTGTTGGGATGAAGGCGTGTGTGCATCTACAAAGCATGAACGTTGTAGCCAATGTTTCTTTATTTTCTTTTTAATCAGAAAAAATTCATTTACCATTTTTTTTTCATTTTTGTTTTTCGTTTTCCATTTCGTGGATTATTTTCTTGTTTGTTTCGTGTAAAACATGTCAGTTGTTTTCTTTTGTAATAATCGCGTTGGGTGCAATTTTAAGAAACCATCTTTAAAAAAAAAAAAAGAGGCCAATTTCGGGACTTTAAAGTTTAGAAAATAGCCTAAGTTTGGAAAATGTTGAACAGACCAAAGTTGGAGGCTCGGCATTTTTAGTCCGCTACTTGGAAACTGCTGCGCCTCAATTCCAAAATTGTGTTTCTTTTTGAGTCCAAATTTTAGCATTGCTGATCCTTAGGTATGCGTATTACCCTTTTGGCTGCAAATAATTTTCTGCGTCTTTTGTTAGTATGCTGAATATCTAGGTTTAATGCATGTATCACATGTGTATGTTTTGTTGCAAATTGTCTAAAAATGATTGGTTATAATAAGTGAATACAAAGTAAGTCTATACATGCTCTGTCAAAGTCTGAAAAGTGGGCCACGGACCCTACTGCACATCCGCCCTGGGAGGCAATCCACACACACAACCATTGCCGTATCAACCTAGTCGCCGCTTCGTTAGCAAATGCGGCTCAACCGCCACCGAAGGTCAACCAAATGCCGAAGCTGATCCCAAAGGTAGGGAGAGGCCGCGGCCAACCATCATGATTAGGGCGCACCCGGCCACCTTTAAGGGGACAGTAGCGCCACTATCGCCACATCAACCACACAAGCGGTGCAAAGCCGCCATGACTCAACGAGCAAGAAGGCCAACTAACCAACCTTCTTTTAGACCAAACCACACAGCCACCAGTGTGTTTTTCACGGCCCGAACCGGGCGCCACAACCAGCGCCCAAGGTACCACAACACGGACAAATGTGGAAGATCCGAACCATATTTTACACAAGCAGTTCAATCAATACAATAAAAACTCATCAAAATATGGCAATTTGTGAAAGAAAGACTTGGCATTTCAGATGAAACATAAACTTGCAAACACAATAATCACAAGCGCCGGCCTTTCGCGGAGAACTATTGCGTAGTGCACAATGTATGCGTCATGACTGCCTGTGACATATGCTTCAAGACAACAAACCAATGCATGGGCCCGACATATAGTGTGTTGCCGAACACCAAAAGAGGAGCAAGAAATGACGATGATGACTAGATTTCTACAAATAAAAGCGCCATCAATAGTTCATTCATTTATTCATTCTGTGGCGGCTTATACCCCCGCCTGGGTAAGTCCGCGTGAGTTTGTGATAATGAGTAAGGTTGTAAAGATGTTGGGTGTAACTGTAACATAGGAGGTGAGTGGACGAAAGCATGTATATTTTGGTGTTGTGCACAAAATTTGGTTCCCATGAATCAGCCATTGTCATAAAATGGGGTATGGTTGATTTGCTACTTTCATTTGTCAACGAAAAATCAAAGTAAAGAGGAAACATGCTAGAAACCACGGACAGCATGTTTCACATGGATGAATTGTGTATCTTACCCTTCAACCATCAGTGTTGGCAGGCCAAATCATCCACAACTCTTTCACTCTCCTTTTTAACCCAGCTCATCAAAAGCAAAGTGCTTTTCATCATAAGCAAATTCAAAGTCTATTCTGCAACATAATAAGATTGTTTAGAAAACAACCAACGGCGGTCACTCTGAAATCCTTTCTTGGTGCTTAAAACATCGGGACGCGGGGTGAAGGTCAAACAACCAACAGCCTGCTCGCATGCACATTAACCGCATCCGGATCCAAGCGACATGAGGCCCACCACAGCAAAAGAAACAACCCGGGACACCACCCGCTGCGCCACTATGTACATATACTGTGCCAACCGTCTCTGGGACGCTGACACGTGGCAGCCTACGCGATACCGCATGTGTATTGGACAGTATGTAGCATTGTTGAGGATGCCTTTTTGCTGCTCTTGGCAACTTGTGAGCTTTAACATTGGCTTCCAAGTCCATATCTAAAGTATCCAGCCCGCCCAAAGCAAACACAACAAAGGCTCAAAGTATGCGTGCAATTTTCTGGCGCCGATGTCTTGCATATTGCAAGAGCATTGGTGCAATATATTTGCCAATGCAAAGCTTGTTGTGGTTTTTTTTATTTTGATGGTGTGAGCATTGATGCAAAGATCCAAAATGCTGCATTTTCGCCTTGAAGATAAGCCATTCCATCAAACGCAGGCACGGGCGCTGACAGCACCATGTACCGTTCCCTTTTTTGGAGCAATTTGCAAAACATACTCCAGGGTAAGGCATAATGCAATTTTGGAGGTACGAGGCTTCAAGAGGTTACCTCTTTTGAAAAGAGACAACCTTTTTGCTTTTCAACTAGTTGACAGATATCTTTTTGAACCTCTTAGGGAACAATTAATTTTTCGGTTTTTGAGACCTCTCACCCGTAGCTGTATAGCATTCAAGGGGTTGAAGAAGTAAAATCTTCTTTGCGCATTGTGGCCGTGGATTTGCACCTTGGTCTTGAATTTTTTTGTTGTATATGGACCCCGTAACCTCTGGCGGGGTCCTGGATGTAAATTCCAACTACCCTTGGTCGCTCTCCCCGCCCAAATATGCGCCCTTGCCAGTGAGTTGAGCATGGGAGAGGTTTTGGAGGTAACAGGTTGGGAGGTAAGATGTTAACTCTTTTGAAAAGAACCAAAGTTTTTGGTCTTCAAGCAGTACCTTTTACAAAAATCCGGAGGAGCTTTACTGTAAACACACTTTCAGAAAAGGATTTGCCCCTGCTCTCCGGCTTCCCCCAACCCCGCCCCTACCTATTGCAACCACTGAACCCCTGATTTGGGCACACTGACAGTGCTCCACGTCCCAATCCCTCAACATCAGTGGGGCCACTGGTAACACCGCGGCCAGAGAGTCCCCCTGCCTTCTGTATGCTGCTCCCTTGCCCTCCTGCCTTGGCTCTAAAGCTCCTGCGCTGGCCCTACCCAGACTATTCTGCCCTGCCCAGCCGGTGTCGCAGGTCTCGTGTGTCCCATCCCAGCTCTGGCTCTGGCTTTATCCACTCCCCAATCTGCCGCCCAGGCAGAAAGAGAAAGAGGAGGAGGAGGAGGAGGAGGAGGAGACGGAGGAGGAGGGAGTGGCCCTGGCCCTGACTACCACCTTGGCTGTTGCTCTTGCTCTGGCCCTGGCTATGCCTGTGCTCTGACCCTTGTGGCGGGGGAGTATGTGTGAAGGGGTGCAAGGAGGTGCACGGGGGTGTGGGGCGGGCAAGAGTGGAGGGTTGGTGGGGAGGGAGACTTTGTGCCAACAATCACGTTATTTTGAAATTTTGTCCCAAACCCCAGGTTGGTGTTCTTCACCGCACTTCTTAAAGTTCATGGTGGCACCCAATCTCATGAATTAACCTCTTTCCTTCCCAAAGCAGAACAATAAATTGTGCCTGTGAGCTACCAGTTCTTGTGCACCCAATCTGTACAAATGTACACAATATACATGACAATCCAAGAGTCTGGTGTGCAATCCTGCACACATGAAGGGTATGTAAAACATCAGAATTTAAAATCAGTGGCTGTGTTCCAAGCCATCAAAGACATGGCTCAGCAATCCCCATCCAAAATGAAATAACTGGCATGCCCTCCCAAGGCATGAGGTCCAGCTACAACCTGGTACAGACAGCTCGAAACTGTGGGTACGGAAAATGCTGAAACGACAATCGCCAAATACTTGAATTGGCGTAATCTGCTGCTTTGGAATCGCTGTTTCTGCACAAAAATCAGACCTGAACCGAACAACACACCTGCTGACTTGCAACTGATTCAAATGAAAGGGGGTGGAGATGAAACTTTGTACAACACATGAGGCACACGTATGCCTTGCAGGGAAACCCTGCACAGCAGATGGGCAGGACCTCATACCCAACTGCAGCTAGAAGCAAAGAATCTTGTTTCTGAAAAAAATCCGAACCAATAAAATTGCTTATGCTTGCTTGAACAGTTGTGATGGAGAGGCAAGGGGGTGGGGTAATCAAACTGGTCACTTTCCAAGCATGGTTGAATATGCTGAACACTTGCAGACAGAAAAAGCAAAAACTGCTGCATCAAAGGATACGCAACCAGTGGTGCCAGGGCGACCCGATTGTGTGCTTGAAAAATTCAGGTGCATTGCAACTAACAGCTTTTTTATTGCTTATGCTTGCTTGAACAGTTGTGATGGAGAGGCAAGGGGGTGGGGTAATCAAACTGGTCACTCTCCAAGCATGGTTGAATATGCTGAACACTTGCAGACAGAAAAAGCAAAAACTGCTGCATCAAAGGATACGCAACCAGTGGTGCCAGGGCGACCCGATTGTGTGCTTGAAAAATTCAGGTGCAATGCAACTAACAGCTTTTTTATTGCTTATGCTTGCTTGAACAGTTGTGATGGAGAGGCAAGGGGGTGGGGTAATCAAACTGGTCACTTTCCAAGCATGGTTGAATATGCTGAACACTTGCAGACAGAAAAAGCAAAAACTGCTGCATCAAAGGATACGCAACCAGTGGTGCCAGGGCGACCCGATTGTGTGCTTGAAAAATTCAGGTGCATTGCAACTAACAGCTTTTTTATTGCTTATGCTTGCTTGAACAGTTGTGATGGAGAGGCAAGGGGGTGGGGTAATCAAACTGGTCACTCTCCAAGCATGGTTGAATATGCTGAACACTTGCAGACAGAAAGTGCAAAAACTGCTGCATCAAAGGATACGCAACCAGTGGTGCCAGGATGACCCGATTGTGTGCTTGAAAAATTCAGGTGCATTGCAACTAACAGCTGTCGCACGCGTCATCCATGCAGAAAAAGAAGAGCAAATATGATACAGGAATCAAGAAAGCCCAAAGCTTCCTTGCAAGAAGAAATGGAAGCACTGGAATGCAACGGGGGTTCCAGCACTTGCTTCCTTGCAAAATGCAGTCTGTTGTCATTGAAATGAAGGTCGTCCTCAAGTTGCAAAAGACACACCAGACAACTGTTCCATTGACACCTGTCTACAACAACAGCAGGTGGCAACACGAACCGCCCAAAATCGCTGGGCCATGCGCCCGCATTGTGCCTCGTTTTTTTTTTCTGATAACTCGTTTCAGGTACCCCGAAAACATGACTGAAAGGACCGTCTTGCGCCTGCACGCGTCGGCTCCATCTGGCGAGGACATTTGGACGCAGTGGAAACACGTCCTTGTCACCTCTCCGATGGAGAAATGCCTCTATTGTACAAATATTTTGACTGACATGTTGATTGGTTTGCGGAGGGCCACGGAGGGCCCAGGTAAAGCATCCAGCATCCAGCAAAAAAAACAACACGCCACCAGACCCGTTGGATTGCCCAGGAGGGGGAATAAAGTACACAAGAGTCAGCTTCAGGCAATCCAAGAGCCATCGGACTGAGCTATCCAGGGATGGCTACAGGTTTTTGAATCAGGTTTTCGAGGGGGGTCATGAGTAATTCACTGGCACACTTTGACCCGTTTTGACTGCCAAAAGGGAGCCAGACACCATTGTAACTGAGAGGCTGTGTGGTATACTATAGAGGCAGGAATCATGCAGGATCCCACCTGTCAAGCAAAAAAAGGCACTTCGCACCAAGGACCCAGCAACACCAGGTTCAATATGGCCCCCGTGCCTGACCCAATGCCTGGCTTAGGCATTATCATTGCAGACATGGCGCACACGGAATATAATGATGATTTCCTCCATAAATTCGTGCTCAAACCCATCAAACTAACAGGGGCAGAGCCAACTGAGAGCATGCATGCTGTGCCACGCGCCACACTGCGAGTTGATTGTCAGGTCTTCTGTTGTGACCCCTGTGTTGGGGTTAGGCCTTGGCCAAAATGACCGTTTTTGTTTTGGCCTTTTTTTGGAATCAAAAATGTTGCGCAGACCTCGCCCAAAGACAGGCAATTTGCGTTGTGCAATTTTACATTTGCTATTTCAAACTTTGTTGCCTTCAAAGTGAAGTTTTTCGATCGTTCTTGGTGTTTTTAGGCCAAAATGGCTGTTTTGCGGCCTTATGGATCCCAACACTCTCCCTGAAGAGGTACAGGGCAGCTCAGAAGAGAGGGCTGGGTCCTTGCATGCGAGCAATGCCTTTTTTTGTGTCTGTGTCCACGGGCTCATACGTTGAGGTGTGAGCACATTCGAACAGGACCCAATGGCGCTAAACATAACGCAAGCATGCAGCAAACCGTGGGCCGCTAGACGCGCCTGCACCATTTGGCAGAGGCTTCGGGATGCAGTGTCGTAGCTCATTTGCCTCGTTCCATGGCTCTCCGAGGCTTTGGGAGGAAGAGCAACATTTTCGCCCATGGTGGCAACCAGCCCCACCCCTTGTCAATGGGTGACACCGCATTCGAACTTCCAAAACATCTACTTCAGAGAGTGATGTTGACCCCTGCCAGGTGCTGCTGGATAGGACCAACCTCTTGCCTGCAGATGTCACCAGTGTCAAGTTTGACTGTGGCGTCACATGTGGAACGGCTCTCCAGCCGGTATTGATGAAGTCCATGGCACCCACGTGGCGCGCATGCCCTGTGCACTGGCCAAACCCAGCAGCCCCGCCATTGGGCACAACCAATAGGTCATTCACACCGGCCCCCTTGCAGCAACTGCTGTGGTAAAATAATGCGTTGTGCACTACCATTGCAAACCCCAGGAACACTCTGCCATGTCCAGGGAGATTCAGGGCAGGCCGCATGCTGCCGCGTTCTGCAGCACAGCAACCACCTTTCTGGAAAAAAGGGCTGAAATTGCTTTGATCTATCAAAACAAAAAACATACAACGAACTTCACAACATCACTGCATGCGCGCGCAGCGCACCACGACCAGCACTCTCGCGTCGGGTGTGCGCTGCAATACTATGCACAATGCCACATACCATGTGCATGGCTTGGTTTTGCTTGGCTCACGGAATACAGACTGCTCACAAAGTACATGGCATGAGCGCTCAGCCGACCCCTTCTGCATGCACAAGTGTCTCCAAGGAACAGCAATCTCCAGCACTTGCACAACCCCCTAGTGACCTGACCGCCAGTCTGGGTAGCGCCGCCGCAAATATGGGTTGGGCTCAAACCTTCCATCCCGCTCCGGGCGTGAACCCACGAAGAAGAAGCTCAACCATCTTTGCAGGTATGCGGCCTCACCTGGCGCCAACATGGCTTCGAACTCATCCCAGGAGTTCACAAGTTCCAGGTGTGCCTGAGGTAAATACCTGAGCAGAAAGAGAATTTTCCGCTGACCACCTACCACCATTTGTCACCAGCCAGGGGACATCAATTCCCTGCGAACCGTGACCTGGCAGGCTCCTGCTTTGGTTGTCCAGAGGGGAACAGTATGCACTGCCATCCACACTGCACGTTGTGTTTGTATTTGTGTTGGTTGTGACTTACTTTCCGCCTCCACAACGGCAGCGTCTTTGCCTGCACTGTGCACATAATTCAATGCCACAATGGCATCAAGTCATGGCTGGGCCGATTCCTCACAAGGAGCAAGTTTCCCTCATGCATTTCAGTAGTGTCCAGCAACACGCCGGAAACATGGCACCTTGGGCGGTCATAATATCAACAAAACCCGTTCCAGAATTTCCAATTTGTCAGCCCATGGGGTTGCAAACGACTTGGTCTTGAGTGCTTTGTGGGCAACTGGGCTTCCAGGAAACCAAGCCACCTCATCCTGAGGGGCACACGGGGCCGGAAACACATAAAGGGGGTCGGCGTTGGATCACTTTGCACAGAAATTTTCATTTGATATTCCTGTGGCCCAAAACAGCTGAATGTCCTCCCAAGGATCCCCGGCCCCATCCCCCAGCACCCCAACGGACTGAGTTCCCCACGGCGACATACCCGTATGGGGCCAAAATGGGCCCTGGGAGCAAGCCTTCAAACTTTCACAGAAACATGCCAGAGAATTTATTGTTGGTCACTCTAGGTGGTCATCGTGTCCAAAAAAATGTGTTTCAAGGAGCAGTCCATGGGTCCCCGTGCGTGCGGGAACGGCCCTGGTCGGGGATGACACCCCCACCGATGGTTGAGTGGATAGGCTCCCCGGGTACATACCCACGCCATGCCAGGATGCCAGGGACTGGTTGCTCCTCCTTTTTTGATGTTTCCCCAATATTCACCGATTCTCAACATTTTCCCCATTCCCCCCTGTTTTCCTTGACTTCCAGCCCCCCTTTTCCCCTATCTTTCCTATTTCCCCCCATTTTCCCCCAGTTCCCCCCGTTTTCCCCCATTTCCCCCCAATTTCCCTATTTTCCCATTTTTCCTTGGGAACGTTGTCGGAAGGCTTATTTCTGGCCGTGTCAGGAATTTCTGGGCCTTGTTTCAATATGGTGGCCAAAATCATTTGCGGAATGTGGTTCGGACACTCTTGTGCAGTTTTCACCCAATTTGCCCCTTGGTGTGCCATGGGAGCTGTGCGCAGACTGTGGGCCACACAAGGATGTGTAGATTTCTGATACCGTGATTTTCCAAGTGGTCAACAACATCACGCACAAAGCCCAAGAAAATGGTGCCCCCAGCCTCCGAGAAAACGGTGGCCCCAGCCCCCAGTGGCCCCAGCTCCCGACAAAATGGTGGCCCCAGCTCCCGAGAAAATGGTGGCCCCAACCTCCGAGAAAACGGTGCCATGATTGCAAAACCCCTTTGTCACGTTTTCTTCGCCAAGCCAACTCCAACCGATGAACTCCCTGTCGAAACGGAAATATTTTTGTGCCTTGCAACGTGCGTGTGTGATGCAAAAATCAGGTACCACTTGGCCAGAAAAACTGGATAAACCACTGCGGGACGGTGGGTGTTTGAAATCGCGGACTTATTTCACCGTTGTGTGCCCTTGACTAGCATCCGAATACATTGGCACGCACACCTAAGCCGTCGGCTGGACTCCGGGTGCGTGCACACAACGTAGTAGAATGGTTGATTCTTGTAGATAGCAACGTCCAAGGGATTGAAGCTCGCATTGTGCCCAGGCTCCTTGACTGGTGTTTGATCCCAGCCAAGAATGACTCCGGCCCATTTGTGGTCTTTGGAGCTGCACATTTGTCCAACGTTGAACATCACCTTATCTGGCCGTTCCATCGGGGCGGACATTGCTGCGATCTGAGGCTTGATTTTGTTGACAGTCTCAAGTTGTCGAAGGTTGCGAAACGCTTCCCTAAGAAATTTGTAATGTATGCAATACATCGAACGAGGCAGACGCATTGAAAGTGGAAGCGCACAAGGGCGTGCAGAAAGCGCAAGCTCCAAACGGCGCAAAAGAGTATGAAGAATTGCCAACTACGCCTCCGGTACGACAAAGTGAAAATGCCGAGACATCAAATAAACCTCACATACACACACACGATTGCAAGACAAATGGTGGGCATAACACGGTTTCCGAGTGTCAAAATCCTCGTCAGTTGGAACGTCAAACAAGACACACACACACACACACACACACACACACACACACCATGTCCACAATAAACACATGAAGTGAGTCTCTGTCGTGTTGATAGACGGATTCCTCAATTTTCCGTTGCATTTGCCCACAGAGGCAGAGGGCACCACCTCGGTGTCACATCCCTCATCGCACGGTGCAATCATGTTGGCGACTAGCGACTCGAAAGTGAGGGTGTTGCCTACCCCTCAAGCTTGCACACCACGGGCGCGGCAAAAAAGTTGTGGTTCTCTCTAGCCCTTGCAGAAGTGTTGGTGCACAAGAGAAGACCGCCCATAATTGTGTTTTGGTGCCAATGTGCGCAAAAAAACGCCAAACAGTGCAATTATTTTCTCGACGACACGTATCTCTTGCTTGTGGCCTCCCGGAGCAATGGGACATGGGAACAAACAAGTGCATACATATCGATATCTCAGCCATCCCACCTCAGTTGACAAGGGAGGCATTGTGGCTGTCGGTAGGCAGACAAAGGTTTGCATGCAGCCTATCCGTGCCGCAACGCAATCTCCCGAAGTAGTGGCTTACTAGCTTACTAGCTTAGGTTTAGATTGGGGTAAAGTTGTCTTGAAGGCAAGGCGATACTTCGCATGCAACGCATGTAGGTCTCTCATGTGTCTTGTTTGATCTATCTTGTACGCAAGTGGGGCAATTAGTGAGCTACGAGTACGATGTGCGTTTGCGCTACCACTGTGCAACTTGTCCAACACTCTCGAAAATGTCAGCTCCCCCACGCAATGCACCATTCCTTACCTACCAATCAGTTACCTTCCTGTCGGCGTGCATGGTCGTGTGGACCGTCATCTTTGGAGCACAAGCACTGGGTCAAAGGCATCGGTTACTCGGCACTCAAGCTCTCGTCTCGTGTCGCCACAGGTAGCCCACACAACACACTCCCCCCCATCGTAAAACTCCAGATAAACACATCGAGGAGCTTCTCAAGTGAGTAGCTTAACGTGAATGGCCCTTCAGGTGGAAGGCGTTCAACTTACACGAGCACGCTCAGCACTAGCACAACTCCTCAGTCAACAAACAATATTGCTCATGAGAAGCTGAGTGCGAAACAGTACTTGGAAGTTCAGGTGTGGACTCTAAAATGAACACCAATGGGCAAAATTGTGTGAATTGTGTGATTGGGACAAACACCAATGTAGTGACCGACAACGAACGTGAATCACCGATTGTGGCGAACCCTTGGGCTTAAGCTTATAGTCTTAAACTTTTCGACCACAGGCCAAAGAGCGCAATGAAGGCAAGTGCGCAACTCCAAACGGGGATTTGTGCGCGTTATCACAACCGATATTAGCGAACACAAGGCACAAAATACTGAAACGCAATGTGCAACGAATACTTAAGCTTTGCTTGGGATCCATCGGCTTCTTCGAAGCGTGGGCGGATATGTTCCCTCGGGTCCTTCAGGTCACCCAAAGTGGAAGCAAAGGTGCTATCCAAACGTGAATCAGGCAACTCGGAGCGGTTGAACGGGAAAAAGGCTTTCGTAGCCTTTCGGATAAGTTGCTCTACGGAACCATGCTCTTGGTAATCCTTTTGATACTTCAAGGAAGCACGCAGCAAGGAGCGATACATCGCACGCACAAGAGCGGGCCGTGAGTTCATTTGCATGGATAAAGATCTAAGACAACAATTTTGTAGGTGCCACCCATGAGACACTCACGAGACATTTCCATCGTGGCGTTATAATGGGGTTCGGGGGAAGGGGCTCCATTTGAGCCAATGCTCTGTGCACTGATGATTTTTTGGGTTGGACAAAGTTGCGATGTACATCATGAAGTGCAAATTCGTGTGATGGGTCGCACGCTACGCAACTCATCTAACCAACGGTCGAGGCCCACGTGGAACCCATATTAATGATTTTGATTTTCGTCGTAGTGTTCACCGTACAAAGAAATTTGCTCACAAGAGTCGTTTATCAAATTGGCCATTCATGACCATTTCGGACACGTCCGGGGAAGCGACACAACCACGCACGAACGCGAAACAAACCTCGAAGGTACCAAAGTGCACCTGAAATAATAGGGTGCTCGAAAAGTATTGATGTCATGCAAGTCTCCCGATGAAAATGAGCAGAGAAAAAAGGTTTCACACCCCAAAGGCAACTCGGTCCGGGTTGGGGACTGATGTACTTCACATGATGATAGTGTTTTTCCAGTCGAACTAACGGTGAACATTGCGGTTTTTTCATCTACAATTTTTCTTGGCCAACCTTCTCCAATTTCTCCATCTAGGATGCTAAATTGGTAACTTGTTTTAAGGATTTGTCGCAAAATGGTATTGTGCAAGTGCAAAGAGTTTGGTGCCTTGTTGTTGCGTGGAATGTGCGTTTGATGGTGGTTTTGGAACCCCATGCTTAGTTAGCATCAAGAATGGCGTTGGCGCGGGTGTGTGGAAACCTTCGAGGAAGACTATGACCCAACGAACGAAAAAGTATCGGTGGCCCAATTCTTCTGTGGTGCCGTGTGCCTCTTGCCGCCTAAAGAGTCTTATTTGGATTTCACTTTGATAAGTCTCCGTGTTGCCTCGCTTGCCGTGCCAACCATGACATGATACGTTCGTGGATGCTTCAACGAACAAGAATAATGGCGAAGGTATGATGTAAGGTACGTTGTGACGTATGACGTATGACGTATGTGATGCGAAAGCCCGATGAGAAAGGACACTTCATGCAAGCACTTGGGTCACCTCATGGCCTTTCGTGGGCACTTCCACGATGGGTAACACCCAAGGGCAAGGGATGAGAAGGACACCCGGCCGCATGCACACGCACACAGCATCAAAAATGAGAACAATGGTGTGTTGAAAGACAAAACATGTTTCGTGCGCACTCTGCAGCCTTATGGATTCTCTGCCATCTTGTTGATGCATGCCGTTGTTGCTGCTTACGTGCACACAAGCCTAGGTTGTACCGGACGGTTGTCAAAGTATTCGAGAATTTACGCCGAGTTCTATCGCAATATTCACATAGCATGCAAATTTCAGGCACGAATGACCTTAATCGACCCCCTTGATCATCTTCCCTGCATTTGCTGATAGATTCAAGAAACCGCTCCTGGCCGCTAGGCCGGAATTTTGTCCCGCAACATGCCACTAAGGAGCGGTTTTTTTTGAATTTTAAGTCGCACACGTCAAGTCCCGGCCAGCCGCGGCATAAGGGAAAACCCCGCGAGCTTGGACTGATGCGTGTCGCGCCGAGTTTTGAGATTTTCTCGAAATTCTGGGAAGATGAGACGCCGACAAGCTGGGAACATCTTTTTTGAGTGTCTGTTTACCAAGTGCACTATTTAGAAGTTCGTCGAAGCGACGATTTCACATCGAAAATTTGTCGAATTTTCCTACCCTTTGAGGGCACCTTTTTACCCCAACCCCACTAATTTGGACTGAGTTGTACTTAAACGCATTTGAATAACTTTGTGCCACTGTCTGCGTTGGACGTTGCAAAGAAAGGATCGTTCAGGTTTACTATCAAGCCAAACACGACTGCTTGCGACCTACCCCGCCACTTCGCGTGTTCACAACAACCTTGTTTCAGGCTTCAATTTAACATTGAATTGTCTATATTCACGGCTCCCACAGATGCACGACGCATTCGCTTGTTCCCTGGTCCCTGGTTCTGCCGTATTCATACATTAGTAGTTGGCATCTCTTCATACATTTCCCTGATGTCCTGTCGGAGAAACCACTGCTATGCCTCAAAAGGACTAACGTTCAGCCCTCTGTCTCTCTACATCTCAGGCGGCGGCGGTCCCGTATCTCTGTAATGCACATGCACATCAAATTTGTGATTTTGGTATCTGTGAGCATCTGCTCACTGTGTGTTACTTGTACATACCGTTTTGCCTCATAGCCTGCACCACCCAGCATTCGTGACAGATCCTGATTGATTTCCTCATCCCACCATTTTGACACTACTGCTTCACCTTCTATCGACAAAGTGGGTCCAATGGGTACAAAAAGCAGTAGATGAGGACCCACAGATCGACTGCTCTCATGCTACCATACACATTTCTGCAGAAAATTTTTTTTTGCAATTCTGGCCCTGCCTGCGTGTTGTCCAAAGTCCGCCTGACGACGTGGATCGTGTGTAGCACGAAAGTCCATTTTGGTCTCACATGGGTTTTCGTGCACGGAGCATTTGCTTCGTCGTTATCTTATACCTTTTGCTCGCATTGGTGTGGAGCGCGGCATTCGTAATCATTCGCGTGAGGTGTGTTCCTTTGATTGCATAGCGTCTGCGCGAAGGAGCAGGTCACCATTACATTCAGCATGCATGTGTTGCATTGCCACTATGGATTTCCCGCGATTACATGTTCGCATTCCAGAACCGCTGAAGGCAGCATCTTTCAACATCGCCAACAAGCACGGCTCTTGATTTCGGATGTGTCCAAACAACTGTACAACGCATTAGGTATTTGCAATTGTACCAACAAATTTTGTTGTTGCATGACGGCTTCGGTGGGGGCCACGTGAAAGTGGCATGTGTTTGCGAAGTAGGGTTGTTTCTGTCTTTTTTGTCCGGATTGCCTCGCTTGCAAGGAGATGGAAAGCGATTCAAAACCAACAATAGAAAATTGATGATGCACGACAACGATAAAGAAAATGACGTGAGGCGATTCAATTTGCGTGTGTAGAGAGAAATTTGTACCGCGCGCCACCGATGCATCGACTGGTAGTTTTTTTTTCAGGCATGGTGGTCCCCTGCCCAGAGCAATGCACCAAGCTGTACATAGTCACGCAACGTCTTCTACAGACTCCGATGTAGAGGTGCCTACAGTACCCAGGGGGCCACATGCCAGCCCACAACAGGTTGCAGATGTTCAACAGTGGTGGTCCAGCGAGATTGAGCCCTACAAAGCCCTAATCCTGGGTCCACACGAGGCGCGATTGGTCGCCGCCATGTCACCAGTGGACCAATGGAGCTATCGAAAATACCGCTATGATGTCCATTTTTACTATAAGAATGTAGCCCCCCCCCCCAGGGAAATGTGGCAAGAAGGCATCCTCGACATGCATACACCAGAGTCACAGCAATGGCTTCTCAGGAGAGAACTAGCCGAGATGTACGACGCGTCTTCTGATGAGGACCCCTGAACGTTTGTTGCAGTCTCGTGTACTATAATATACTGTCTTTTGGGCGTAACACATGACCCACTAGGTGGCACATTTCGCTCCCAAGTGCAGTCACGAGTTAGCCATAGCATGATCGCTGAGCTTTAGTTCGACAAGGAAATGAAACCGACAGCCTGGTCCGGGGACAGTCAGACACCGTGGTAAATCCTATGTGTAGACAATCCACCGGAGGAGTGGTGCTCGTTATGTGTTTGTCACGACGTGTTTGCACGATACGATCACACTCCAACAGGTCATGGCCATTTGAGAATTTTCTTTGCCTTGCTCCGCGTGTTGTCGTTGACTACAGGCATACAAGTTTTCATGGCAAGCCGAAGTTCACCGAAGGATAAATGCAAGGATTTAAAGACCGAATCAGGGTGAGAGTCACCACGATAAACGCACCAAGGGCCTGGATGTGGCCACAGGCATACACGTATCATGATTCAGAAGAGTTGTAAAACTTTGTGCTGAAATGTGGTTTTCATCACCGATCCTCCAAGGTTTGCAAGAATTTGACCACACGGCCGCCCATGAAAAATTTCTGAATGCATTTTGGCTGAAACATCCCAACACCCGCTCCCTCCCTCCTTTCTCGCGTTGTTGAACGATGTGGCATGAAAGGCCACATAATATTCATCCTCGTCCGAACACCTCTCCAAAACTCGCCCTCAAATGTGTGTGACCAAAACTCGCCCTCAAATGTGTAATGACAAATCGCTTTCAAGTGAGGTCCAAAGGTTGAATGGGCTGAACCATGAGTTGAGTAAGATTTACTAGGAGGGTGCCGCCCGCGCGGTGCGTGCTGTGCACATGGTTCACCAGAGCACGTGTGTTTGGCCGCATCCATGAACCCTGAGGTGCATGTACGCGGCACGTCACCCCCTCACTCTGTTCCAAGCTCTGGGGCTATGTTGTGCAGCATGGCATAAAACCCGGGATACTTGAATGACGAGCGTGCGCGGTGCGCGGGCGGCACTCTGTAGGGTTCAGCCATAAAAAATGGGTATCAAACATTGCCCCGTGACCAACCGTGACTACCCGCCACTTTGAGCCCGAACCCGCTTCTTTTCTTCTGATAGGAGACGCAATCACCGCAACAATATCGCTGTCTGGATTCATTTATGGATCGAACGGTATTGCAACCTCCTAGATGCATGCAATCGTTTGAAGTCTGTTCCGAGATTGTGGTCCCGACTTTATGGCCGAGCCGGGTCTGGGGGTTTCGTGGACAAAAGGCGTGCCGGGGGGGGGGGGGGTTCTCTGGCGAGGATCCGTGTAATCCACATGTAGGCCGAGTTATTAATTGTGCTCCCTTACTTGTCTTGTCCATGTCTTTCCTTGTCCGCAAGATCTCACGATGACCGTGTCATTCTTGGTGGCTCCCATCGTTAGGTAAATCGGCGCGCGGGTGGGGCATTCGCCTCCCTACTCTGCCCCCCACGGGGGGGCACTGGGGAGCCCACCACGCGGCGTGGAGTCCGTGGGACTCTATGCATGCCGCTCACTGGCCTCCCCACATTTGGACAGTTGGACGGTTTGACACGTCATGCATGAGATATGTAGTCATGTGTGCGACCTGCATTTTTGTCATGCATCATGTCACGCCAAATGGTATCTCTTTCACCCTTCCACCGCTTTTCATCGTTTTGGCACCTTGCAACACGTGTGTGCACAGAAATATGATGATTGTCGTTTTCTGGCCGCTTTCTTGCTCTCATCGTTGTTTGAATCCTAGACCCCCAGCCCCACCCTTTTTCTCCGGATTCCGCGGTTTGCGTAAATCATAAAAGCCAAACCCCCCGAGAAGCATGGATATTACCAAACATGCAGGTTCCCAAGGTCTCTCTCCTCCTCCTCCAATTGGTCTTGGTACACCCCAAACAAGCAATTGCTGAGTGTGTCGGACACCCTACCCCGGGAGGGGGGGGGTCTCCCGCAGCCCAGATGGGCTGTTTGCGCAACAGGAGCGGGAGCCCATCAATGGGCAGACCAACTGTGAGGGGGAAAAGAACATATGGTGGACGGCCCGGACAGCGCGTGGAGGAACAGGGCACCTGGGCCGCACAGAGACACAGCGAGGCAGGCTATGGACGGCCTGTGGACAGAGGTGTGTGGACAGCAAAAAAAGTCAAACGACCCCGACAACAACCAGCACATCCTCAATACGCCAACTGTTGGGCGCCGCTGACACGCAAACGGCACACCATGCCACATTCAACACAGTCCCAACACACCAACTACTGGGCTCCGCGAACGCGGAAACGACACCAGCAAGAGCACCGGCCGCAGCGGCCGACAGAAAGCAGCGACCCGACGCAACATGCGAAGGGAAGAACGGGTGACCGTCCAGGGCCCCGTAAAGGAGCAACAACCAGACGGAATGTCACACAGGGGGTTGGATGGGTGGGTCACAGGGTGGGTGGGTGGGTCAAAGGCCTTTTTCAGTGGTTTTTGAGAGGCATGGACCCCCCCCCCCTGGGGGGGTGGGGTTGGGATTTTCTTGGGTGCTGGGTTTGCGAGCTTTGGAACACAGGGCATTGAAAATGTGTATATAGTGTTCACGCTATGAGGCGCCTGTTGCACAGCGTTTGGCAGATCTGGTCGGTAGTTGAATGGTAAACATGATGGCTTTATTATTGCAAGGACGTGGGTTCCATTCCCGTTGCTCCCAGTATGCTGGTGAGCCAATGTCAGGGGATGACACACTCCACTAGTTTCAGTTTGTTTCATTTTTGTCATTACAGCGAGTGTGGGCCAACCGAGCAAAGGTATATTCCTTTGGCTACCACCCGGGATGTTCCCCGACGTCACCGGTCACCTCTTGTGCTTTTGTTGTGTAGGGGGGTTTTTGAGGGCGCTGGATCTGCTGAGAATGGTGGTTTGGTCCAAAAATTGTGTTTTGAATGTGAAACTGAAAATGTTCCCACATTTTGGTAAAATGTTACCCAACATGTTCCCCAGCATGCCTGACGACGTTCTACGACGTCCTCGTCGTCAGGCATGCTGGGGAACATTACTTTGTTACCGGGTACAATATGCGGGTACATGTGTTCCCCGGTACACATTTTGTCATTTTTCCTCTTGTCCTGTTTGTTCATTCCCGCATTTGTGCAACTCAGAGGTGCCTTGTGCATCTGGGTTGCCCTCCCTTCTCCTAGGCACCCTGTTTCTTGCACCATGCCATGCCTCCCCCCCGACTACAACCCCAAGGAGCACGCCTTGGAGGTGGTGGAGGCGGCGAAGTTGAAGGTGGGGAAGCCCCTGCTGGTGCAGAAGAGGCAGAGCCGCGGGGGCGTTCACTTTGGCACCATCAGCAAGGTACCTTTGTTCATTGCACTCCTCGTGTTAGGTTTGCATTTTTCCCTCCACGCATTTCTTTTTCCTCTTCTCCTCTTTGCAGTTAACAACGAGGGAGATCATCCTCATCGACGCCGTCAGCTACAATGCCTCGCAAGCTAAACCAACAAATGTCAGGTTGTCCTTTCGTATTCCTTGTTACTTTCCCACGTTTGTGTTTCCGACATGTATCCCGTTGACCCCGTTTTGCTGCCTTCCCCCTTTCGTCGTCGGACGTTTCCTTGTGCAGGCGAGTTGGGCTCCACCACTGCCGCCGAGAGCGTGTCGTCTCGCTTTGGCGCCTTGTCGACCTCAAGCCCCAAAAGAAGAAGAAGAAGAAGAAGGGGGACTCCAACAGTGAGGATGAGTCCTCCTCATCGTCATCATCCTCTTCCGCTTCTTGGAGTTGGTGCTTGTTTGCCTGTTGGAGTAGTTGTTCTTCAGCCTCCTCCAGGTATGCCCGCCTTCCTATGGATAGTCTTACTTTGTTTCACATTGTTCCTCGACCCCTATCCTTTCGTTGTTCAGCGATGGGAATGAGGAAGAAGAGAAGGAGGACGGGGAGTCGTCAGACAGTGTGGAGGAGGTCAAGAGCGAGGAAGAGGAGGACGTCAAGGGAAAGGGAAAGGGAAAGAGTGCAAAGAAGGGGAAGGTGGCCCCCAAGGAGGAAAAGGAAACAGAAATCAAGGCAGAGGGGAGCGCACAACGTTACGACAAAGGAAAAGGAAAGGAGGAAAGGGAAGCAACGAAAAAGAAGAGGCACGGGAAGGACAAAGCAGAAGAGGAGGACGAAGAGGAAGAGAAGCCCACAAAAAAGAGGAAGGGCAGAGAAGAAGAGGGAGAGGAGAAACCCAAGAAGAAGGGCAAGGCGGTTCCGGTCGGTAAGTTATGCCGGTTCGCAAACGTCGAACCCTCTAAGACAGGGGGTGCCAGGAGTGTGCCGGTAGGGGGCACCCGCCGGGAGAGGACGGTCGCCGGCGCGGGCCACGCCCACAGGATCGAGAAGTTCACCAACAAGCTCGGGGACCTCATCGGCATCAAACCAGCCCAAGTCAAGCAGCACTATCGTGTTTGCCTAGACACGGGCAGCCGGTCGGACAAGGGACACCGGCGTTCCCTGCTGTCGGCCTGTCTCATCACGGCCTGTGAGGCTGAGGCAGATGTGCTGGACAGGGCCTGCGGCGTGCGCGGAGAATACAGGTTCGGGCGCAAGAAGGCCAGCGAGATCGTTGAGTCGGAGGAGGACTGCCCACGGTCGGGGGCATTCGTGTACGCAGGTGTGCGTGTTGGGAACGCTGGGAACGTCGGGGAACAAATATGTTACCGGGTACATTTAGCGGGTACACGTGTACCCGACGGTAAGAACGCCGGGAACAAATATGTTACCGGGTACATTTCGCGGGTACACGTGTACCCGACGCTAAGAACGTCGGGGAACAAATTTGTTACCGGGTACAATACGTGGGTACACATTTGTTACCGGGTACATTTAGCGGGTACACTTGTACCCGGCGCAGAGAACGTCGGGTAACAATTTTGTTAGCGGGTACAACGTGCGGGTACACGTGTTCCCTCTTGTTTTCGTTTTTTTTTCTGTCTGCAGTGGAGTTCCTGAAGCAAGTGGCAGTGTGCCCAGGGTGCGTGGGGACCGAGGACTTGGAGGAGGACCTCAACGTCGATGACGACGAGCAGCATGGGAGCCCCGAGTCCTCCGTCCACAGCCCCCCGGGTTTGACCGCGCAGACCCTCCGTCGCCACGAGCGCCAGCAACAGCAGCACCAGCAGCCGCAGCAGCACCACCATCACCAGCATCAACACCAGCAACATCCCCTGGTCCCACCCGACAGACGCCGCAGGAAAGTGGGAAGCGTGGCCAGTGGCATGAGTGGGCGCAGCGACAAAAGCGCGATGTTCGGGTACGAGATGGCAGACCTGTGCGAGCTGGCCATCGAGGACTTGATGGCATTGCGGACAAAGTGCGGGCGGTGGCTGAAGCACATCGAGTTGGAGATCGAGGAGCGGCGGCAGGAGCAGCAGGAGGTGGCGGAGAGGGAGGAGGCGGAGGCAAGAGCGGAGGCAGCACGCCGCGGGAGGCTGAGGGCAGAAGCGGAACACCCCCAGGACCCCCAGGCTCCCCAGTATGACCCCAGTATGCCCCCCGAGGACGGGGACTGGAGCGGAGACCCCGCGGCCCACCCCACACCCGACGCCATCCCCGAGCCCAAGACAGAGGACATCCAGCAGGCCATGGAGGACGACACCGCCAAGCATGAAGTCGTGCGGATGTGTCCGAACTGTCGGATGGAGTGGGATGTGGAGTCAGCGCCGGAGCTGTGCACCGAGTGCCCGAATGTTGAGCTCATCACCCTGGAGTGGCTGCCCGGGTCTGACCATAACGTTACGGGCTTTGGCCCACGGCAAGTATGTGTCCCGGTGCCGTTGCCGCTGCCTTTAGCTATTCCTTTTCACAATCGTGTGTATGTGTGTTTCCAGAGGCACAGTGCAAAAGCTGAGTCAGAAGCAGATGCAGAAGCAACAGAGGCAAAAGAGGCTGAGGGCGAAGAGACGGTATGTGGCCGGGTCGCTGCTGTTTGCCCGGTTGTTCTGATGCAAAATTCGTGTCTCTGTGTTTCCAGGGCCACGCCCACGAAGGAGAAGCAGAAGCAACAGAGGCAAAAGAGGCTGAGGACGAACAGATGGTATGTGGCCAGGTCGCTGCTGTTCGCCCCGGTTGTTCTGATGCAAAATTCTGTGCGTCTGTGTTTCCAGGGCCATGCCCCAGAAGGAGCTGATGCTGAAGCTGAGGGTGCTGCAATGGACGCCGAGCAGAAAGTATGTGTCATGGTGACATGGACACCATTGTGGGTTGTTTTGGCTGTTGCACTATTGCACTATTGTGTTTGTGTGTGTTTTCATGGGCACGCGGCAGACGTGACAGGCGCAGAGGCAGACCGAGAGCAAGAAAACAAGGAGGAAGCGGAAACGGATCCTGAAAGCAAAGAGAAGGCACAGGTAGGTCCAACTTCTTGTGTGTGCAGGAACAGGGGTACACATGTACCCCCGAATGGTACCCGCTGTACCCCAACGTTCTAAACGTTCTGAACGTCGCTGTTGTCCGGGTACACGTGTACCCGGACAATGTACCCGGTGTTCCCCGACGTTCTGAACGTCACTGTCGTCCGGGTACACGTGTACCCGGATAATGTACCCGGTAACAAATAGTGTTCCCCGACGTTGCTGTCGTCCGGGTACACGTGTACCCTGATAATGTACCCGGTAACAAAATAGTGTTCCCCGACGTTCTAAACGTCGTTTCTGTTCGGGTACACGTGTACCCACGTGATGTACCCGGTAACATCTGATGTTCCCCGACGTTTCTGCAGGCTGCAAAGAAGGAGAAGAAGGAGAAGCGGGAGGCGGCCTTCCTGGCCCGCCAAGCGGCTCTGCTGGCCGCAGTTCAAGGGTCACGGCAAGAACCCCCGGCCGCGAAGGGACCCCCGCTGCTGACGCAGCCCGAGAAGACCGATGAGGCGTGAGGGTGGAAGTGGACTTATGCGCGTGTGTGTGTGTGTGCAGTGCGCGCGCGATCCGCGTAGACAGCGCGTTTGTGCTGTGCGTGAATAGGTTGGAAAAGTAGTGCGCACAATTTGCACAACAAGCAGTGCGCACGGACCGGGTGCCTAACCGTGACCCCTGAATGGCATTATTTACTCAGTTTATTCACTCTTCTTTGGACTGACCGCACAATGTTTGGTGGAAAAAAATGAACCAACCGATCACTTCGTGCAAAGCGTGCCAGGGCAGGTAGGGACTGAGACAGAAGATGCAGGTCCGCAGGTTCACAGGTCAATGCTTGGAACAACTATGCAGGTCCGCAGGTTCACAGGTCAATGCTTGGAACAACTATGCAGGTCCGCAGGTTCACAGGTCAATGCTTGGAACAACTATGTAGGTCCGCAGGTTCACAGGTCAATGCTCCCCACCGAACCAAGATTGCTATTCTTTTGCCACTAGGAAAGGATGCGATGGAAACGTGGCCCCCTCCGTGCAAGGAAGTGTGCCACCCAAATCGGTGCGGGTGAACCTAGGCGTGGCCAATGCGTCCTTGAAGGAGCGCGTAGCCCCCTAGAGGTCTGGGAATACATGACCGACCCCGTTCTCCACCTGATGGAAAAGGCACTCATCAAAAAGGGCAAACAGCACCTCACCGGATACGTGCCGAACTACTTTTGCATGCGGCTGGCTCTGGGGATGGTTAATCCCACCCGGATTGATGACATCCGGGACCCCGACGCCGCTGCCTACAACCCCCGTCTTAGTCGGTTGCTGTCGCGCCGCAAGTTCTGGGAACTACACCGCTACGCGCGACCCAACGTGGTCGAACTAGTGGCCAAATGCAGCAAACACTGGGCTGCAGCATGGATCGTGGGGGCTTTTGTGGCCGGTGACGAGGCCATAGCCCCCCACAAGGGGAAGGGGCCAATGAGGATGTACATCCCTCGCAAACCCCATGCGACGGGGATAAAGCTGTACGTCTTGGCCGACGCCACGGCGCCCTATGTACTAGACATGTACATCTACAAGGGCAAGTGCAGGCTGCGGGGTGCCCGCCGGTACAAGTGCGCTGGTCGTTTCACGGCAAGCGAAATTACAAATTACTGGGCTGACCAATTGCCGCGGGACACAACACTAGTGTGCGATAGCTTCTTCGGGAGCCACAAAACGGCGGATAGCCTAGCAAGCCGAGGGATACCATTTCTCTTTTTGGTACCCAAAAATACCAAAGGCGTGCCGGCAGCGGGACAAGGACTTAAGGAGGGAGCATATCGTGTGGGCCACACGAAGGCTGGGTACTCCTTGTATGCATTCAAAAGCCCAAAGGTGGGTAGCAAGGCGGGCAAGGTGGTGCCAATGCTCACGAACTGCGAGGTGGTTGGACAATTCACCACCCATAAGCGTGGTTATGAACTACCAACGGTAGTGCAAGTGTACCGTCAAGCATCAAATGGTGTGGACGTTTGCAACTAGCTGGCACTACAGTTGCGCGAGACCAATCGCATGCGAACATGGAGTGCCGCAGTGCGCGCCCTGGTCATGCGCTATGCCGCGGTGAACGCCTACACGGCTTCCAATGTGCTGGGCGTGCGCCAACCCAGCCTGACACTTGGTGAGTTTCAATGGCTCACCATCAAGGCCGTGTTTCCGGACATTGAGCGGCCAATCGGAGGCGTGGTGCACGTGCCGGTGCAGTGCGACAAGGTGCGCATGCGGTGCAAACAGTGCGGCGGCGAGACAAACTGGATGTGCAGTGGGTGCGGCGACCCTCTCCACGTGAAGTGCTTCGGCGTGTACCACAACGTGTAGCCGCGGACATGCAGGTTAGTGGTCATAGGCCGTCGGGGGAAGTACCCGGTCGGGAAGCTCCCACTAACGTTGGCCCCTGCAAGAGCTAACGACCCCTGTTGCTGCCACCCCTCGAAGGCTCTGGCTGGGGATGGAACCGCAACACCATGGTATGTCGACAACAAATGGGTACATGGGAACATGTGTTACCGCTTTTTGTACCCGGGTACACGGTGTTGTTCCCCACATGTTCTGACAATGTTCTAAACGTTCCGTTATGCGGGTACACATGTACCCGCATATTGTACCCGGTAACAAATAGTGTTCCCACATATCTTCGTTTAGAACGTCCCAGACGTCGGGGACGTTCTAAACGTCCGGGTACACTATTTGTTACCGGGTACAATATGCGGGTACATACCGCAAATTGTTCCCCGACGTTCCCAACGTTTGACGCTCCCAACAAATCACAGCGTTTTTTTTTGTTCCCACGTGGGTATATGCGGGTACCGGTGTACCCTACGTACCCGGTAGCCAAAGGAATATGGTGGAAGTGGGTGGGTGGGCTGAATGGCGGGTGGGTGGGTGGGTCACTTCCGGCCCTTGCCCCCCCCCCCCCCGGGGTCCCTAAGCAATAGCTTGACCCCAAAACCGACCCCCGCAAGTGCGCTAGGCCATTGCTGGGAGGGGCATGTGCGGGGGTACGAGGGGGCGGATGGTTGGCCCGGAGGGTTGGCACCGATAAGAAGGCCTCAAGGAACTAAATCCTCTTAATGCACCTGGTGCGTGCACTTCGTCAAGTGCCCCGGGTCTCAGCCAAAGCGAAAGAGCTCACAGGGCAACAGATGAACGCTGATACTTTTGATCGTTGAAATGTATTCCAAATTTCGTTGAAAATTTCATTCAGAATTATGCTCGAAAAATTCGCAGAGTGGAGGACAGCGTGGCGGACAACGTGCAGCTCCTTTGGGCCAAGGTGCTGCACGTCTCGCAGCTGACCAAGCAAGGCTTCAGTGTCTCAAACCTCAAGCGCCCACGGTTGCCACTCTGCTACTTGGCTGAGCCGAACCCACGCTGTGTTGAAGCATGATGCTTTCATCTATATCACTTACATGAAGCTTTTCTCATGAGGACTGAGTTCCACACCCCACATGCAACGACACTTGGAATGCTGTGATGCCACACATCATGTGAACAGCTACAAAAGGCATCTGCGAGCAGTTTTCTTTGTTTCCATGACCAATGAGTGCACGCATGTCGTCTCTCACCGGCCTGCGGAGGTTTGTATGGTTTGCGCGGCCCCACCAATGCACGCCTCTCTGTGCGGCAGGTCAACAACATCATGACCCGGAATGCGATCAATTGCTTGTCAATTTGGGCGTCAAGAACCGCTCATGTATGCGGAGTTTGGTTTCTCCGGTGCATGCATGTTGGTGTTCTCCTGCGAAGGCGGAACAGGAAGGCCCTCGTGTGATGGGCTCAGTTGGGGTGTCTTGTGATCTCCACAATCTCTGATTTCTCTGGACCCCGATGTTGCACCTTAGACCCCAGAAACCTCACTGCACAGGCATCAAGAATGGAACATGAATATGCATAAGAAACGGGCTTGTGCAAGACATAGACTGGTTGCCTCGAGAATGTCATCAATTGCATCCATTGATGTCACTCAACACAGCATGCAACCGCCAGTCAAATGCACACACACTCGAAGGCGAGCGGCAAAGACATGGACCAGAATGATCAACACACAGGATTGGCCCCATTGCAAAGAAAAAAGTTGTTTTTCCCCTTGATCATTTGACCGCCAAATGCCCTTGGTCGACCGCTCACCAGTGCCACTTGACGGCTAACAGCCTGTCCACCGTCAAACTGCGTCCCTCAGGGCAATGAGGAGGTAGGGAAGGGTGAAGAGGAAGGAAGTATTGGTGCCCTCTGGTGTGCCACTTTGATACAATGCGTGCTGGTCGCCTGTTTTTATCAGAGGGGTAGGTGCGTAGTGGATGGTTGTCACTGGCGGAAACCGTGGCCCGAAACTGTTCATTTTCGTATTTCACCGCCCCCTCGACCCCTCCAACCCCCTCCCAGACATGCAACCTGTCCACTTGCCGTCCATGCCCGCACTCCCGAAAACCACCTTCCACTCCACTTCACACACACACAGACATGCGCGCGCGCACACACACGCACGCGCGCACCCACAGCGGAGGCCACGGCGCACCAACCCACTTCCAGGGTGGTCCTAGGGCAGCGAGCCAAGAAAACGAGCACTGGCCGAGGATTAAAGGGAGACAGCCCTGTGGACCGATGGGCTGGAGGCACGGGGGGGCGGCCGGGCCCGGTCCTTGTATGCGACCCCCCCCCAGCCCCCCCCCCCCCCCCCCCGAGTTTTGAAAGATAGCGGTGTGGGGGCCATGGCGCCAAAATGTCCCATGCTTAGTTGAAGGGGGTACTATGCTTTTGGTCTTTAAGGCCCTTAAGACTTCTTCCTGGCAAGACGAGAAATCGCTATTAGGGCATACATACCTCTATACCCCCATGCCCCCAGACACACACACCCCCTTGAGGTATGCATGAGGTGTGCATGTGGTAGTAGTGGGTCGCGCGCAGCCCCCTCCCCCCCTTGGGACCCCACCCCCGGCCGAGCTGCCAATACACCCCTCCCTACCCTCCCGCCGACCCCCCCCTCCCCACCCTCCCGCCGACCCCCCCCCGCTCCCGCAAGTTTTGACAGATAGCTGGGGGGTGGGTCGCATCAGGACCGATTGTAGTTGCCCCCCCCCCGTGGCTGGAGCCCAAGCCAAGGATGTCAGTGCGAGACCCGTGAACCGTGCATATCTGGTAAAAAACGCGAACGCCAATACCCCACGCGCGCGCGCGCGCATTTCTTGATGTGTGTGTGTTGGGGGGGGGGACTTGGCAGGGGTGGTCGTTGTATTTGGGCATCTGAACACTTCGCCACATCAACTACTGATCATGACCTGCCACACGCAACAGGAACGGGAAGCACTGCAAACGAGTCCCGCGAGCACCTGCCCCTTGTCTGCAACAGGTGTCAATATCTCACAGTTCTACGGGTTTGCACAAGATATGGTCGGCAGATTCCCCCATATTGGAAGTCTGCAGCTGCAGCCGCAGGCGGTGGTCACATGGGCCTGGCCGACCACTGGCGCCGTTGGGCACGATTTGCTGAACGACCCGAAGCGTCGACAGGTGCATTGCCTCGTCAGGCCATGGGAAATGGGGCGTGCGGAACATTTTCGGGCCACGGTTTCGGCCAGTGACAACCATCGACTACGCACCTACCCCTCTGACGAAAGCAGGTGACCAGCCCGCGTTGTATCAAAGTGGTACACCAGAGGGCACCAATATTTCCTTCTGCTTCACCGTTCCCTCCCCACCGCCTCATTGCCTTGAGGGACGAGAAAATCTCTTTGCTTGAGACACCCGGTTTGGCGGTGGATAGGCGGTTGGCCGTCAAGTGGCATTGGTGAGTGGTCGATCGCGGGCACTTGGCGCACCAATGGTCACGCAGGAAAAAAATTTTCTTTGCGGTGGGGACGATCCTGCGTGTTGATGTATGTGCTCCATGTCTTTGCCGCTGGAGTGTGTGCATTTGACTGGCGGTCGGCGGTCGGCGGTTGGCGGTTGGCGGTTGGCGGTTGCATGTGTCTCGACGGCATCGTGAAGCCCCGTCCCTAGACGCAGAAAGTGTTGAGCCACGATCCCCCGTGCATCTACAGCAACAACAACAACAACAACAACAACAACACCCGTAACCAGGTCGTGCTATGCACAGGGCTTGGGCACCACCCATGGGATGATCCCTTGCATACTAGTGTTTTGCATGCACGGGAGCGTGTGGTGTTGGGGGGGCTGTGGTTTGGTGCCCGTGGGGTGGTGGCGCTGGCTCTGTGTGTTTTGGTCTTTTGCTCGTGTTGTTTGGTGGTGCTGGTCCCCCATCCCATGCACCTTGTCCCCAGACCCCGTGAGCGCAGGTTTCCGGACCGCTGCGCATCCTGCCGGCGGGCATGAAGAGGAATGGGACCCGAGGCCATCGCCTGATGGGGCCATAGTGATGCGGGCTGAGGTGGAGGTACCGTGTGCCCAGTGGGGCACGGAAGAAGCCGTGGTGGCAGGACAATTGCTGCAAAAGAAAGTGAAAACGATCCATGTCTTTTGTGGCGCTCCTGCAGCAAAGAAGCACATTGCATGTCGACAGTGTCAATGCTTTTTCCTGCATCAGGGCGGGTGCGTGTGTGTCCATGCAGTCATTTGTGATTGGGCTCCGAACTTTGCATTCAAGACCCGTTTCTCGATTGTGCCGCCATGCCTGAGCGAGGCACTTGTTCTGTGCCATACACATACCCACGATGTACCTCATTCCGTGTCTCATGAGGGGGCTAACACTGTGCCCGTGGGGCCCACATGCCTCATATGTTCCCGCACGCGGTGCTTCATACTGTGCACTATGCTGCGCCTATGTGGCTCATGTGCGTCACACTATGTGTGATACTGTGCCTCACTGTGGCATGCCAGGATTCTATCTTGTTTTGATCCCCTCGCTGAAGCACTGCAGTTACAGGGGGGGGGGGGATAATTTTTGGTGGGGATAATTCGTGGGAAAATCTCGTCTTTAGTGAAAATGGCGAAAATTTCCCCTGGCGAAATCTGGGGACTTTGGCAGTGCAGTGTGTGCGTGAGGCAGTGTGAGCTTTGGGATTTGCAAGGGTGGCGACATTTTCCCCGTCCCAAATGATCCCTGCACGAAGTTATCCCCCCCCGCCCCCTGTATGCAATGTCTTGCATACTCTTGACATGCATACCCTCCTTGTGTTGCAGGACGTGCTGAACACCGTTGCAAAGGAGGACATCGTGGTTGCTGGCCCCTTCAATCTAGTCCAGGGTGGTTTTGGCCTCATTGTCCGCTTCCCTGTCTGGACGACTAGCGATCGAAACTGGGACACTTGGTGGGGTTTGGTTGCAGCTCTGATCTTTGTAGACAAACTTCTCAACAACACAGTGCACTTGGACGAGATGGTGCTCGATTATTATTATGATTTGTCATTTTACAATCCAAATACCCAGACCATCGATTTGATCCGCAAAAAAGTGCCTGGTGTGCTGCGCCCATGGCGTGGGGTTGTAGGGCGAACATGCTGGTGGCAGGAGGATGATTTTTAGGCAGCGAACTGCACGCCGCACGCGTGTACCCCACTGCCAGCCCCCCCCCCCCCTTCTCTGGCTTTGCGCCATCAGTTTCCTTACGGCCTAGGTCAAAAGTGGGGCCTCCCGGCGCGAGCACGGGGTGGACAACGTGGGACCGGGCTGCTGCAAATGTGGGCCGTGGTCACGTCGTTCCACCCCAGGCCTTTGCTTAGTGGCAGGTCCACCCTATGGGGGGGTGCCTTTTTCGGAACGTGGGTGTCTCCTTCAGCTGGACCCCCTCCCCCCCCCCCAGTAGGGGGGAGGCCGCTGCTGGGTCGGTGGGTTGGTGGTGCTGGGGAAGCACTGGGTTTGGGGGTTGGTTCGTTCTCCTTTGTGACGGTCCAATCGTTTTCAGTTGCTGTTTACTCAATTGCCCTGACCTAGTGTGTGCGCGCGCGTTCACGGGGGTCCGGGGGCTTAGTGGTTGCCAACATTAACTCCTCCCCAGCATGTCTCATTGCGCTGCATTTGAACAATATCAAAGCGAGCTCGTCTCAAGTGTTGGGGGCGCTAGTACACCGAGAGAAGGCTCGTATGCCGCTGGTATATACACCGCCAGCCAGCCCTCCCTCTGTGTGTCGTAAAACGCCAGTGCCCAATGCCGTGCAGAAGGAACGCACATGCGACGGTTCCGAGACCCCCCGTACGCATCCGCAACGACCAGCGCAGGTGCCTCCACGGGGTCCTGGGGCTGATGGACCGTTTGGTCCACGTGCAATAAAGAAGGGGCGAATGAGCCGCAAAAGTGAAGGCAATGCCGTGTGATATATCGGAGTTCAATGTCGTGTGGCAGAGAGGACCGGTGTCCTTGTTCCGCCTCAAATCCGTACGCCCCATCGGCCAAGTGCCGTTTCACTCAGGGCCTCGGACCTCCGGGGCGGGGAGGGGCAGGGCTCCTTTTAACAACTCAGCACCAGCCCCCCCCCCCCCCCCAAGAGATTGAGCCAAGTTACCTCCCGGGCCTTCGGCCATTTAAGAATTTTCTCTGGCGCCTTTGGCGCCAGTTAGTTTAGACCAAAAAATTTCTTCAGTGCCTTGGGCACCTCTAAAACCTCAGCACCACTTGGGGAGGGGGGGAGGGGGGCTGGACCCACCTCCCCCCCCCTCGATGCCCCTGGGGAGGGGTATTGCTGGCCCCGCTTCCGCCTGCCCTACCAGGCTCCACGCCAATTGCGCGATTGTTTGCGTTTGGTCGCACCGGGCGGCAAACATCGCGGGGGAAAGCCCGGGTCTGCACTCGAGGTCACGCTTTCTGATTCGTCCCTTCCATTCGTTGGGCAGATGGAGTGAGTATACGAGACAACGCGGACGCCATTGAGGGGCCGATCTGTCAGAGCATCACCCTTCGTCAAGACGCTTTGAACTGGCAGTTCTGCATGAAGCCCAAGCAGGGCTGGAATGGGGAGATCAAATGGACCGATTGGGTCGTGTCCCTCGCGCTGGGGCTCGCGGCAGCACTGCTGTGCATGTTGCTGGGCGCTGGTATGTCTATGGGTCTATGGGTCTCCAGTTGTGTGACCGAACGAAAATGCGCAGGCTTCACTTGCCGGTTGGGACGCCTGAGACCTGATGCGCCCCTCCCACCGGCCTCTATCGAAGCATTGCTCAACGCTTGCTGCTCGCTGTGGATATTGTCCAGGTCCACAGGTCGGATTTGATAATAAGAAACCACTTTATAAGAAATGAGACTCTTTTTTGGACTTCAAATCTTAGAAACCAGATTGCATTTAGAAAATTTTGAATAGGGCAGAGTGGGAGGCTCAGATTTTTTCCAGAAAAAATAATGCACTGCTGAGCCTCAATTTCAAAAAGTGTGTTTCTTCTTATCAAGTCCGACCTGTACTAACATGACTCCTTCCATGCCCCTCTATGTGGTTGTTTTGTCAAGCGGACGCATGGTTGGGGTGCCTGTGAGTGCCTGAGTCATGCAGCCGAATGCAAGGCCTTCTATTGCATGGCGTTTTTGCTTACAACCCACTGCAAGTGCACCCAAGCGTGTGGCGCTGCTACGATAGCCGCCCGGTCCCATTTCGTCTGCACGGGCGCCAACGATCGACAAGATGAAAGAGTGGCCTGCACCGTGCCCATTGACGTAGACTACAGGCCAGTGGTGCAAACCTCAGAATGATCGTCACGACGCGCCGATCCTTTGGACGCATACATGACTGCAAACCTCATGACACCTAAGGCTGGTCGTAAGGAGACCAGCCTCGTGGCAACAAGGCAACCATTCAATATATCGTTCCATGCTACCGGTCGCCCGTGTCCTCCAATGGTGTCGGGTAAGCAGTATAGTGCAATCGGAGTGCTGCTCGGTGTCAGGGTGGTACTCCAGTTGCGCCCACCAAGGGGGCGGCAAAAATGCCGAATCTGTAGCAGACAATGAACACCTGCCCCAATCAACCAGTTGACAGCAATCTAGGGTCGTGCGATGTACTGAGTGCATAAGTTTACGTTGCATGGCGCTTCTCATTGAAGTGCTGGACTCAAAGTGGTTGGCATTCATGGCAGAAGTGGTTGAGATTGAATTTCACCGGCAATTTTGATGTTGCATCCATCGAATTTGTCAGCTTGCTCACAATGAACGCTTGTGACGCTTGTCAGACAGACATCGAACTGGGTGGATCAGCTTTTCCATGAATGGGTTGGTGCCTCGGGTGGCCAAGTAGCCGCACATCTTCATTCGTCCTCCACCTCCTCCCTGGTCTTCCACTTCTTTCCTAGTCTTCTTTCTCTTCCCTCGTCTTCCCGTGCCCTTGAGTGTCGGGGTCCCTCTTCCACATTATTAAGGCCTCCCCATTTAGATCCTCCTCCCAATGTCCTCCTCCTTAGATTGCTCTCCCAACGACAATTGGTAGGGGGTGGAAGTGGCTGTGGGTGGCTTTTTTTTTTTGTGCCGTGGACCAGGAGTGGAGGGTCCAAGTATTTGTGAACCACACACTCACCACTGCGTCTCTACACACATAATATGGCCCAAAATCAGCCACGCAATTTCTCAGTTTGCCACCCACAACTGGGGAAAACGGGGGGAAACGGCGGGAAATGGGGGGCAAACGGGGGTAAATAGGGGGGGGGGGGGGGGGGGGCTGGAAAATGGGGCGCAGACGGGGGAAATGGGGGATAGTGTGTCAGTTTTGGCGACAAAGGTGTCTTTGGCATTGGCGACCATGGACCCCTGAATGAGGCCTCGGGTCCACCATTCTTGTGAACTAGGCTCCAGTTGCTCAGCGGCAGGAACTCCATGACACGAGTAGTGGCATGGTCAGTGGTGCAGCAGGAAGCATTGGCCGAGGAGTGCTCTTCTGCAGCCTGTGTCGTTTCACAGGCATCATCTGGGCCTCGTGGTACCACAAGAAGTCGACTGCGAGTGCCAAGGTGCCCCGGGGGTTGATTGCAATGGTGTTCACGGACATCCAAGACAGCACCGAGTTGTGGGAGACCGACGCAACGCACATGCGGCTCATGCTTATGGAGACCGACAAGTTCATGAGGTGTGCGCGTGGGTCCGCTCCGGTACGGGCCAGCGCCGCGGCTGTGCAAAGGGCGAGGGGGTGCTTTCCGGATCCTGGGCCGCCATGCACTGGGGGCCTGGCATTGGGCTCATCAGGACTTCCGAGCAGTGATACCACCTCCCGCTCGCAGTGTGTGCGCCTGACCGTAACAGGGGGGGTTCAACCTTGGTCCCATGTCTTCGGTGATCCGAAACCTCATGGGGCTGTGTTGCAATGTCCTGCATCAGTCGTGAAGATGGCAATGGGTGAATGCATGATCAGCCACAAAGCCCCCGCCCCCCTGCCCCAAAAGAAGACGCACACACTCGCCCAGACTGGATTTCAACACAGGGTCGTGTTAAAGTAAAAGTACCACTGGACAACAGTTCTACTGACCAATCGGCTTTTATGGAGCCCCCATGTCCCACACTTCTACAACCCGGGGGCCTGCCTCCACAAAACACAGCCCAGTACGTCAAATCAGAACAACCAACGAGCCAGCTTGCTCCGCCTTCATGGTTCATGCCCCCAGATAGTCCAGGCACTGGACAGTGGTTGTACTACACAGTTACCCACCAGCGTTAATGTGACAACACCCCTCCCCGCAGTCAAAGCAATTCTTGTCCACCGGAGGACGACAACAATCAGAAAAGGCTGGCATGTGCACCGCACTGGAAGACTGTGATGACTGTGCCTGACAGCAGATTACTCTCTGATGGGGAAATGCAAGGCCACAGGTCACCGTTCCCCCAACAGGGCGTCGCGTGCTCTTGCCTTCCAACTCCCTCCTTCCTCCGCAGGTGCACTGGTGGCAAACACTGTTTGGCAAAGGTGTTAAGGAGATGCAAAGGTAATGAAGCGTGCACAATGCGAAATGGGAGGGGAACGCAGTGGTGCGTGCCAATCCGGCCAGGGGTCACCAGCTGCACATATGCGGCGACACTGAGTCGCATTCCAAGAAGAACTGCTGCTAGACATACCCAGAGGTGTTGCCATCTTTGGAGTGGTCATCTCGGCCCGGAAGGCGTATGGTCTACTTCGGGTCGCAGACCGGGAATGCCTGCTGCTGATTGGCACCCGTGTGTGTGCGCGTGTGCACTGCGCCTCTTTCAGCCTCCCTGGAAGCACTGGGGGCCTTGAGCGCCCTCCCATTTCACATGTTGCACAAGGAAGGCAATGGGGTCCTTGGGCCCCCTCCCATGGATTGGGGTCCTTGGGTCCCTCCCGTGACTGAGGACGGCATGGACCACAATATGCCAGCGACCTCTGCGGCCGGGATAGGACCTGTATACTGCCCGCAGATCCAGAAGCGGGCTGCAAGCCAAGGCTTTCAAGGTGTCCACCATCCAAGCCATACCTGGAACGGTACAAAATCCAAACAGCAGCTGCATAAACGATCACCAGGCGGGCGATTTGCGATACAGTGCGCTTCACTCCAACTCCCAAGTTCCTCCCTACCTCCACCTTCAACTACCACCCTACTCCTCCCTACCTCCAACTTCCACCTGGCCTCTCTCCCTCCCTCCTTTCCTCCTTTTTCCTCCTCCCTCCCTGCCTCCCACTTTACATGGCCACCTGTCTCTCCTCCCGCACTCTGTCAGAATGCTTCTTGACAAGTACAAAGGCTACGAAGTAAAGACAGAGGGCGACTCATTTTTCGTCACTTTCAGCAATCCCGACAATGCCATCCAATGGGCTTTGGACGTGCAGTCCAAGTTGTTGGAGCTGGACTGGCCTATGGGCAGTGACATGATGGGCAGCAAATCGTGCCAGCCTGTTGCCAAGCACGGTATGCCCCTGCAGGAACTCATCATGCCCCATCACCTCCACCACCTCCAACCCTCTGCAGGTCGGACTTGATAATAAGAAACCGCTTTATACGAACTGAGGCTGATTTTTCGACTTCAAGGTCGGGAAACTAGATTGCATTTAGAAAATTTTGAAGAGAACAATTCTTTCCCCACAAAATCAGAAACTGCTGTGCCTCAATTCAAGAAGTGTGCTTCTTCTTATCAAGCTTGACCTGTGTCCCGAAGTGCCTGAGTGTGATGTCAAATGGCCCCTGGAAGGCGACCGCACTTTAGACAACGATCCCAACAGCTCTTACTCCTCGGATGAACATGAGCAATGGCGGACGCTGACGGAAACTGTGTCATGTGGCCTTCCACGGGCAGTGGTCCAGGGCCCTTCAAGGAGCCAAACGGTCTGGTCCAAGCACCGGGGCGGCTGTGACGCCGCTCCTCCGTGTGATGAAGGCGGCTGTATGGAGCACGGTGCGGTGTGGCCGGAGGCGCCCCCCCCCCTGGGGCCTCATGACTGCAACCACGGCAGTTCACAATACACCACACAGCAATGGAGGGGGGGGGGGGACGGAAATTTCCCCCGTGTAATGGCCCCGCACCAAAATTGGAGGTGTTCCCAAATTTTCGGTGCCGAAGTCGTCCCCAGACGAAATCCGTCCCCCCCCCCCCCTGTGGACGGATGGGGGCACACTTTGTGCGTCGAATTGGCACAAACCCGGACCTTGTCCCTGCCCCCGGCCTCCCACTCGTCACTGCCATATTTTCTAGATTCAGCGAAGATGCTCTGGAATGGATTCCGCATGCGGTGTGGCATCCATGTGGGCAAGCCCGAGGTCATTTTCCGGACAGACATCATGAAGGGGGACTATTTTGGGCCCCAAGTGAATCTTGCAGCGCGAGTCGCCGGGTATGCCTGTTGGAGAGGGGGTCGGCAGGAGGATGGGGAAGGAGAATGACAGGGGAGGCTGTGCACCCAGTTGCAGAAGGCCTCCCTTTTTCAGGACTGTGAGGGCACACAAGGGGTATTGTTGCAAGAGAGAGAAAGCGTGATATGTCCGGCTTCCATGATTTGTCGCTCCACTGCCCTCGTTGCTGTAGACGCTATCGAGTCCCGCGCCGCACTGTTATTTTGCGTTTCAGTTACGGATACGGAGGTCAGATCATTGTCTCCAGCAATGTCATAGCGCACTCCAAATTGCTGAGGGACCCGAAAGTGTGTTGTGTTGTTTGCAGCCCTTTTGCTGGAGCCTGCACCGTGCCTGCGGGGTTTTGAAGCCGTGGAGGACCCATGACAAGTCCGCCGTCCGCCCTCGATTAAAGCCATCCATTTCAACTGCTCATACTCGACTGGATTCAGTGGGAGGCACAGTACAGGGGGAGGGAAAATTTCGCCAGGGGAGAATTTCGCAGGGAAAATTTCGCCGATAAGAACGGTGGCGAAATTTTCCCCTGGCGAAATTTTTGGCGGAACAGTTCCATCCTTTGCCACCGCGGCAGAGGGATTGTGTTTCCTAAGAAGAGCCAAGCGCTTACCAACGCGCCTGAGCCAACCGTTTCTTGCGCAGATGTATGGAATCTGGTGCTGCTGATCCGGTAGTATTGGTGCTGGAGGGGCTGGGGCCTGTTTGTTATGGTGATGTATTGCAATTTTGGAGTCTCCATCTGGGGCGTGTCTTGTTGTAATATCGCCGTCATTTGGGCGTATGGCACTTGGAGGCTTGGGTATTTCAAGGGTGGCGAAATTTTCCCCCGGCGAAATTATCCCCAGCGAAATTATCCCTGGGCGAAATTTTCCCTCCCCTTGTACTGCGTAGCAACAGGGCTGTCCTTAGGAGCTCTTTTTTTTTGTTGAGGACAGCCCTTCAGGACAGCCCTGAGGGACCACCAACGGCCAATGCCAACCGCCAACTGCCCACCGCTGCCCAGCGCCCACCGCCAACCGCCAACCACCACCAACCACCAACCGCCAACTGTCACCCACCGCTCACCGCCAACCGCCACCAACCACCAACCGCCGCCAACTGCCAACCATTGTTCAATACTGCTTCTGTGGTCTTGTGTCTTGTCCCTGTCTTGACCATGAAGCAGAGAGCGTCTCCATGAAGCGTCCCCGCTTTTCTGTTGGCGTTGCAAATCCCCCTTTTCCCCTGAAGGACAGCCCCAGGGGGGGGGGGGGGCGGCTGGGCCCGGTTCTTGTATGCGAACCCCCCCCCCCCGCCCCCCCCCCCCCCTCGAGTTTTGAGAGACAGTGGTGCAGGGGCCATGGTGCCAATGGTGCCAAAATTTTTTTGCATGCTTAGTTAAAGGGGGTACTATGTGTTAGGTCATTGTTCTGCTCTCTTTGAAGGGGGTACTATGCCTTTGGTCCTTGTTCTGCTCCCTTTGTACAGCCCAGTGACACACCATGGCAACACTTGACCTTGAGAAGTTGCTGAAGCGAGAGAATTGCATGGTGTTCAAGAAGCCCCCCCCCCCACTTGGGAACCCCCCCCCCAGCCGTACTGCCAATACCCCCGCTCCCCCCACCACGAAGGGGAACTAGCCCCGGTCCCGAACCCTTAGACTGACAGCGGGTGCTACGTGCATGGTCTACCACCGCCACGCCAGCTAAGGCCATCATGCCATCAAACAGCATGCAACTACGCCCAGGACAGACTGGGATATGTGGGCCAGCAGAAGCCAGTGGCCAAAACCACCCACACCAAGCACACCGACAGCAACAAGAAGCCCCCTTGAGCCAGGATCTCCCTTCTCAAGGGGAAGGAGGGGGCAGGGTGCGATGAACCCAATCCCACTCCCCCTCCCCTGCCCCCTCCTCGACCCCTTCCCTACAGCAACACGCTCCCCTGCCGCCCAATGCCCCTCAGGGCAGAAAGAATGGAGAGGGTGGAGAAGAAACTGGGCAGGGGAAAGGGACGAACAAAGGGAGGTAACAGGACAGGGCAGACCGCGCTCGCTGAAAATGGTGCAGAGCGCAGAAGGAGGAGAAGGAAAGGAAAAACGTGAAAGAATCATTGTGGTTGTTAGAAGCCCCTGTCAGGAAAATTATTCTGCAGATGCATACCCCAGCGCACACAAGTCAGTGCTGGAGTCGGCAAACCCAGCATGGACTCGGAGTGCGCACCTGGATGCACCTGGTCAACGGCACAGGCAACAGCCCGTCTCTGGGACAGCCGACCCTGGAGTAGTCAAACAGGACAAGCCATCCAGGGGTTCCGTTGACACAATCAGAACACGTTGGGGCCCACAGAGGGTCAGAATGAGCAGTGGCGAGAGGCCAATAGGCGCCGCCAAAGGCAAACAATCAGATACCGAGGCCTTGTGCCAACCCCCCCCCCCCCAAGGCGACATGCCAATCCCCCCCCCCCCGCCCAACTCCCCCCCCCCGCCAAGTTTTGACAGATAGCGGGGGGCCGGGTCGCATCAGGACCGGTTGTAGTTGCCCCCCCCCCCCCCGTGGACAGCCCTGTGTAGCAACCGTTTCGTTCCGTTTCGATCCGTTGCTACAATCAGCAGCAAGAACAGGATCAGGGCAGTCAAAGGCAGCAGCTCACAACAAGCACGATGCCCAGTACAACCGGCGCATGCCACGGCCGGTGCAGCATCACTTCGCTGGTCCATGTGCCCATGGCACCCGAAGTATGCGACGTTCAGATTCCGATGATGATTCTCCGGACGTGGATGTGATGGAGCCAGGGCTGTGGCTGTGAGATTTGAGGCTTGGCAAAGGCTTTGGAACGGCGTGTGCACACGATGATGGATCTCATGCAAATCAGTTTCTGCCCCAGAGAGAGTGCCATCATAGCGGCAGCCCATACATATTATTACACCCTTCGCCCCATAAATGGGGTGCAAGTAACACGCACCAGCACGTCTGTGGGCTTTCAATTTGTCCCCCCCTTTGCCCAAGCTGCGGGTGGTGTGAGCTATGGGGGCTGCAGTTACTGTATGAATTTGGGCCTGATTTTAGTTTGGTCCCCATTTCTAAAGGGAAACGAGATGATGGATGGGCGTTTGGGTAGGGTCCTGAGTCACATTGCTTGAAATGTGATTTGATTGATGTTGCACTGATGGATATGATTTGATTGACTTTCTTCTATCCATTCGGCACCATTCTTTTTGTTCCAAGCCACACAGCCCTCCTGGTGTCCATGTGTCGCCAGAAGGTTGTAGCATTCTTTTTTTAAGTTGACAAGCGGTGGGCCCCGCCTGCAGATGCATGTCTCTTTGCAGGATATTTACGTTAAGAATTTGGGGCTCGTAGCTCTCAAGGGCATCTCCGAGCCTCAGCAAGTGCATTTGATTCTTCCCGATGACTTGTCTGAACGGTCTTGGGACGATGTGTCTAAGAAAGAGGTGACGCTGCACATTAGCCGCCAGTCAAGACCAAGAAGGCCTTCCACTGCTATACTGAGGTGTGTCACTCCCAAGGGGGGCGATTACATGTAGCGCTGGACCCTGACCCCCCCCCCCCAGACTCCTAAACCTACGCCAATGGGCAAGAGCTTTTTTTCCCACTAGGTCTCTGTCTGACGCTGCTCGTCAGGTGCCTTGGCAGGTTCATTCGTGTGTCTGCCCTATTTCAGGCGGGAGGGAACACCGAGTGAGGCACATGAATCAATTCTAAGCCCACAGAAGGGGATACAGACCTGCGCCCCATTGGGAACACTAATCCTGCGGCGCGCCGGGCGGCGCGCAATTAGGGTAATTAACATGGAACATGTCTTGTGAACCGTACTTTTGAGTGGGGAGTGGTTATTGCAACATTTTTGTCTGTTTTTAGTATTGTGCCTTGCCATTGTGCCTGTTTGACGCACTTCGTTCACCCAAAATTGAGGAAAATTAATGCGGTGCTACTTACCCCACAGCTAATTACCGTTACCCTGCGGCGCCTGCGATGCACCTGCGGTGCGCCTGCGGCGCGCACCGGCTGCTAATTGGCCAAGGCTGTGCGAATTGGTCAAAGTTGTCTGACTGACCCGCATTCTTGTAGACTGGGTCATCGTCCACCTCTTTGAAGCCCCCCGCTCGTCCCCTCTTCGAGTCCACAGAGACCCCTTGTCCAAGAAGCGCCAGCTTTTGGACGGTACTCCATTTGAATTGCGCGATTCGTGTGGCGAGGGGGCGGGCAGTGTGTGAAGTGGGCAAACCGGCACAGTGGGGGCTCTGGCACCTCTGGTCTGGGCTACGGCTCCTGCCCCCCCCTCTCTCTACGCCGTCCCCCTCCACCGCTGCGCCCTCCCACGTCTCACCGCAGCCGTCGCAAATCCGCGTCCGTCGCGCCTTCGAGCCAGAACACCCGCCCGGAGGCGTTCCTGCAGCCGGACGCCATGGATAAGTGCACGCACGACTGCGGCAATAATCATTTGCAGGTTCTGGTGCTGGAGGCCGACCAACGACACGGCGGCGGGCAGTAGGACCGGGGCTTGCAGCGCGCCCCCGATTTTGTTACACAAAATGTATGTTGTCATGGGTGGCGAGCACGATCTATAGACGTGACCGGGGGTGACTTCTTTGTGGCTCGCCCGGGTGCAACTGCCGGTCGCTCAGTAGAAGCGCCAGCGGCAGTGGTGGCCTGGCTCTCTCCATGGCGCTGATATGCCGCCAGGTTCATGGGTGGGGTATCCGATATCATGCCTTGGGGTGTGCTGCGCGAATGACCCGAAAAGAGGGGATATATGGCGCCCACGCCTGCGCTTGATCTAACAACCTCTCTTGGAGGGGATTTTGCTCACGAAAAAATGAAATGTATTACAGGGTCCCGAAATGGAAGGCCGATTTCAGGCGCACAAACGTGGTGCTGCGTGCACTGGGGTCCCAGCCGCCAACGCTTCACAATAAGACCACCACAAACCTGTTCCCCTGTCCAGCTTGTGTCGGCCACTGTTCCGCAAGTTGAGTCTCGGTGGCCGCAGAATGCGCATTACGTGGCCCAAATGCAATTGTGGTAATTTTTGCTCCTCTGCATTGGTCTGCGTACAACACAAAGTCCCACAAGGGGTTGCCTGTTACCGCATCACATGCGTCTCGCAGTTTCTTATTCGGTTTGTCGGTTGATCAAGTCCGCCACATGACAAGCGGAATGGGCAGGGGCGCCGTCCTTATCGGTAGCCCCAAGGCCCGAGTCCCATCGGTCACTGTTTGGGGGGAGCGCAGGCCTGGGGTGGGGTTCCGCAACGGAGTAAAGAGAAGGCAGCATGCCCCCAGCACAACTGTACGCATATCTCACGTCAGACTGGACCCCCCCGTTCCCAGGCGGGGGGGGGGGTGTTTCGCTGCCACCCGCTTAACTATCTGTCTGTCAGACTGCGGAGTGCATTGCCTCATTTGCAATTGGTAGTGCACCTGTTAGAGTGTCGTTTCAACTCATTTTTCTCTATTGATCTAGGCCCTCCCCTTCCCCCCAAAACGACCTGTCGAAAATCGGGGAACGCCCTGCCCCCCCAAAAGAGGACAGGAGGCATTCGTCCTTCGGCGCCCAACACTGGTCTCGCATCGGGGCCGACCGGTTTCACAGGCGTTTGCCGCACTCCCGTGTGGCCTCCCTCTGTTTTGAGCATCTGCCCCCACCCCTCCCCATGCCTGTGGGAACGACCCGCCCCAGGGCCCCTACCACCAGCACAGCACCACAGCACCGCCAGTACGCCTACGCTCAGGTGAAGGCATTACAGACTGTTGTCTGTTCCGTGCACTTTCAAGTCGCTGGCATCATTCTTTCGCCTCTTCCCCTTTCGCCTCTTCGCCTGCGCCGTTTCCTCGCAGCGGGGCTGCTTACAGGCCTACTTGTCACAGGATGCCAGAGCGGGTGGGGGTGTGGCAGGTGAGTGAGGTCATGCGCAGCCCTGTATCAGGGTGAACCCATACTCCCTCTCCCCTCTCCACTTCATTTTGACACCTAAATAACACAAAACATGGCATAAACTAACACAAAATACCCCCTTTTTTTTGTGAACACTCACGTCGACTGACTGCCTGACCCACAATTTGGAAACATTAAACATGGCACTTGGCGGACCCTTCCTCCATTGTTCATTCAACAAGTTTGTCGCATCACAGCACATCAGTTTGTGTTCTTTGGCTTGAGGAATGCTTTCAAAGACAGTTGCTTGGATGAGCAATACTTGTGTGAAGCAATGGTTCAGCAGGCCCGTCAAGCTGTGGCTGAGCATCGTCAGCTCGTTGACGCTTCTCCGCGAATGTACGGACTTTCTGCTCAACAGCATGTGTTGGCTGAAAGGCATCTTGGTGGCGGTGGGACATCGGAAATTTGAACTGGCCAAAGGCACAAATGAAACCTGGAGGAAGAAAGAAAGCCAGCAACACCGTACCGCAGGTGTCCAACCCACATTGTTAACGCCCCCACGTTTGTTAACAGTCTGATGTCCCAACCATTTGGCTGAAGTTGTGGTAACAGCGATGAAAAGTGGGGATGTGCACCCCGTCAATCCAACCGAAGTTGCACAACACCACCGAAAATCAATTCCCGCGGTCCAGATGTTGTTCCCCAGTGCCCAGTGCTGTTGCATGTGACAAGATTTCGCAAACAGACTCTTGCACTTTGGAACCCCTTTTCTTCATCCCTTTTGGTGCCCTGGAAGGGGGGCATTGGGGGTGGGGTTGGGGCTGCCTTCCGCTACCCTCATTGACCTCCGCCAGCCCTGTCTCTTCTCGTCTCTTCTGACCACCGGCACCAACCAGCCTTTCCGTGTGCCTCCGAGTAATTCCCATTCCAAAGCTCTTCAGGATGTTTTGGTGAGACAGGATCAGTGTTCCCAGGGTTCATCCACACTGTTCCCCTGCCTTCTTGATGTCCGTGCAACGTGCCTCCGAAACCCACAAGCTGCGCCCTGACCCTGGGTGATCCAGGGTGAGTTGAGGGCGCTTGATGCTTGACCACTGTCAGTGACGGGGCATTTCGGAGGGTGCGTCTTGTGCCTGAGGAGCACTCGCCGACACGTTGTTGGGGCAGGGGGGGCAGGCGGAATGTGGAACGGCATGGTTTGGCACAACAGAAGTATGCGCCACCGTATTTTCAGGTCCGTAGCCATGTTTCTAGGGGTCATGGTTGTGCTCTTGGCGTGCACATTCCCTTTGTGCCCTCGCAGTTCACTGTACAGAAGCCCTGGGCAGGCTAGTCGGAGCCGCTGCAAGATGTCTGTAGGAGCCTTGGGTACCTCACGTGTTGCTGACAGGGGCTGCAGGGGTTGCCAGAGGTTTTGGGGGCTGCTGTGGCCTGCTTCTTGTTGTTGTTCGAGATGGGCAGTTGGTCGAGCCATATTTTCCAAGAGAAATGACAGCCACCATCCAGAAGCACCCAGGAAATAACAGCAGGTCGGTCGGCGCCGGTCGAGTAGCTACTCCGCCGCTTGGGGTTTGAGCCTGAGGCCCTGTGTGTAGGGGTCATGTGCTCACGGGCCTCTTGACCGACGGATGTCTCTCGTTGACTGGGGCGGGTGATCGACTGGTCTCATCCTGCACTGGGACACACGCCTCCAACCCACGAGGCAGAAGATGCGTGGTGGCGTGCGACAGTATTGGCTACTTTGACTGGAATGACGGCCGCATTGATGCCAGCATTCCAGTGTTCCATTTGTTTTATTTTGTATTATTTTATTGTTGAATTTCGTGACGTCGGACTGCGCCGGTCAGGTAATGTCTGGTCTCCATTTACCATATCTGAAGGGGTGCTCCATTTTGTAATGGCGCATTTCTTGGGTCGGGTCAGCAGTGGCAGTGCAGTGACAGTGACATTGACAGTCACGGTGCAGTTTTGACTATATGGGCCCCTCTGCCTTGAAGCCCCACACCCAACTGCAAGAATGTGTGCTGGAGGGGGTGGGGGTGGCTGGTCGGGCCCTGATTAAAATGCAGACGTGAAGCACAATGCACAGGAGCCTGGATCTGAATGGCGGGCACACACACAAGGGAATTGCGTGACTCGTACCCCACATACTTTGTACTTTTTGCACTGCGTGCGGGGGTGGTGGTTTATGTCCCAACCCGCCCCCCACTCCAGACCCCGTGGCACACGCTCTTCATCTCAGCCTCAGATGTGTCACCCACATTGCAAACAGGCACAGTCCTCACACGAGGATGAAAGGGGCTAGGATAGGTATCGTTGGGAGAGCTGCGAATCCCCCCCCCGGGATGCACAGTGTTTGACCACTATGCGTGCGCCAGCCGATGCCAAAACGGCGCGCTAAGCTACACACACGCTGCAAAGGTGTACACTTTCTGAGTGTCCTTTTTTTGTAGGTATATACTTATCCTTACCACAGGATCAACGGTGCTTTAGCACCACTTTGTGGAGGCCAATGGGCCATCTCCTTTCAAAATTTCCCACAGTCCCCGGTTCAAACCCCGCTTCCTTCAAAATTTCCCACTTTCCCCGGTTCAAACCCCGCTTCCCCCATCTTTGTTCAACCCCGTTATCGCAGTTAGGATGCATGCCCCCCCCCCCCTGAAACCAATTTGAATCGATGTGCGTCCTGCCTGCTCAAGCAAGACTGGGACAGATTTCATCAGTGTTCAGGCAGGCGGGAAATCGTCTGGCTTCCTGACGGAGCGCCACTGTCTGATCTGTGATCACGCAGTCGTCGGTCATTAAGTCAGAATCCCTTTGCACTCAGATGACTGTTGAAGACTTCAACCAATGTGGCGAGGCAGTAGGTACTTAGGGTGCCGCCCGTGCAGCGCGCACGCTGCGTCATTCGAGTATCCCGGGTTTTGTAGGATGCTGGACAACACAGCCCCAGGACTTGGAACGGAGTGAAGGGGTGACGTGCAGCGCACATGCGCATCAGGGTTCATGGATGCGGCCAAACGCACGTGCCCTGGTGCACCATGTGCACCGCGCGCACCGCGCGGGCAGCACCCTCGGCACCCCATGCATCAGAGCTCAGGGACCCCTGCAATTGCATAGTCTCTAAAGGCAGACGATGGACACACGAGTCCATCAGCAGAGTATCAGATTGAGCTTTCCTGCTCAAATGGGGTTCACGAAGCACCAGCTGTTTGGCCACACACATGGCCTGGTTATTGCATGATGCACACTGGGGGCTGTGTCCGGCACGCTGGAAAAACTTTGCTGATACTTGCCCCCCAGGCCCTCACCTCCAGGCACGGAAATAGCCAGCCTGCCGTCACAGTCCTGGCGTTGTGCACAGGCCAGCGGGAGAAAACAACGAACAGCTTTGGAAAAGAATTCGACATTTCAAAGAAAACCGATAAAAATTTTGACATCTTTCAAAAACGTGCAAAATTCCCCCCCTTCCATTCTTTCGATCATCATTGACCTCCCATGTGTGCATTGTTGTGCGCATGTTATGCCCTGCATGGTTAGGGGTGCATCTTTCTGGGTCACTGGGGGCTGGTGCATTCTTTGGCCTGGGAGATAGAGGACCACAAAGCTCCCCAGGACGGTATGGCATCCCTTCTCCATGCATGTTACAGCTCATTACACTACATACAGCGTTTCAGGCGGTTTATTTGCCTGTCAGCGAAACTGGCAGCATGCTTCGCTTACCACGGGGGAGATGAAAGGAAGGCATTGGAATTCAAATTGCAAAGTCCATCCCCTTGTGTACAGATAACGCCTGGTCTGAACAATATCAGCCAAGGTTGAAAAATATCGGGTGGTGCCTCCATAAAGTTTTGCACGATAGCTTTTGCATGTCCCAGGTACCTGTGCATCCCAGGATTGGGCATACAAACATTTTTGTCCAAAGCACACTTGTAGGGCAATATCATCATCAGTTGAGTGCATTCCAGTCAGCACTTGCATGCCCAATCCTTAGAATGCTACAACCGGCATACACGGTTATTGCTCAACATGTTGGCAGCAAAGTTTGTGACATTATGGCCAGTTGCATCTGGAATGCATGCAGGGGAGAAGTGTTTTCAGCATATGTTCAAATATGGCGCTCACCATAGTTGTCTGGATAAAGGTGGGCAGCGCCAAAAACAACAATTTATTGGTGTTACAAATCATCTGAGACCTCAGAAGGGTTGCAAAGCCATATTGTAGACTAAGTGGATGCTGAAGATGCAGTGAAGTTGCGACATGTGTCCAGAAGCATCATTCCAGTCGAGGTATGCAACCATTCTGGGCTCTCATTTGGGTTGTAGGATTGTTGTGCAGTTTTGTTCCTTTGTGTTCCTGTTTGTGCTTTCCTGCTTTTCACATTTGTTTTATTGTTTCATTATCAATTGCAACACCATTTCTGCAATTGATAATGTGGCTGATTTAAGATTGACCTCTGTTGCCCTAGCCCTCCTGCTTCTTCTGAGCTAACTTCCAGCTTTCAGGCAATGTATTTGCTTGTGTTGTTTAAACCCTGAATGGTAAGAAGTTCCAGCTTGAGATGGTTCCAGCATCAAGTTGCATATTCCTTACTGCATTCGGTACTGTTCAATGTGCATTTGCTGATTGCGCTACAGTTTCATTTGCTGCATTATTGTTTTCTGTGCTTGGTGGTGGGCAAGCGTGACACAAAGGCACAAGACTGTGATGAAAGTGCAGAGTCACACTATGGCAAAGAAGCAAATGAATCTACAGGTGCTTGCCTGCCAGCCACAGATTTTTGGTCAAAGTTTTGATTGCTTATTGAAGAGAAAATATGCTGCAAATCACACAATCCAAAATTCAGCAACAAAAGCCCGCACAACCATTGATGTGCTGCCACAACAGAGATAATGTTGTCCACAGTGAGGCAAGCTAAAGAGATGTATTGCACAACATTACAATTTTACATTTTACACAGACCTGTGCCGTAAACTACAAAGCCAACTACAAATCACCATGTGCAGGACTACATTTCATATGGTGTGGGCTTGTGGTGCAGCCATCTGTGACACCACGGGGACGTGACAGAATGCAATTATTCTTTCATTAGAAATGGCTGAGCATTTCCATACCTCCATACCCCCTTACCATGCCCAGCAGGGCAGTTCAGTGTTATCTGGCACACAGCTGAATTGTTGCAGGCCGGCATAATTTGGCAGGTGTTGCAACATTCAGTGCAATTGGGCTGAATTAGTGTGACTTTGTTGTCTGTGGGTGGCGGCAATCGTCAAGCAAGCTCAAGAGATTTCTTTCATGTTTTCAAATCTTTTAGTTTTCTCATCATTTCTCAGCCCACAATATACAACACCTGAAAGGTCAATGCAACGAACAACGCTGGAAGGATATATACCACTGTTGATTCAAGGTATTTGGGCTGGTGAGTAGGTGTGCACTGAACACCGCACAGCACTTGCGCTCATGGTCTCACAATCTATGTTATAACAGAGTTCAGCTTTTATTCTAGTGTTGCTGCTTGTGCTTGCTCGTTAGCTCGCCTTCAACCCACCTACCCGATACAGCAAGCGGGCCCAATTTTGTATGGGTGCTGTGGACCATGAGCACTTGGAATCCTAAACTTTAGCACATAAAGTCCTCCTTCGACTGGAAACCCATCCCAAAATCGTGGGACGCCACAAACCGTGCAAGGACAATATGTGCATTTCTTTGTGCAACACACCCGAGGCTGTCCTACTTGCAGTGGCGCTATTCGTGCAACTCTTCCAGGATGTAGTGTACCATATAAACTGAAATGGGAACCACAAGCAACTCTGTGGACTGGTGTGAAGCACGCATGCATACACAACGTGCACTACGGTTGGGGGGGAAGGGGGGGGGTAAACGGCCTATGCGGTGCTGTGCTGTGCCGTGCCACCAATAGGGAGGGGGGGGGGGCGTAAATGGTCTGTGCCGCGCCGTGCCACAATGTACATACCAAATAAAGGCCAGTCATGGAAGTGAAGAAGGATTGAGTTGGCATGTTGCTTCTTTTTGTGTGCTTGCCTCATCTGCACTTGCTTGTTGGTTTTAAGTGATTTACTATTAATGCCTGATATGCTTAGTTTAAATGAATTGGTTCTTTCAATTTTCTACACCATGTCATGTTTGAATTGTGCTACCTTTGCATGCATATCATACTACATCACATTACTCTTCACTTTGAACAATTGATTTGTCGTGCGATCTTGCAAGAACCTAGTTACATTGCTCATTAATTTCTTGTGCTACGTTGTGTTTTGTTGTGTTGTGTTTTGTTGTGTTGTGTTGTGTTGTGTTGTTCGTTTTTTTGGGATTGTATTTGTATTGTGTTGGATCTTTTCATTACCATCACTCGTGTGAAGAGACATTGTGACATGTGTGCGGTGCATGGTGCATGCAAATTTTTCGGCGGGGTGAGGGCTACGGCTAGGGGGAAGGGTAAACGGCCCTTGCCGTGCCGTGTTGTGCCATGCCGCTAGGGGGGGGCAGGGGGCGTCCAGGGGGTTGTGCTACGGAGGCCGTAGTGCACAACCCCAGCTCAACATCACCATGAAAGGGGTCTCTGTGGGGCGCAGGGACAAACCCGCGATTGCCTTGTGTAACCCGTGGCCTGATGTTTGGTCCCCAAGCTGCCCAAATGTGCAGCAGTCTATGATCCCAGCCCTGGCGCTGAAAACATACCAGTTACGTGGTGCCATGGCTACACTAGAGAGCAACGTGCGCACGGCAGTGCAAGGGCGTGGGGTCAAGACTTACACCTGGACGTGGTGGTGGCAGCCTTTACGCACCAAGCTCAAACGGTGGAACCTACTTCAGAGTACGCACACACACAACGTGCGCACATGGTATGTACAAGGAAAAGCGTGGGCAGGGTAGGGTGGGCAATCAGTACATATGTCCATCATACAAGCATTGTGAGACAACGAGCTCCAGCGAAACCACTGTCAAACTATGCTGTGCACCCTTTGTTGGCAGGGTTTATGATTTAAGCTGCTGAGCCTTGAGTTTTGCTCGCTTGCTCTGCCTTGTGTTATAAACCCTTTTGCTGGTTGTAAACCATAAACTGTTGTACATTGGGGCGCCTTGTTCATCAATGGCACATGATTTACATTGACTGTTTTTTGCTTTGTTATCATAGGCATGGCCGTGTTCGCCTGAGGAGTTTTTGTACTTGTTGCTCGTCCCCTTTAGCTTGCATGCCACACCACAATCCGAGGTGTGCTTTGAATTTTTCTTTCAAGAAGCATGTTTTGATTGTTTTTGGCGTTGTGCTCTCTTGTGATGGTGGAGAAATGGTGGAAGAGGTCAATAAAAGTGGGGTGCCATTGCCGGCTGGTAGTCCTCGTTTTACGCGCTTGGTGCACGTGTTCACCGTGCATGTGTACAGCAACGGTCGCGACTCAATGACTATCCCTCAAAAAGGCGGAGGGGAACAGACCGGGCTTCCCCTCCACAATCCGGGAGTTTCACATGGGGGTCTTGCATCCACCAAAATCTCGAGACAACTGCAGAACCGGAAGGACAACCGCAAAGAGCTCGCCACAACACGACTGAGAGACACAGAATGAGAGAAATTGGTCTTGTGCTCAGTACCGTATCAGGGCCAGACGAGAAGACGGATAGCTTTGTCTCCCCTGCCGTATGGATGCCACTCGATTGTGATGTGACAGTTGGGACCGGGCAGTGTATCCCTTGCTATACCACGGCTTCCAAGACGGGAAGCAAAGACAGAGAAGACCAAGAATGCAAGGTGGGATGGGCAGACAAACCACACCTCAATACGGTCCACGGGATATTGAGGTGCGGAGTATTGTGGGGTATTATATATATATATATATATATATATGTATATATATATATATATATATATATGTATATATATATATATATATATGTATATATATATATATATATATATATATATATATATATATATATATATATATATGTATATATATATATATATATATATATATATATATATATATATATATATATATGTATATATATATATATATATATATATATATATGTATATATATATATATATATATATATATATATATATATATATATATATATATATATATATATATATATATATATATATATATATATATATATATATATATATATATATATATATATATATATATATATATATATATATATATATATATATATATATATATATATATATATATATATATATATATATATATATATATATATATATATATATATATATATATATATATATATATATATATACATATATATATATATATATATATATATATATATATATATATATATATATATATATATATATATATATATATATATATGGCTTATACGCGCATTTTCCCCACTTCCCTGTGGACCCTAGTGTGCGACTTGGGACCGGACTTGGGACCGGACTATCCCCTAATCTACACCCCTCTCCCAAGCTGAAGCGGCTATTCGTTTGAGGTGCCTCAAAGGGAACGCAGGTGTGTTGCTCAGCAAGTCGTGTTGTGTGTGGGCGTTTGGATTGTGGAAAAGCGGAGTGGGAGTTTGTCTACTCCACCCCCTTGTCCAGTCGTATTCTGTGTGTTGTACTGAAGCACCCTGATGGGCTCTCTGTTGCTTTTGTGGTCGGTCACTTCTACAACGACGCGGTCTAGCGAATGTGTCAGCGGCAGGACCTCCAGGGGCATGAGCGGCGTTTGGGTGGGGTGCCGATGGTTTTTCTGGCCGATCATAATTCCATCCTTTCGCACCTCGACTCAACGCGTGAGAACATATGGTCCCTCCATGAGCTGGGTGCCATGGAGTCTGAAAGGGATTGCCTTCAGGCGTTTGCCGTGCATGATGCGTGGGCACGCCAGTTCCCCGACCGTGATCCCCCGGGCTACACCCGCACCTCGGTGCTCCGAAGGGCGGCCGATGGTGCGCAGACATTGTCCCGATGCATAGATCGCATTTCAGTATCGCATAGTCTCCTGGGCTATGCCTGTTCCATGTTCACCATCCCCGTAGGATTTAGTGACCATAACTCTGTGGTTCTGCAACTTGTGGGCATGGGTCTGGACGGGGAGCAGCCGACCAGGTGGAGGTACCCTCCGGATGCACTCCATGATCCAAACACAGTGGATTGGGTCTCTCGGGAACTGCAGACTCTTGAAGAGGAGGGTGCATAGGGGTTAGAAGCTTTTCGGCGCAGTCAGGTGGTATTACAGGATGCGGCCCGCCGCTACAATGCAAATGCGCCAATGGCGACGCCGGCCTATTTACAGCTCCGGGATATCCTCTGCCGCTCCTCCCCGGAGGATGTATCTTTAGCAGGTTTTGCGGCCCTTTGGGAGGAGGGAAAGCGTCCAGGGACAATGCGCGATGCATACATTGCGCTTGTTAAAGCAGTGTGAGTGCACCTGGGGGTGGAGCAGTTGGAACGCACATACACGAGGGTGAGGGAGGCACTACAAGATAAGCACCACCTAAAATAGGTGCGCTGCTAGTGCGCCCGAGCACTGCACAGGCATATGCATCAGGCCGAGGAGTCTCGTATTTATGGTGTTCTAAAGGCCCAATCGGGCTATCTGTTGCGCGATTGCCATGCGATCGCTAGGGAACTGGTTGCATATTGGAGCACCATCATGCGTCCGGGTCAGCGGTCCTTGGAGAATTGCTACCAGTGGCTAGAGGCCAGGGGGTTGCCTGCGCAATGGCGCATAGCGGTCCCGCTACTCTGGCAGGGCTGCTCGGAAGCTGTGGTCTACGCGGCACTACAGCAGATGGATCAAGAAAGATGTCCTTGATTTATGCCCTAGATATTTTGATGAAATCCTGCAGGTTTTGTAGTTGAAAACCCAAACCAAAGGAGCAAGTAGAGCAAGAACAGGATGTGGAGCGAATCAATGATTGGTTTTGGAATCCAGTGTAACACAGAAGGGCTGCAGATAGACAATGCAGGTTTATACACAAAGATTCAATCACAAATGGATAATACAAAAGATTTTATATGAAAACTGGACTGACTCTGGCCTCCAAGATTGCATTAGGCACTTCATGTGCACTCTTTTGGGTGAAATGGTGCTGGTTAGGAATGTGGGGCATAGATGTCAGGCGTACACAGAAAATGACTTGGCCAAGCAACTGAATTCAGAAACAGTTACAAAGTAGGACCACAATAAGTGGTAGAAACAATTGAGTATAGGGTTCTGGGGTCGGAGACCACTAGGCTTAACCTCCAAGGCCTAAAGCATATAATGCCTATTTTATTTCGGTATATCCTCCATGAAGGAAGGTACCTCCGCTCAGTTGAGTGGTAGGGGTGAACTTCATGGGGGGCTAGGGTTACAACCCTAGTAACTTTGAGAAGGTGTACTTTAGGCATCCAAAGAGAGATAAAAACACTTAGGTTTGTCTTAGCATCAACAAAAGGGCTTTAAGGGGGGCTTGGCCTGGATCAAGCCCTCCAAGAAAGACATGGCAGTGACTTTCTCTTACTCCCCCTGGAGTACTAGACAGCTAAGCTAGTAGGACCAAGGAAAAAGGCTCAAATATTCCCAAAATTACCTCAGAAAATGCATTAAACTTACCAAAAACAGCCTCATCAGTTCATAGAAGCCTATCACACTGTAGGTACCCTCGAAAAAAAGTGTAATGTACCGTGAATGATGTCCCTTCGATGGGGCATTTCTCAAAAGTCGCCGGCGTGCGACGAAAACTTTTGGAAAACGTTTCGGGGTAGTGGGGTTTGAACCCAGGACTCCCTCCCTAGAGCACATGCGCTTGCCCACTAGGGTACAGTCGAACGCTCTAATGCGGACGGCTATCGCTGCTTAAACAGCGTTTTAGTAAACGTCTTGACCTAGGGCCAGGGTGGAGCAATACTCCCAATGGAGGACACAAATCTCCAGGAGCTGGAACAAATAGAAAATGTAACCAACAGGGAGTGATTCCTGCGGTTTAGCGGAAGGGGTTGCGATTTAGCAAGTGAAATCGTTAAAAATCGACGAAACCACGCGGGAAATCGTCATTTTTACACGTAACTCAAAGTCGCAGACAAGCGCAAAGGAAGCGGACTTCAAAAACAAGGTTGCGCAAGCGTAAACGGCTTTTGAAAAAGAAGGTATGAGCCGTAGTTTTTTTAAGTTCTAAAGGAAATTTTTGCACAGTTGCATCAAAATTTTTATAAACTTCAGAGAAAAGTACACAAATTCAACCCACACGTCAGAGCAGGTGGACAACCCACCTCTCAGGTATGCCAGTGTCATCTCACACGCATGCATTGCGTTCGTGTTGGTTGTTTCGTTAAAACGTTAGGGTTGTCAACGCTGTGTTCGTTGGGGGTTCGGGTGTTCCCCTCTCGTGCTCTGCACAGGTCAAAACAGGAATGAAAGGTATGCGATGCGAATGGAGCGCGCAGCGCGCACGTAGGGTTAGAATATGCTCTGTGCTCGCGATGCATGTGCCTAATCGAGGCATTCACACGCTGTGACGCTTTCCTTGTACCCCAATTCATCCTTGATTTCTCTTCACAGGTAAGGAAAGGAAAGTGTTTGCTCGTGTGTAGCCGTAGCGTTAAAGTAGGGTTGCTTAAAACGCTTAGGCTTGTTTAAAACTCGCAATAGGGTTGCTTTGCGTTCGCTTCACTTCGGCATTCACAGGATGCATGGTGAGTAAGGTAGGTTAGCCCAGGAGGAGCTCACCTCCTGGTTGAGTCAATGTGGTTATGGTTCAGCCTCCCTTCCCTGCGTGCACATGATGCATTAAAGGGTAGGCCACGCGAAATGCGCACGGTAAACCTTGTTTAGGTTACCCAGGGGCTCCTCGGTACGTTCTTTAAGAGAACCTGAGGAGTCTCTTAACGCTTGCTTGCTTGACAGGGCGTGTTTGCGGACAGTGTATTATAGGTCACACTGAGAAGCGTATGATACGTGGAGTGTGGCTTGGTTCCTCCGCCGCAAACACCCCCTCATTTGCCTCTGTTGTACAGGTGGGAGAGGTCAGGGTGATTGGTGCACGCAGCAGCTGCCTTCGGCGGCTACCCATTTTTCTGCCCCAGCAAAACAGGGGCGCTGATCACACAATCAACTGACTGCGCCTCAGCCAGGAGTAGCGTGGGCAGTGCGACTTTATCGACATCCGCGCTACGCACGCAACAAGAGCACCCCTTCCCTTTAAGCCCTAGCAGGGAAACGTGTTGTGACGTCCCTGTTAGGCCACAGTTGCTCAGCAGCGCTGTGTTCTCTTGTCTTCTTCACAGGAGGGTCATTAGGACCGGAGACATCTTTGACAGCAACACCCAGTAGCGTGTGTAGGGGTTAGGGTCAGCAGGCCTGGCAGGAGTTGGGTGCAAGTGATGAGTGCTCACCCTGCCTTCGAAGGCCGGTGCTGGCGTTAGTGAGTGTAGTGTAGTGGTGTCTCCTGTCCCGCGTGCTTTTCCTCGTGGGCAGGGGAGTGCGTTAGCTTTTGGCCCTTAGCAAAAATGGGCGTTTTGTATGCCCTTAGCACACTTGGCCACCCCTCCCCTCTAGTAGGTAGGACTTTTGCCGTCTTCCCCCAAGGATAGGCGCCAGCACAGAAATTGGGCGCCATAGGAGTGGTAATAGTACCTGATTAGGACCTTCGGTCCGACGTCAGCGAAGCCCGGTCTCCGGGAGCCACGCCGGGGAGAGAAGTGAGACACACACAGACATACGTAGCACACATAGGGGTATGGTAAACCCTGTAAGGAAGGGTAGAACCCCATGGGTCTGGACCAGTCAGGGGTCCTAACTGTGGGCTCGCTTGTCCCCAAGGAGGGAAGGCACACCTTGCCTCATAAGACCTTGTTTGTCATTCCCCCCTGGTGTAGTAAGCCACCGTTCTTCGTTGGCTCCCCAAGGTCATTACATTAGGGCAGTACCCATGCAACACATGGTCAACAAGGCATGGGTCTGCAGGGCACAGACAGGGTCAGTGCAGTGCTCAGCACCTGTTAGTAGACTGACACAGGGAAATTTCGCTTCTTATGCTGGGACATAGTCTCAGCACGGGTTAGAAGCTGCCCCTCGTTGTTCTCAACGAGGTAGGTGCGGAAGATAGGGTTGATACTCCCGTCTGGTTGTATGAAGGCTGACATAGGTTCCCAGGTCGCCTCAGATAACCCATAGCCATCCCACAGGGTTAGGAATTTCCAGCCCTGTTTATACTCGTGGCGAGCAATACCTGCAACCACGTAGTAACCATCGACTGCCATCTCATCGGCAGTCATCTCTTCGAGTTCGTCTGCCTCCTCTGGACTGGCAGCGTTCTCTAGGTCTATACGCTCGACCTCACTGTCGCTGAGGCGCCACTCATCCCAAGACAAGTCGTCAGGGGAGTGATAGTGCCTCAACTGCTTAGGTGCACACAGCAGTTCACCACCTAGACGTGGACTGCACCTGACATGGATCCTGGAACCATCTATCCTGATGATACGATAGGGTCCAAAGTAAGGGTCCTGTAGGCAGTTACGTGGCCAGGAGGGTAGGCGTGAATGGTGTACCAAAACAAGGTCACCAACCTTGAAGCTGGCAGTTCGCCGTAGGCGGTTCCGTCGGCTCAGTTCACGGTCACGAATGTGTCTCAGGTTAGTCCCAGCCTGGTTAGCTAGAGACTGCTTGTGTTCCAGCCAATCTCCCACAGGGCTCTTGAAGTCCTCAGGAAAGGGGGTTTTGAAGAACCAAGCAGGTCGTCCTCCATGGAACAGTTCGTGGGGGGTGAAACCCGTAGAAGAGCTCCGCTGTGAGTTCATGGTCAGCACTGCCCAGGGCACCAGGCGTACCCAGTCCTTGGTACGCTCCTGTTTCATCAGGATTCTTAAGTTTTGCTCCACCACACGGTTCTGTCTCTCACAGAGAGGGTTAGACGTGTGGGTATAGGGCACACCTGTGGTTACCTCCACGTTGAGGGCATTTAGCACTCGTTTGTACCACCCAGTGTCACTGCGGATGCGTACATCCTCGTCAGAGTGCACCTGCTTAGGTGCTCCATAGGGTTCGAACCATTGTTCGACCAACATTTTCACAGTCTGCTCACCTGTGATTTTCTTATTGCAAGGGAACACACGGGTGAAGCGAGATAGACCACAGGTGACCACGAGGCAGCTATCAAAGCCGCCGAAGCGTGGTAGGCCGTGGATGAAGTCCACGTAGAGAAGAGAGTTAGCACAATAGGGTATGGGTAAGCTGGAGATCAGGCCCCTATCCCTACGGTCGCTCTGCTTGCTGGCATGACAGCCACAAGCATCCACAATGGTCTGCATACACAACCTCAGTTCAGTCAGGGTTAGACTAGAGTAGAAACACTCACGGAAGAAGTCCGCTGAGCGATTAGCGCCAGTGTGACCAGAACTGAGATGGGACCACTGTAGGCACCCATCCAGTCGTGCCTCAGGCACCACAATTCGGTCCTCGTAGAAGAGTTACTGATTGTTTTTATACCACTGTTTATACCACTGGTGCCCGTCAATGACACGGGGTGCGAGACCAGTGCTGAGGGTTTGGAGAATTTCTTTATACTCTGACTGATAGTCGGTTAAACTCCAACCCTCCAGGATTCCAGCAGTGCGCATGGACAGGTCAAGCTGGACATCCATACGCTGGAAAGCCTCTCTGCCGAGCGCCTCAGAGCTCTCACCAATAAGCGCATCGAAGTTGTTGCGCGATATATAGTCAGACAGTTCATTCTTCATCCTGGGGATATGATGCACTGTCAACCTGAACTGGCTCAGGTACGTCCACCACCGCTTTAGCTTAGCTTTCTCTGGTGGTTGGTCCTTCTGAAAAGACTTCACAGGCTCCTGGTCACACAGCCAGACAATAGGGTTAGATCCCAGGAGTCGGGATTGTGACGAAAGCACCAACATACCGGCCAGGAGTTCCTGGTCATAGGTGCTGTAATTGGAACGCGCTTGGTTCCATTTCCAATTCCAGTGTCCCAGTGGCACCAGTCGCCACTCACTGGTAGGATAGTCATGTTTCAACGAACCATCACGGTTCAGTCCACTGGTACGATAATGGCAGTGGGTTAGTTCAGCGGGGTTAAGCTCCTGCCATTGGTAGATCGTACCCCCCCCCCCTACATCACTGGCATCAGTGATCAGGACTATCTCGCCCTCAGGGCGGGGTACTCCCAGGCAGTTGGAGGAGGCAATCTTCTTCTTCAACTCCTGGAAACACTCTTCCTCTCTGGAGGTCCACCTCCAGGGAGTAGTTTTCTTGATTAGGTCAGTGAGGGGTGCAGAGGAGTAAGTAAAATTGTGGATGTGACGCCGATAGAAATTACAGGCGCCCACAAAACTCCTCACATCATGTAGACCCTTCTTAGGGTCATCGCGAATCTGCATGTCCTGTAGGGGCTGCATCTTAGACGCGGCTGGTTTCCACCAGCCATACCCCATGTCGAAACCCACATACTCCATCTCCTCTTTCATAAACGCACATTTTTCGAGTTTGATTCGGAGATGGTTTTCTTGACAGACAATGAAAAATTCACGGAGGAGAAGGACATGGTCCTCTTTGGTATTAGTACCCAAACTCACGTCGTCGATGTGAGCCTCCATTTCTGCACCCCGAGAGATCAACTCCTGTACTAGAGGCCTGCGCCTCAGTATGTACAAAATTTTGTTCAGAAGCTCCTGGAAGAGCGCTGGGGCATTAGCCACCCCAAAAGGCATAACCTTCCACTCGAAGACACGACCCTTAGGGGTTATAAAAGCCAACAGCTCCTGAGCTGCGGCGGTTAGGTCCACCTGCCAGAAACCAGAGCGTTTGTCCATTTTGGTCTTGTACCTGCATTTGGCAATACGCTCCAGGGTGTTTTCCATGTTAGGAATACTCCCTGAGTGGTTCTGGGTTTTCTTGTTGACCTCACCATAGTCTACAACCAGACGTAGGGCAGTCGACCCTGGTTTGGCACCAAGGAAACAGTGACTGCAGTGATGGGGGTAGTCCCCCTGCTTATACTCTTCAACGAGGCCAGCATCAATGCATTCCTGGAGCTGGCGCTCGATTCCTTCAACCTGTTTTTGTGGAGCGGGATAGGGACGACGCCCCACTCGCGTCTTTTCAAATTCTGGTTTCAATTTCAGGTCCATCTGGACCAGTTTTTTACAAGAAAGGGGAGGCGGCAAGGCGCCGAACACCTCCTCATAGGTTATCAGCAGTTTCTTCAGGCGGGGGTCAAGGTTAAGACTCTCGAGTTTCTGAAGGAAATCCTCCTCAGCATGGAGGTTGCTCTTTCCATGTTCTTTCTTTTTCTGCCGATCAGCACTTTCGGCAGGCACAGAACCATCGTCCCACTCAGGGGGACATTGCTGCCCATAGTGCAGAGAATACACTAGCGGTATCTCAGGATCAGGCAGCGTATAGGAATCATCGTCCTCCTCAGACCAGATGGAGGATTTCCAGGTCTGTCTAAGGTGTTGCAGCCGCTCTTGGCGCTCAATACCTTCGGCCTTCAGGTACAACAGCCGCCGGAGTTCCTGAGTGTCATGCTCAGACAATGGCATGTTATTAGCAGCAGGCCGCGCCAGAGCATCAGCACTCCGGGTCACGGGTTCACCTGTGTGCATAGGCTGCATGTGTAACACTGGCTTCCCAACAGGGGAAGCGGGTTCAGAGGTTGACTCTAGATCTACCTCCTCTAGCAACAGCTGGGCTAGGAAGGCACTATGTTTTAGGTCAACACAGCTGGGATCAACAGAAGGAATAGTGCTGGCCATCTCAGCCAGTTGGTCGTCAGCATCCTCTTTTACAGCTGCAGGTTCCAGATAGTCATCGGGAGACTCGCACCCTGTAAGTGTGGCAGATAGGTGCTCAGGAGATTGATTTTTGAGATCATAAAGGGTCAGGCCACGATTTTCGGCCATGACCTCTTTCAGTAGCACCTGGTCTAGGTCACACAGGGGTACAGGATTGAGAGATCCATCGACGATGGACAGGAAACTGGCCAACTCAGGGGCCTGCATAGCTGTGTCTGAGTCCTCAGGCACATAGATGGGGCCGCCAGGGAGTTGCACTCTTCCCATGGTCATTCGATCTAGCATAGGGCGCCAGTAAGCATGTTCACCAGAGCAGCCCCAGTCAGGGGTGCACATGACAACCCTTCCTCCCTCATAAGCGATTTTGGTTAGAACCTTGGCGAGCAGGGAGAAGGGAGGGTTAGCATACGCTAGGCCCATTGCTGTCCAGAAGAAACGGAAAGCATTGTTCAATTGTTTCGAGCAATACAACTGCATGATGTGCTGTTGTTGGCTCGCAAACAATTCCACCTGGATCTCATCCAGGTTTACCTGAAGGGCCGCCAGTCCATTTTCAAGAACGTGACGGGCCAATTGGTAGTTCTCAGTACGATAGTTAGTCTTGGATGTGTAGCGCAGCCCAGACTCTTTTCGTCCTGACAGCTCCAAAGGTACGGAGAATAGCCCACTGCCAAAGTCGCAGTGCAAAGAATAGGGGCGCTGGAGAGACAGCATTTTTACCTGGGGGTTTCTTCGTAGGAAGTCGGTGCCAATGACGATGTCAAAGGTGTCGGTGTCCAGCACTCTGCAGTGTTGGGTCACGGTTTCATCGCCCAGACATATAGTCACATCGACCCCCCCCAAGGAATGGATGGTACGCCCATCCCCTACTCTTATGGCCATGGTCTTAGTTTTCTTGAAAGTCTTTAGCAGGCGCCAGGCCACTATGGAAAGTGTTGCACCGGTGTCAAGCACCGCTCGAAAAACCTGATCCCCGATTTTCACGAGGATCCAGAAAACCAAGTCCTCCTCTTCGGAGCCGCCCCCCTACTCCTCATCAGGGAACTTGACATCCACCCCTGCAGCAATGAGGGACCTGGCCATCCAGGCCAAGCGCCTCTTCTTGGAATTATTCCCCTCAGGGGTAGAGTTATCCCCTTGGGGGCGCTTCTTGGGGTCACCTGCGGCAGGAGCGGGTGTAGCAGCAGGAGTGGGTGTAGCAACGGGCGCTGCTGAGCGCCTCTGGGAATTAGGGGGTCCATTTTTGCCACCCCCCTTGCCACCTCCTTTACCACCTTTATCCCCATTCGGGGGATTTCGGGCGGGTGTTTGGGTCTTCTGGCGTTCTGCCTCCTGACGCTTGAGTTTGTCACTCTCGCGTTTCTTTATGTGGCATTCGTCCTCGTAGTGACGACGTTTGCCACAATAGCCACAGGTGATGGTACACCTGAAATGGTCCTGATGGGTCACAGGTTTCCCATCCTTGGTATGCTGCTGTCGTTTCATCTGCAGCATACAGCCACTGCGGAGATCGCAGTCTGAGGCATGACAAGGTCCCCCCTTGTCATTGACAGGTTTGCAGTAGAACAGGGGGGGTGTACCTGCATCAGGTTTAACCTCATTCATGGCACGTAGGTTACCCCTCCCTTTACCACCTCCCTGGTTTGTGTTAGTGGGATTTTTGGGCCCTTTCCCTTCGCCACGTTCGGGGGTAGGGGTACCACCTCGACCCAAGTGCTTCTTGAGGAATTTCTCCATGTGGGAGTCATTCTCTCTCTCAAGAGCCAGCTCATCGAGGAGGTCCACCAGTTCATCGTACGAGTGGGTCCTACTCTTCCTCTCAGAGGTAGAGCGGCAATCGTCCCACGTACGTTGGGGGATCTTACTCATGAGCCACAGGTGGGGCTCAGTGGCTCCGTAGGAGCCCACGTTCATCCTCGAAAACAAGTACTCCAAGTCGCACACATATTCAGAAATTCGCGCAGCGGATGGAAACTCAGGGAGCATAGGTAGCTCCTCTATCTGTGTGCGCACACTGAGGTCAGTCTCATAGACTGGGAATGTTTTCTCCAACCTCAGCAGTACCTCTGCCCAGGTGGAACAGGTTTTCACAATCTGTTTCACCTGTTTTTGCAAAAATTTCTTTTTGCATGAGCGTTTCAGCAGTGAACATTTGGTGGCCACATCCACATGGGATTGGCCAGTCAGCAAAAGAAACTCAGCAAATTCTTCTGCCCATTCGGGCAGATTTTTGGGGTTGAACTCCGGCAGTTCCAGCTGGATGTTCGCCTAAGCAATAGGTCTGCCCGTCTTCCCACCCTCCAGAGTTAGGCCTGAAGGCGACACGCCGGCAAGAGGTGCCAGGGCTGATAGCCCTCTTTTTTCAATCTCTGTGACAGGCACGTCCTGTAGTTCAGCCATGGGCACTGTCCTGGCACGGGGGTGAAAGGGGCTGGGGCATGTGACCTTAGGCAACAGCCTTGAGACCCTTGTTCTCTTAAGATCTTCGGCTAGGGTACTCAGTCCGGGAGAGGGGGAGGACAACTCTGGCTTGGGTAAGGGTTCTGCAATACCCAGTTTCGCCTTAATGGCCTCCGATAGGGCCGTCACGTCGGGATCTTCTGATCCAGACAGAAGTTTGGCCAACAGTTCGGCCGTATGATCCATGGCACCGTAGGCTGGCCTTGGATGATGTTGTTCCTCAACTCGAGTTGGGCCCACTTCAGGAGCCCCTTGGGTTGGCCAACAGGGTCTTGGATACTCGGGTCTCGGTCGTCTTGGCAGGGATGCTGTCTCGGCTCTGTCGGACGGCGGGCCAGAGTGCGTGTAGGACCCTAGGTCTGTACGTGGTCTGGATCCATGTACTGCCAATGGCTCCTCTCCATCTTCTCCACGAATGGATTTGTAGTACTCCTCATGGAGGATGTATTCATCCATTTTCTTCCTCAGTTCCTCATACTCCTCAGGTCCTTCAATCGCTGTTGAGGATGAAGCCGGACAGTTGGATCGGGATACTGAGGCTGCTACACCTCTGTGGAGATGACTGAGGCTGTCTCCACCGTGGGCCGCTAAGGCCTCGGTGATAAGGCCTTTATTTTCTTCCGCCCTTCTGCGTTCTGGATCTCCTTGGGATTCAGATGCGCCACTGAGATGCTGTGGAGCTCGGTAAGGTGGTCCACTCATAGGGTGGGCCATGCTGCCCATTTGCACCTGGACAGTTCTGATGGGCCAGGTCCTGACGCTTGGCGTGGACATGATGAACTTGTTGTTGAGCTTTGTGTGTTGCACTTCTTCCCAGGGTCGGTTCAAAAGGTCACAAGGGACTGTCTCTGCTACCGGAAAGATGTCCTTGATTTATGCCCTAGATATTTTGATGAAATCCTGCAGTTTTTGTAGTTGAAAACCCAAACCAAAGCAGCGAGTAGAGCAAGAACAGGATGTGGAGCGAATCAATGATTGGTTTTGGAATCCAGTGTAACACAGAAGGGCTGCAGATAGACAATGCAGGTTTATACACAAAGATTCAATCACAAATGGATAATACAAAAGATTTTATATGAAAATTGGACTGACTCTGGCCTCCAAGATTGCATTAGGCACTTCATGTGCACTCTTTTGGGTGAAATGGTGCTGGTTAGGAATGTGGGGCATAGATGTCAGGCCAACACAGAAAATGACTTGGCCAAGCAACTGAATTCAGAAACAGTTACAAGGTAGGACCACAATAAGTGGTAGAAACAATCGAGTATAGGGTTCTGGGGTGGGAGACCACTAGGCTTAACCTCCAAGGCCTAAAGCATATAATGCCTATTTTATTTCGGTATATCCTCCATGAAGGAAGGTACCTCCGCTCAGTTGAGTGGTAGGGGTGAACTTCATGGGGGGCTAGGGTTACAACCCTAGTAACTTTGAGGATGTGTACTTTAGGCATCCAAAGAGAGATAAAAACACTTAGGTTTGTCTTAGCATCAACAAAAGGGTTTTAAGGGGGGCTTGGCCTGGATCGGGCCCTCCAAGAAAGACATGGCAGTGACTTTTTCTTACTTGGATCCCTCGTCCTCCCTTGGGGATGATGGCATCCAAGCGGGAGTCTATAAGGCTTTCCCGGAGTTTTTTGTACGTAACATGCATCGGGCCTACCAAGAGATAGAGGTAGAGGGCTTACCGGATGAGTCGGTGACCGCCTTAGTTCGTTCGCTGCCTAAAGACCCAGCATTGGCCGCGGTAGACCACCAACGGCCCATTGCGCTGCACCAGGCTAGGCTGAAGGGGCTCACAGGGGTGCTGCTCCTGCAGCTGCAGGTTGCTCTGTTCTAGCTGGTTCCGTCCTAGCAGAAGGCCTACCTGAGGGGCCGCACGATGTTCGACCACTTGGCCGCAGTGCAACAAACTTGGCACACAGGCCGAAGAGATGAGGTGGCGGCTTGGCTTGTGGTAGATTACAGTAAGGCGTATGACTCTGTCAGCCACCCCATGATGGCGGCACTTTTTCGCTTCATTTGTATCCCGACCCCTTGGATACGTGTCCTGCTGCAGATCCTGCGGGGCCCGGTTTTGTTCCCTGGTGATGGGGGGGGTGGTGAGGGAGCATTCCCTGACTCCGGCGTCGGGCATACGCCAAGGGGACCTGCTGTCCCCTATATTTTTTTCCCTGCTCACCTCTGTTATCTGTTTCTTTTTGCGGCCCGATGGGGTCGATGTTTGGCTGTACTTGGATGATGCCCTGGTTCGGCTCCGCCGGCCAGGTGCGGGTCTAGAGGCGGATCTCCAGTCGTTGCTTGCCGAGTTCGTAGCATTTGTCGAATACACTGGTCTCTGCCTGAATTTGGAGAAGACTCGCTTGCTTCTCCAGGGCCTAGGTAGTGACAGGTCGGCGGAAATTAAGTGTAACCGCTGCATAGTGGCGGATCTTTCTTGTAACTGCGAAGCCTGTAGCCTTGATGCCCCAGGGGTCGTAACGCCCGACACTGCCCCTGATATCTCCGAACCCACATGACCCTCTTCAGACCCATATCCAGCCTCTAGGAGCGACATATGCGAAGCACTTGTAAGTCCATTGAACTCGATGGTGGAATATGAATAGTCAGAAAACCCGGTCTACAAAAATGGAGCAGACATAGAATCTCATTGTGCATCCATCGCACATAATGACACAACGTGAAATCATTCAAAATAATTTAAATAAATCCGATTGGGAAATCACGAAAGACAAATGCGACTCGACGCGCGCTCACAGGCGACATCTGGCGGCGTACGGAAAACATGAAAACAAGCGGAAAATTACTGCACTAATGTACATCTGAGAATCATTGAAATTCTGATCACATTGATGTATGATCTGAGTGCTGTCACTGCTGCCGTTACACTCCCCCTCTGAAAACATACGCCAGTATGTCAGGCTGGGTCAAGTGAAGTGAAAGAAACGGCGAAAGTGACCTAAAACCGACTAATCTTTGACAAAATCCGAGAAATTGAGCTGAATTGAGCAAAATTGTGCTGAGATCTGTGCTTCGCGATGGCCATCGACTTGAATGAAACGCATAGGTACCTTAGGGCACACAGAAATAGCTTCGTTCAAGCTCGAAAAATCGAAAATTGAAAGTCTGAGTGAAGAATGTACATGCATGATCAAGATTCATGATCCATGATGAAATCAGGATCTGACATCTCACTGCCAGAAAACAGAAAACGAGTGTCGCCATGTCGCCGAGCGTCCAAAAAATAGGGTATCCCTTCATGGAGTGCAAGATGTGTGAAACTGGTCGGTGTCATTTGGAGTCATGAGACCAGATGCCAGATTATGGTACAAAATGTGACTGATTTGAGACCAAAATCAGTGAATCGCACACAGATTGAAGACGGCGAAGTTCACAGCAAGCCAATATAGGTCCAATTCATTGTCGATAGATGCTGTGTGTCGTGCTGAACGGAAATCCAGTTCTCATTCATAGCCAATCCCGGTCAAATCCTCACGATCATGATGATCCCCATGATGATGGAAATTCAATCATGTAAGTAATGATAGCCAAGAAAACCCAGTGAGTGGCGACCACACTGTCAGTATTGTCTCCAGGGCTTCATGTTTAATCCAGTATGAGCCAGAAGGGGTAATTGACTCATTATAGTCCCAGCATGTATAAGCATCCAATGCTTGGTACCAGGAATGTGCCAAAATTGAGCTGATTCTGAGGGGGATTCCAACACAATCCACAGATGAACAGCGAGTTGACACAAGTAGGAACACCATCGTTGTCACTTGGTCTATATAAGCCCTTTGACAGGAGTCGATTGAAAAACAAACCAACAGTCTCAATGTAAGAGCTGATTGAAATGACATTCTCAGCAGATGCGTCAAACACATGAAATGCCTCAGACTCAGTCATGTGCCAGAATCTCTGAAATGAGCAGGAACTCGAACGAGTCCTTCCCAAGGCGAGTAGAGGGGCATAGTCGACAGCAAAACACGAGAGTGTCGTCGTGGTTGAGGATAAAGGCCTTTCGGAACTTCCGATGGAAATCATCTACGATGAAGCACATGATTCACATGATGACCATGATGAGAATGATGGATGAGAATGACCAGGATGATCCCAGAATGTCCCATCATCTGTTCATTGAACCACATAGACGATGCGCCAGGATTGTTTCGTCCCAATGCCAAGGGTATGTGTAGACCGTAAACCTTTTCGAAAGTTTCGGCGATTTAAATTCTGATCAGATCTTGTCTCGAATGGATTCTGCCACGATTGGAGTTTCTTCTTGTGCTTGTACGTCCTCCTTGGTGACACAATCTTTGATCAGCGAGAGCTCGCGGTCAATCTCAGGGTGCTTCTTCAGGAACTTGATGAAAGTGTCCGTATACCCATGGATAAAGCTTGAAGCTGGCTCCCATTTGTCTTCTTCTGCACCGAATCCTTTCCATCTGCACAGAAAGTACCACTTGTTCCGAGCCTTTTTCTTGTAATCAAGGATCTTCTCTAACTCGAAACTGCTGGTGACCATCTTCCTGTCGCTCAGGTACTTCGAAGTCCAGTAGAGAGGCTTGAACCTTCCTTTGGGGCAGGGTACCTCGGCCTTCAAACGGTCACGATGTACTTCTTGATGTCTGCCCGGTTCAACCTGAATGTTGAATGTAGTCTCACTTAGTTGACCACTGACTTTGAATGGTCCTTCCCACAAAGGTAACAATTTGTTGTCGTCCTTCAGGGTCTCGTCTGACTTACGAAGCCAAACTTGCTGGCCTTTCTTGAAGGGTTTTCCTTGTGTTCTCGACTTATTTTTGAAATTCAACCAATCTGCTTGACTCTCCACTTTGGCTTGGATCCACTTGGACTCTAAATCCTTGATCCTCTCAAACCATTGTGAGGCGTCGTAGCACTGCCTTGGATGATACATCACTGGTCCTGGACCCATCTTCTCACGACCAAAAACAAGCTCATTCGGACTCAATCCAGTGTAGTTCTTGGTCCGATGGTATCTCCTCAAGACACAGTAAATTGTCTCCAACCAATTGTAGTCCTTTTCAGTCGCAAGGAATTTTCTCAGAATGTTGATAAGAACTCTTCCAGCGCGTTCAGCAGGGAGAGCTCGATGGTTGTAGACTCGGGCACGAAGATGATGAACTCCCAATGGAGCACACATGTTCTCCCACCAAGTTCCAATGAACTCCTTCCCACTGTCCGTCAGAATTTCACTGGGAACGTCCCAGTTACTCATCCACTGACTTGCAGTCCACTTGGCAGCCATTTCAGAGGTGAGATGCTTCGTGTTGCAAGGGAGGACCTGGATGTAGCCACTGTGGCGGTCTTGAATTAACAAAACTCCATCAATTGGCTTTCTCGTGTAGGGACATTCCTCTTGGATTTGTCCCAACTCGAAGACATCCGCCGTCACCTTGTCGAACAACCTCTCAGGAATTGGTAATCCCTTCAGTAGTCCTTCTGCCTTTTGATTCTTGGGGATGGTCGCCTGACATTGCTTGCATCCTTTGGCAACTCGTTCACAGGCACTCTTGAGGTCCCGTGTGTACACTCTGTGTCGTAGCTCCTGCTCCAGAACACGAGAATGTCCGTGGGATGTCTCATTCCGATGCCAATGTTTGACATATTGGTCAATTAGACAATCAGGAACACAAATCCGTCCTTGCCAAAAAAATTTATCGCCTCGGATTTTGAAATCAGACGTCTCTTCAGAGTCGTAAGGCTTGTCCCCTTTCAACTTGTGGTATACAGACCCAAAGAACCTGTCCTCCTTGTACATCTTCGTCCAATCCACATAGAGGAAGGAAGTTTCCTTGTCCTTTTGTTGCTGAGGGAGCGTGGATTTCGCCTTGGATCTTGTCACTGGAAACACATTAAGGAGTGGCGGCGCCGACTCAGAGTCAGAGTTAACTCCTGCAGTCTGATCTGCCTTGGTAATCTCCTTGCATCTGACCAATTCCACCTTCATTTGATTTTTAATCGAACATTGGAGACGATGTTTCTTGATCAGTGCTTGTTCGTCCTTATCAAACTCGATCACTTCGGCTTTATCCGTCGCTGTCCCATGAAAACTCACTTCAGAGTAAGCCTCTGAGGCTGGGTAGGCCCAGCGACTCAGGGCGTCCGCCACTGTATTGTAGCGCCCTGGAATGTAAGTCACATGGAGGTCAAATCTGCTGAGAGTTTCATGCCAACGGCCTCTCCTCCCAGCTGGTCCACCAGGGGTATCCACATGTTCTGTCCTCCAGCTCTCCAGTGACTTGTGGTCAGTCAGTACCTCAACGCGATGGCCCAAGATCCAACCTTCAGAACGCCGTAAGGCACAAAGGATTGCGTAGGCTTCTTGTTCCCTTGGACTGCAATTTCGCTGTCTTGCTGTAAGCTTGCGAGACCAGAAGACCAGAGGATGATGGTGACCTTCGTCATGGACTTGTTGGATCGTAGCACCAATGGCATAACGACTGGCGTCTGTACGAATATAAAAAGATCTTCCATCCAACCACGGAGTCTTTAATGTAACCACATTTGCCAGTGCTTCCTTGAGACCAGTAAAGGCCTCTTCACATTCTGGCGTACACTTGAGCTTGACTTGAGATCCCTTCTTTCCTTCTATTTTGCCAACCTTGAGTAACTCTGTCAATGGACCAGAGAACTTGACGTAGAGAGGAAGGAACTCGTGGTAATAATTGCAGCAGCCTAAAAAGGCACGAAGCTGCGTGATGGTTTCAGGCCTTTCCCATAGCTGCAGGGCAGCCATTTTCCCTGGGGTCGGTCTTCTTGTCCCATCTTCCAAGACAGAGCCACAAAATTCCACGCTCTGGAGGAACATTTTGCCCTTCTTGTGTCCACACACGAGCTTCTCCTGTCGAAGGACTTCGAGAACCTTTCGGACTTGTTCTTCGTGCAACTTCAGGCACTCATCAAAGTTTTTTCCTAACGGCGTGGCAATCAGAAGGTCGTCAATGTAGATGCTGCAGAATTCTTGTAAATCCAGAGACTTGTGCTTCTGAAATAAAATAGTCTCCATCATCTTCTGGAACATCGACGGCGCATTCTTCAGACCCATCGGCAGTACAGTCCACTGGACAGTGCCACAGGGCGTGCACATTGCCGTCAAATGCCTATCCTCCTTTCGAAGTGGCACTTGGTGAAAGCCATGGCGCAAATCCAACACAGTAAAGAGCTTACCTTTGGCTCTCGCGGCGATCTCCTTCTCGATTAAAGGAAGGGGATGCGCGTCAGGTACCGTGGCGGCGTTCAAGGCTCTGTAATCCACCACTAGACGCCAAGCATCTATGCTGGATTGGTCAGCAGGTGGGGGTTTTGGCACAGTAAATGGTGCTGAACACCACTCAGAACTCATGCAGCCCTCCAACCAACCGAACTCATAGAGATTGCGCTCAATAATCTTTCGCAGGGCATCTGCTTTGGTGCCGTGCAGGTAGAATGGACGTTGTTTGTGCACCTTTGAGCCTTGGATTATCTCAATCTTGGCCTCCCCATTTTCACATCGAATTGGGGGGTTTTTCCACAACTTCCCACTCAGCACGTCATCTTTATAATCTTCGAACACTGCGTCCCTTCTAGAAAAGTTTATAGTGTTTTCAGCACTGTGTTTTGCCTCTCCTGCTGCTTGCTGTTGGTGTAGGGTTTCCTGCTGCTTGTTTTTGGAGATGAAAAGCTTTGTTTTGATGAAATACAGCCACTCCAAGTCACTCCAAGGTAGCCCAAGCCAATAGTATGCAAAGAGAAGAGGATTCAGGATCAAAGCATGAAGGGCTGCAGTGTAAACAGTGAAAGATGATTGGATATTCACAGAAACTGCAACTCAGGTCACATATGAATGCATATTCACAAAGATAGCTGAGATGTTTTAGGAAAAGAGTTAGAAAACTGCCTCAGGATCACTCTCTCTCCATAGTGCCATCTTAGGAGATGTGCACTCTTTGTTTTGGGTCCCATATGTGCTGAGGTGGCATGGTATGTGGCGATGAGGTTACTGCCATGTCACATGGGATCTTCCTACTTAGCTAGGCTGACCAGGAATTGAACCCAGGACCTCTCAAAAAGAGGTGCCCAGCCCCCTAGAGTGCATACCACTAGGATAGCTAAGAATTCATGGAAAAACATAGATAAATTCATAGGCTCTACTTTAGGTATGTCAGTGCTCAGTCAACTCAGGAAAAGATGTTTTACTTCACATTGAAAGGGGATTAAGGGGTCAACTCCATATCCTGATTGGGTGTTTGGTTCCATAGGTCAAAATGTGTTATCACCAGTTTTGGCTGGACCAATACTAAGATTAAAATGCATGGATGCTCAGTGCATCTCTAATACAACTAGAGTATGCCTCAAAGCATTGGAAAAGCACTTTTTATTACTCCCCCCTGTGTGCTGTGGTGGCCACCACTGTCGCATTTTAGGAAAAAGGGCATTTTTCTTGGCCTTTCCTTGGTTTCCACATCTACTTTAAAATACCTACAGTTTCCCTCACACTGAAAAATGAGCGCTCACCATGGCTGGCGCTCTTTTGCTGCTCTGATTGTATCATATCCTACAGAAGACTCAGCGCTCATGGCGCTGCCGGGGCTCCTGTGGCTTGGTTGGGTTAGTATGGGAGCATGCCAAACATGTGCATATGCATCCCTCCCTCAAAGACGCAGCGTCGACACAAACCCAACGCAAGACACATTATACACACTCGCATGGGTTCTTGTAAACCTGCTGGCGACCTGTGACCTGTCTTAGGGCGAAGGGAGTCGAAAAAAAATTAAATTTGCCCCTTGGTGGGGTCTTGGTTCTGCTCAGTCTCTCCAGGCACCTGCGTTTCGGCCCGAACACGGCCTACTCAGCGAGGCTGCGCGTGGGTATCTGCAGAGGCAGGAATGGGAGAATTATGGACGGATCCACGCAAAAACGAAGCGACGACACCAAAATCCGTCAAATGACGGCCTAGAATTTTCTGAAACGACACACCTGAGCAGAATCCAATTGTGCATCAGAAGCACATTTTTATAGAAATTATAGTCATCTCTGGATTTTTTAAATCCAGAAATTCATACGCATAAAATGGCGGCGCGCAGGAGCGGCTCCTAGCGAAGCGCCAAAAAATGGAGAAATAATGGAATTATAAACGTATGTCTCACGTAGTCTTGAAAATGACGAGACACACATTAATAACCAAACATACAGATTCCACCCACACTATTAGAAGAATCAAAAATTCAAGAATTCGAAAAACAATCGAAAAGACTTCAATGAATCAGGTATAAACTACAGGTATGTTCGTCTCGTATGCCGCATACACATTGCTCGTCTCGTGTCTCCGTGAACAAGCCTTGTAGCAGCGCTAACAAAGATAGAACGCGATAGAGGGATTGATTAGAAGGATTGCAGATGATTAGCGGTCAGATCAGGGTGATTAGACATACACACAAGTGCATAGCAACGTTCTTCGCGTGCGCCCCTCACTTGCTCTCACCTTGCTTCACTTCCCAGCGGTAGGTAAGGTAGGTACGCCCAGGCGGGGCCACCCCCTGGTGGAGTCAAGATTGCGCCTGAGATGGGCAGGTTTGCCCAAGTGGGACGTGCATACTCGTGCATGCACACACGCATTAAAGGGTAGGCCACGCGAAGTGCGCACGTTAAACCTTGTTTAGGCTACCCAGGGGCCCCTCGGTACGTTCTTTAAGAGAACCTGAGGAGTCCCTTAAAGCTTGCTTGCTTGACAAGGGTAGCTGCTCCTGCAGCGTGTTTGCGAACAGTGTATTATAGGTCACACTGAGAAGGGTATAATACCTGGAGTGTGGCTTGGTTCCTCCGTCGCAAACGCCCTTCCATTTGCCTTTGTTTTACAGGTGGACAGGTAGGGTGATTGGTGCAGCAGCCTTTTTTTATGCCCTGCTAAACAAGGGCGCAGATCACACAAACAAGTAACTCCGCTCCGCCTGTGGCAGAGCAGGGAGTCCGACTTCATCGACATCTGCGCCTTGCACGCGAGAGCACTCCTTCCCTCCAAGCCCTAGCAGGGGAAACGCGTTGTGGCGTCCCCTGTCAGGCCACAGTTGCTTAGTAGCGCTGTGTTCTCTTGTCATTTCACAGGAGGGTCGCTAGGACCCATGAGACCTTCACCTTCGCAACGCCCAGTAGAGGGTGCGTGTAGGAGTGGTAGTCCTGAGTGGGGGCTAGAGCCAGTTGCCCAGTGCTCGCCCACCAGGATGGTGCCACTGTAGGGTGTGTAGGACCTGTAGGGGGTGTGTCACTGTCCCACCCGTTTCCTGCAATTTTAGCAGGGTTGGTGGGCTGTGACAGTGGTTAGGTCAGTGTTTTGGCCACATAGCAAAACGGCGTTTTCATGCCTTCATAGCTTTTGGCCACCCCTCCCTGTAGTAGACAGATAGGTAGGGAAAACAATACCTGGATTAGTACGCTGGGTATTCCCCCAAGGTTTTGCGCCAGCACAGAAATTGGGCGCATAGGGGAGGGGAGACCCGGGGCGTACCCCGTGGCATCAATAAGCCAACCCTCCAGGTTCAGCAAGGGCGCAGACTTGGGTATAATTAGGACACCACTTCTGCGGCTTGCTCTCAGGACCTTAGGACTAGCACACTCACACATACGCTTTGGCAGGTAAGGGTAAGGTTCAGTCCCTAGCTTTAGTCTTGGAGGCAAGCGTCTCAGCGAGCCTCAGCAACTCACCAAGGTTGTTCTGGGACAAGTAGTCAACCAGAACTGAGTTTAGGCGTCCCTCAGGTAGAACAAATGCAGATAAGGGCTCCCAGGTGGCCTCTTCGACTCCAAACCCTTCCCAGAGGGTGAGGAAGCGCCTACCCTGGCGATAGCGGTGGCGTAGGACAGACTTCACCAGGTAGAAGCCCTCCTTAGCCATCTCCTCGGCGTTCATGTCGGGGAGTTCACCTTCAACTTCCATAGGGCTGGCAGCCCCTTGTAGGTCCAGAGCGGCGATTTCCTCGTCGTTCAGCTCCCACTCCTCCCCACGGAGGTCTTCAGGATCATGGTAGCGCTTCAGGTGTTGAGCAGCGCACACCAGGGTCCCCCCTAGACGGAGAGAACACCGCACGGTGATACGGTGTCCATCCACAGATAGGATCTTGTACGGCCCGAAGTATGGGTCATCGCTGGTAGAGCGTGGCCAGGCGGGTAGTCGACTGTGGTGCCCCAGCACCCAGTCCCCCTCTTGGTAGGTGGCCGGTACACGGTGCTTGTTCTTCTTGTTCCACTGACGCTCCCTCACTCTCTGGAGCATAGCCTTGGCCTTGTCCACCTTCGCTTGTTGCTCTTGGACCCATTCACCCACAGAAGAATGGGTGTCCTCTGGATAGGGGGCATGTAGGAACCATGCCGGGTGCCCCATGAATAGCTCATGTGGCGAGTAGCCAGTAGCTGAACTCTCTTGGGAGTTCATCATCAAGGATATGACGGGGAGTAGTCTCACCCAGTCTCGGGTGCGTTCATTTTTGCACCTTCTCCTGACGTTCTCCTTCAGGACACGAATCTGTCGCTCACATAGGGGGTTGCTCGTGTGAGAGTAGGGAATCCCCGTAGACACCTGGACATTGAGGGATCTCAGGACCCTCTTGTACCAGCCAGTATCTGAGCGTACTCGTACGTCCTCATCGGAGTTGATCTCCTTGGGCGCCCCATAGACACAAAACCACTCCTCCAGGAGTATCTTGATAGTCTCCTCTCCGGTAATGTGCTTGGTACATGGGAACACCCTGGTAAACCTGGTCAACCCACAGGTTACCACGAGGGCGAAGTCATAGCCCCCGAACTTCGGCATCTCCGTGTAGTCCACGTATAGAACACTGTTGGCACAGTGTGGGATGGGCAGGGTCGAGTAGAGACCTCTGTCCCTGATATCCCCTGGTTTACAGGACCTGCACGGGCACTTGTCCACGATAGGCTGGAGTGTCTTCCGCAGTTGGTCGTCAGTCCACGTAGTGTGCAACCACTGCTTGAACAGCCTCAGGGTACGGTCAGCACCCACATGACCACTGGACTCATGGGTCCACTTCAGCAGCGCTGGGACTCGGTCACTAGGCACCACGATGCGGTCCTCGTGCCAGAGGTAGCTCTTGTCCCGCTTCCACTGGTCTTGGTTGACCAGGAGGGGTTCAAGGCGTTTCTCCAGGCGCCGGTAGATATCCCCAAACTCCTGTAGGTACTCCGATTGTTGGAGTCCATCCAGGGGGCGTATCATGGTCATGTTCAGGTCCAGGTGTACGTCCATACGGCTGAACGCCTCCTTAGCCAGCGCTTCAGACCGGGCACCAATCAGGGCGTCGAAGTTGTTGCGGCTGATGTAGTCGGCACACTCGTTCTTCACTCCCTGGATATGGTGTACCGTCAGCCGTAGTTGACTGAGGTAGGTCCACCAGCGACGTAGCTTGGCCTTCTCAGGTGGGGGACCCTTCTGGAATCTGCGGACCGGTTCTTGGTCGCATAGCCAGACCAAAGGGTTACTCCCCAACAGTCGTGCTTGTGAGGATAGCACCAGCATACCCGCGACCAGTTCCTGCTCATAGGTGGAGTAGTTCCCCCTGGCCTGGTTCCACTTCCAGTTCCAGTGGCCCAGAGGTACTAGGACCCACTTGTCGTCAGGGTAGCTGTGCTTGGGGGTTCCATCTCGGTTGAGACCTTCCGTCCCCCATTGGGAAATGGCCGAGTCGAACTCCTCCTTCTCTAGTGCTTGCCATTGGAACAACGTTCCACCACCGCCCACATTGCTGGCGTCGGTCACCAGGATAATCTCCCCTTGTGCCCTAGGCACGCCCAAGCACTTAGCGTTGGCTACCTTGTCTTTGAGCTCGTCAAACGCTTGTTGCTCTTGTGGGCCCCAGCGCCAAGTGGTACTCTTCTTGATCAAGTCGATCAGTACAGCGCTGGTGTAGGTGAAGTTTTTGATGTGGCGGCGATAGAAGTTGCACGCCCCAATGAAACTGCGTACATCATGAAGTCCTTTCTTGGGGTCTTCGTGTCGTACCTTGGCATCCATCAGGGGTTTGGCCTTAGAGGCCGCTGGGGTCCACCACCCATAGCCAACGTCAAACCCCAAGTACTGCATGGTCTCCTGCATGAACTCACACTTCTCCAGCTTGAGTCGTGTGTGGTTCTCCTGGCAGACCGCAAAGAACTCACCCAAGAGGATTAGGTGATCCTCCTGGGTATTGGTCCCGAGGCATACATCGTCGATGTGAGCCTCCATCTGGGCCCCACGGGATATGAGCTCCTGCACCTTAGGTCTCCTTCGTAGGATGGACAAGATCTTGTTCATCAGCTCTTGAAACAGAGCGGGTGCATTAGCCACGCCAAATGGCATGACCTTCCACTTGAATACCCTCCCCTGAGGGGTGATGAAGGCCAGTAGTTCCTGCGCGTTGGGCGTCAGGTCCACTTGCCAGAATCCACTTCGCTTGTCCATCTTGGTCTTGTAGCGACAGGAGGCTATCTTCTCCAGGGTAGACTCCATATTGGGAATGGACCCTGAGTGGTTCAGCGTCTTCTTGTTCAGCTCTCCATAGTCCACTACCAGCCGTTTGGCTGTAGACCCAGGTTTGGCCACCAGGAAACAGGGGCTGCAGTGTAGGGGGTAGTCCCCGTCCTTGTACTCCAGGACTAGGCCAGCGTCGATACACTCTTGTATCTGTCGCTCAATCTCGTCGGCCTGCTCTTTAGGAGCTGGATAGGGTCTTCTCCGGATCTTGTGACCCACGAACTCGGGTTTCAGCTTGAGGTCCATCTGTACCAGCTTGTCACATGAGGCTGGAGGGGGTAGTTCTCCGAACACCTCCAGATAGGTCCTTATAAGCTTCTGTACCCGCGGGTCCAAAACCTTGATCTTGTCCTCCATGTCCTCGTCGGAGTGTAAGTTGCTCGCCCCTTGAATAGATGTCGGGAGGTGGTCCTCCACCGACTCTTCGCCCGCGGTAGTATCCTTCAGCCCTTGGTAGGCATATAGAAGGTCTTGTTCAACCATCTCCGATGGACGATGGCAGCATAGGCACGCTCGAGGGGGTTCACATACACATTCCTCCGAGAGGTCGTCCTCCTCTGGGGTCCTCACATGGGCGCCCCACACGCTCTTCATGATCTTCAGATCCACCTCCCTTTGCCAGGTGGTGATCTTCTGTTCGAGGTCCTCCTTCAATTGGGATAGGTCTCCCATACGTCCTTGCTTCAGTGGCCACGAGCTGCGGGTAGGCTTCGCGTAGCATAGCTTTTTCGCCACCAACTTCCTCTTGGATTCCACATACTCCCTGAGCCTGGATCGAGGGTCCAGCTCCTCATCCACGGGGTCTTCCACCCTCATGGAGAGTAGGGGTTTTAGTGGGGCGACGTACTCGGCGTTCTCCACTTCTTCCACCGCAGTCTGCACGGAGAAGGCGTCGTGCTCAGTTTCGTCGTCTGAGTGGATAGAGCTAGGTAGCTCAGATAGTCCACACTCAGAGACTCCATCAGGAACAGGTACATGACAGGGAGGGTTAGGGGCGTTGGTGTCAGTCACGACGTACTCATCTCCTCCGGGTGTAGTCTCAACAGCATCTTGAGGTCGTAGGCGATCCTTCAAGTCACCCAAGGCGAGTCCATCGCTTTCTCGTTGTATAGCCTGGACCAGAGTCGGGTCCAGGTCTTCCCAGGGGATGGTGCTAAGACTTCCGTCCACCACGCTGAGCATACTCCCCCATCCGGGCTTCCCAATGGGCGTCTTGCGTCCCAGAGGCACGTAGATGGCCTCATCAGGTAACCGCACAGAGCTGATAGTCAGCTTGTCAAGGAGGGTTCGCCAGTACTCGTTGCCCCCATGGGCTCCCCAATCGGGGGAACACAGGACCATACGGGAACGTTCCAAGGCCACCTTGGTCAGCACCTTCCCCAGTTCACTGAATCTGGGGTTCCCGTAGGCCATCCCGAAAGAGGGCCAGTAAAATTTGTAGCTGCAGTTCTTCCCCTTGCTGCAGTATAGGTCCAGTACATGCTGCTTGTCGCTGGCGAACAGCTCCACACTTAGGTCTTCTCGAGAGTAACCCAACTCCTTCAGACCTTGGTCTAGGACTTCCCCCAATAGTTGATAGTCCTAAGTTTTGGAGGCCGCCATCATGTTAGAGGACTCCTCCTTCGATAGCCTCAGGTAACTCGAGGTATGTTCCGACTGCTCCAGTGGCACAGACTCTCTGCCACTGCCGTGGTCCACGTAGAGGAGGTAGGGCGCTTGCAGCGTCAGGGATTGGATCTGGGAGTGCTGCACGAAGAAGTCAGTACCCAGTACAAAGTCGAAGGCCTCAGTGTCCATCACATAGAACCGATGGGCGATAGTTCGAGAGCCCATAGGTACCTCCACTTCACAGTCCCCGCAGCTGTGCACCACATGTCCATCCCCCATGCGTATAGCGGCGGTGGTCATGGTGTTCTCCAGGCTCCCACAAGGTAAAATTTTCTTGGCCACTATAGATATTGTGGCGCCAGTATCCAGTACCCCCAGGTATTCACGTCCCCCTAGTCGGATACGTACCCAAAACACCAGGTCTTGGGTGCCACCAGAGCGTCCCCGTCAGAACTCCGCGGGACAGGTCACCTCGAACCCCTTGTTCCGCAATTTGCGGGCCATCCTCATGAAACGGCTCCTCTTCTTAGCGTTGCCGTCGTCACCACCTTCATGCTCACGCTTGGCTCTTGTTCTTGCTGGGCCTGCGTCTGTGAGCGTGTGGTAGGACCAGTCTGCCCTCCAGAGGGCTCAGAGTTCCCCCCTGGATTAGGGTTGGGGTTGCCTCCGTTCTTGTCCTTGTTCTTGTTGTCGTTCTGGCGGTTAGCGCCTCCTCCTCGTCCACCTTGACCCTTGTCTTGACCACCTTGACCACGTCCTTTCGACTTGCCCTTGCCGGAGTCGTTGCCTTTGGCCTTGCCTCCACCTTTGCCTGAGCTTTTGCCAGGATCTTCCCCCTTAAGCTTCGCCGATAGGCGTTGCTTATGGTAGCACTCATCCTCGTAGTGCTTCCGCTTACCGCAGAATGCACACGTGATGGTGCAGCGGTAATGATCCGGCAGCTTCACTTTGGCGCCGGTGATCTTCTCCTGCTGCTTCCCCTGGACGACGAAGCAGTCTCGCTGCTCGCAGTCAGAGGAGTGCTGCAGGTGGCCCTGCTCATCTCTGGCATCACACCAGAATAGCTCCTTCACGTTCTCCATTAGACGGGCGCCGGCGTGTTTGGGGGTAGTCCCCTGCTCAGGTCGGGACCCTTGGTATCCTTTGCCTCCAGAACCTCCACCACCAGGACGGTAGTTGTTCAGGTGCTGGTCGCTCTCCTTCTCCAGCGCCATCTCCAGGAGCAGCACGCATAGATCCTCGTAGCGGAGGGATCTAGCCTTGCGCTCAGCCGTCAAACGGCACTCGTCCCATAGCTCTCCGGGGAGCTTGGCGCACAACCAGAACAGCAGGTCGTCGCTGCTGTAGGAACCGGGCGTCAGTCGTCCAGCCCAGTGATCCAGGTCAGCCAACAGCTCGGAGACCCTGCCAGGTTTGGGGTTGTTGGGCAGCACGGGCAGGTTCTGGATCTCGGCCCTGATGGTGAGGTCGGTCTCGTAGGTCGGGTACTGCCTCTCCAGGGCAACCAACACGTCGGCAAAGGTGGCGGAGTTAGTTACGATCTGCCTGACCTGCTTCTCCAGGTACTTGGTCTTGCAGCACTGCAGGAGCAGATCGCACTTCACTCGCCCACTCGCGTGGGTTTGGCCGGTCAGTCGTAGGAACCGGCCAAAGTTCTCAGCGAACTCGCTGAGGTCCTTGCCTGTGAACTCAGGCAGGTTCACCACTATCTTGGAGGTGGCAATAGCCTTCGCCTCCTGAGCTCGGCGTCCTTCAGGGCGTCGGGTCTTCTTCTTCTTCTTCTTCTTCTTCTTCTTACCCTTGGGATCCTCGGGGTCCTCAGGGTCCTCGTCATCTGAGGGCGAAGAAGAGTCCATCGACGGCGGCTCGTCATCTGAGGGGCCTCCGCCTAGATCACTGGAGCCATAAGGCTCCACGTCCACCATTGCCCTTAGGGCTGTCAGCCCCAGCTGGTCCAGCTCGGCCCTCGTCGAGTTCGTCACGTGGCTGTAGGGCGGCTGGGCCGTTCTCGGCACGAAGGGACTTCTCGGAATAGCTGCAGGCGTCGGCATCGGTCTGCTCCTCAGGCTCCCCAGGGTATTTGTCAACCCTGCCGCCAGGTGGTTAGCCTGTACTCGGTGGGGTGACATTCCCACCGTAGTAGGCGACGCGTGGGACGGGATCATCAGGGGCTCCAGCTTCTCACGGATTCCTTGTGTGAGGTCGCCCACGATTTTCGAAGTGGCTCCTCGGAGCACCTCGTTGATCTCCGACCGCGTCAGGGACCTGTTGGAGGATCTTCCCGATCCTCTACTCCTGCCACCCAGAGATTCGGGTCCTCTCCTCAACCCACTCAAGGGTGCATACCCAGGTGCATACCCAGGAGCATACCCAGGAACATCCACATAGGTTTCAGTAGCGTGGAGTGGATGGGGATAATCAGCTGCATACCATCGCGGCGCAGCGCTGGAACCCACATGCTCACTGGCAGTAATTGCCTCATGGAGCGCAGTGGTTGGTGGGCCCATACCATAGGCGGGGTAGTGAGGCATGCCAGTAAAGCCTGTGCCCTCTGCCATAGGCGGAATGGTTGTGGAAGTGGATGTTGCTGCGGCTGGGAGTGTGGTGGTTATGGGAGAGGGTGATGCGTGGAGGCCCGAAGCGCTTGGTGCGCCTTCGAAGGTAGGGTCATGCGTCGGGTCTTGCCCTTGTTCCTCTCCTTCGTCTGCTCCTTCTCCAGCATCCTTCTCGCTCTCGTTCTCTCTCTTCCTCTTCACAGGCTGAGGCTGAGAGACCACTTCCTCGACCGACAGGGCCCCGAAGACCGTCTGGAGGCCATCCAGGGAGTCATCCGCCGTATCCACTGGCCCATGTAAGGGCTCCACCGAAGGTACAGCGCCAGGCGCCGGCCTTGCCGGTGCCTCAGGCGCTGGCGCTGTCTTCACGTCGGCGTCCACTCTTCCTGGGTCCATCTTAATCCGCCCTTCTGCTTATATTTGTCTGCTCGGAGCACTGGTTGTACGGCGCGGGGTCGCTGCCGGTGCACAGAGACAGGCTGCCTCTTGCTACCAGAAAAGTTTATAGTGTTTTCAGCACTGTGTTTTGCCTCTCCTGCTGCTTGCTGTTGGTGTAGGGTTTCCTGCTGCTTGTTTTTGGAGATGAAAAGCTTTGTTTTGATGAAATACAGCCACTCCAAGTCACTCCAGGATAGCCCAAGCCAATAGTATGCAAAGAGAAGAGGATTCAGGATCAAAGCATGAAGGGCTGCAGTGTAAACAGTGAAAGATGATTGGATATTCACAGAAATCGCAACTCAGGTCACATATGAATGCATATTCACAAAGATAGCTGAAATGTTTTAGGAAAAGAGTTAGAAAACTGCCTCAGGATCACTCTCTCTCCATAGTGCCATCTTAGGAGATGTGCACTCTTTGTTTTGGGTCCCATATGTGCTGAGGTGGCATGGTGTGTGGCGATGAGGTCACTGCCATGTCACATGGGATCTTCCTACTTAGCTAGGCTGACCAGGAATTGAACCCAGGACCTCTCAAAAAGAGGTGCCCAGCCCCCTAGGGTGCATACCACTAGGATAGCTAAGAATTCATGGAAAAACATAGATAAATTCATAGGCTCTACTTTAGGTATGTCAGTGCTGAGTCAACTCAGGAAAAGATGTTTTACTTCACATTGAAAGGGGATTAAGGGGTCCACTCCATATCCTGATTGGGTGTTTGGTTCCATAGGTCAAAATGTGTTATCACCAGTTTTGGCTGGACCAATACTAAGATTAAAATGCATGGATGCTCAGTGCATCTCTAATACAACTAGAGTATGCCTCAAAGCATTGGAAAAGCACTTTTTCCTACTCTTCTTGCAGATATCTTGTCTCCGTCGACCTGATTCCCACATTTAATCACCGACATTATGTCCACCAATTTGGGAATTGTTGGTCGTGGTCTCATATTCTTGGCCACTTCATTCCAAACTTCTTCGTCGCATTGTTGGCGAATGAAGCCCACCTGAGCTGGCTCCTCCGCGGGATCCCACCAATGAAGGGGGTCCACGAATGTCTTGAAGGGATGGTCGGACGAATTCAGCTGCATTCCTGTCAATTGGGGCGAGATTCTTGGGGATTTGTCATCCTTCTTGCTTGAAATCTTGACATTTTTGGCTTGATTCTTGTCTGATGGGGACGAATTGGAATGGATGGAGGCGTTCTCTTGAGGGACGCCGATTGTCCTTCCCTCCTTCCGCGACGATACGTCGGGATTCCGCTCTCGATCGTCTCGATCCACTTCAATTTCGTCGATTCTTGAGGAATTTCAGATGACCTCTTCTGTTCCCATTTCACTGTCATCTTGCCAATAATCTCCCAGATTCCCGTCAACTAAGCACGCCAATGTGCTCCACGAACGCTGTGGCAAAGGCTTGCCATTGTCTTCGCAATACAGCTTCACTCCCTTGTGAGGTAGCTCGACAATGTCGATTGAAATGTCCATAATGTCCTTGAACCAAGATTGTTTTGGCCAGTTGGGGACAATTAAAATCGCCTATGCGCCGGATTGCTTCAGCTTCTGCACCACACGAGGAAAAACGTCGAGGGGCGGATTGATCCATAAAGGTTCACACCAGTCCTCACTCCAGGCATCGTCGTAGAACTTCGGAAATCTTTTATTCTTCTTGTTTGCAAAGGCATCAACTTGAGGACGAAAATTGTGGTTCCTTTCGAAATAATCCACCAGAATGTCCCGCCATTTGTCGACTACACGATAGCAAACTGACTTCCACTTCTTGCAGTTCAATGATTCCACCTTTCCTTCGTCGAAATCTTCTTGATTCCCTGTCCATTCCTGCCCATCTTGCTGAATATGTAGCTTATTTCGCTCCTTGAATTGCTGGATACTCTTGGTATATGGGTGCAGATAATACAAGTCGGACGGGTCGCTGGTCGACGGATCCTGGAGGAAGCATGTCTTGTGTCCCATGGGCGACACACGGTGAGCGTGAAGCCATGGTTGACCCAAGAATAAATCATACTTAATGGTGGCTTCATAGAATTTTCCAGAAAACCACTCCTCCGTCACCGTCTCCTCCACACTCCAGACAGATTGTTTCACCAATCTGACCGCCAACTCTGCCTCTCTGTCGCCACCTTCAAGGCGATGTCCGCTCACTCCCTCCAGCTGGACAGGTGTCGAGGACATCTTCGCCTCGTCCTCCTGCAGAAAGCCTTTCCTCACCAGATTGACCTCTGAACCATTGTCAATCAGACATTTGGCAAGTTTAACCTTACCATCTGTCGTCCTGACCTGGATCCAGCAGACAAACTGGCGCTGCTTGCCTCGCCGGACAGCGCTGAGGACCCAGGCAGGGTACAGGAGGCCGGAGGAACGCGCCAGCCGATCCCAGCAGCGTCCATCCACTGCCCGGACTACCCTGATGGGCTTTGTCTCCTGCCACCCAACCCCAGTGTTGGGAATCGGGTCAAGTTGGCTTCCCTATCGCCATTCTTCTTCGACGTTCGGCTGCACGTCCTGTACTTGTCCTTCGTCAACCCATTCTTCTCCTGCTTCAACGGCATTGACTCCTTTTCCACGTCCACGACCACCAAATGACTTTCCACCACCACCTTTCTTACCTCCTTGGCCTTTGTTGTTGGAGGTGTTGGAATTGGGGTTGGATTCGTTGGATCTGCCCTTGCCTCGACCTCCAGTATCCTTGTTGTTGCCGAAGGTCTTGTTCGCTGGCGTCTCTGTATACAGGGGGTTGCCATTCACCTTGGAATCATCTTGATTCCCGGACTTTTCTTGTCCCTTTCCACTCTTTTCGCCAGATTTTCCACCAGATTTTCCACCAGCATCGGTCCATCTTGAGGCGCTTGGATCTCCGCCTTGCTGCAAGTAATCTTTTGGTGTCCAGTCTCTGTTCTTTCCTTTGGACTGCCCTTTACCCTTTCCCCTTCCATGCTGGTCAGCATCTCGTGCTCCATCCTGCTGGGGATTTTTGGGAGAATTTCCCTTTCCATCCATTTTGGACTGAATTGTCTTGAGATCTGAGGGCGTCCACCTGTGATCTGCGGTCGTGTGAGTCGCCGCTCGACCTTCTTTTCCAAGGGCAATGCACACGGAGCATCCCTTCTCACCAACGGCACTGACCTTGCCTCCGAAGCCTTGTGCATCCTGTGACTTCTGGCGTTCTAAGTTTGCATACTTTTCAAGTTGGTCCCAGATCTGCTCGACTCCATACGAGAAGATCCACGGTCGCACCTTCAAGACTGTTCCCTTATACTTCACTTTTCCATCCACCATGCTACAGAAAAACTCCGACTGTTCAGAATCGTGGAAACCAACTCTCCATCTGCCCTCACGAATAGTGATGTCTTTCAATCCAGTAGCACTGATAGAGTGTAGCAACTCACGAACTGCCATTTTTCCCATAGTCTCCGGCAATCCTCGGACTTCAACCCAGTTGCCCAGGACCTTTTGGTCCGCCTGGGAGTCCCTGATCTTCTGCTTGGTCTCCGGCGTGAGCTTGCTCAGGAGGATCTTCTTCATCTCGCCTTCAGAAAGGCCTTCTCCAGAGTTCTCCGCTTCCTGCACCAAAAACTCCCAATCCTGCCTTGCTATTTGGATCTCTTCAAGAAACAATTTCTTGATCGCCCTGAAGTTCTCAAGACGGTTCCTGTAATGATCTTCAGGAAGTCGAGAGCCCTTCTTTTTGAGACTTCGGTACAGCTCTTCATAAGTCAGGGGATCTCCTTGATTCTGCCTTTCCACATAAAGGTTATATGTACTTTCTCTGAGTTTGCCAGTCAAACAGTCCATCAACCCGAGAATCCAGAGTTCCTTGTCCAGTTTCTCTGTCTGCAGCCAAACCATGAACTGCCTCTCGAAGGACGCCCAGTAATTTGGGTGCCCTGAGAACTTAGGCTGCTTCATCACTGAATCCCTAAGCTTCATGTGCAACGGATCGAGCAGGTGGTTCAGGTTGAAACCTGTGGATGTGCCAACCGGATTGACAAAAACTGGGTTGAAGGCAGCGCCTCCCATCGCCTGCGCTTGCGCAATTGCGGCCGCCAACAACGCCTGGTCCACAGTAGGCTGCACAAACGGCGTTGATTGCCCTTGATGAAGCCTCATCTCCTTCAATTCCTTCTGCTTTTCCTTCGTTTTGGCTTCATTTTCCTTCTTTTCCTTGCCTTTTCTCTTCAAGGCCATTGATCTCTCCTTCACGGTGGTCCTTGCTTCTCCATCAATATCTTCAACAGTACCAACAGACAGTATAGACCTCTCCGACGAAGATTCTCCTCCTTTGGTACCCAGATTGAACCCAATAGGACTTCCAAATCCAGTAGGGGGAATACCAGAATTTCCAGTAAAAGCTGGGTGTGAACCAGTAAAAGCTGGGGGTGCCGGAGAATGTGGAACGCCGTAAGGCCTGGATGCAGGTGCAGCTGAGGAGGTAGGTGCTGGGTGACTTGCCATTGTAGGTGCTGGTCCAGTGAGCCCAGTAGTGCTCAGATTTTGTACCAGATTGGTCAACTTCTCCAGCTTTTGCTCCATCTCCTTCCACTTGCTGTCGTCCTCCCTCCTTTTCTCCTTGGCGGCCTTCTTCAGCTCCTTCACCCTGTCTTCCAGCGACGAAATCTGGCGCCGACAGGAGCAGTCCTTGGCACACTCACCACAGGACGGGCATCGAGTACCTTTTCCTTTGCTTCTTACCTCATCAACCCAAGTATCAAAATTTGAGTTGGAGTTGGGAAGCTTGGACAGTTGCTCCCTGGAGAGGTGAGAATGTGTCGAATCACACCTCATTTTGTCGACCTCTTCGTCGTTCGGACCCCAGGCGCCCGACGGATCAGCGTGCTGACGCCATTCTGGCGTCTTTCCTCGGCAATGATGGCCATTTGCACCATCACGGCAGCCTGGTGGTCGAACTGGTCAATCAGCTGATCCCAGTCCTCTTGTTCCTGCAATGTGGTGTCGAATCTCAGGCGGCCACTGTCCCTGATGAACTCGCACGACGCCCTGAACCAGTCCCTCAGACGGCCTCGATAGCCTGTCTCCGCCAGTAGCCAATTTTGGCGGTGCAGGAACTCCTGATTCCAGATTTCCTGGAATTGGTTTTCCCAGTATTCACCAGAAAACTCATCCATTCCAGTATTGGATGGCTCCCCTTCGCTGCTGCTGTCTTCAAGATCAGGCAAAGCGTGAGAGCTGGAACCAGATTCACTCGAGGAGGGAGATTCTTGACCGGGTTTAAGGTTGGGTGGGGCGTTCACACAACAATCAGCACAAGTATGAACTCCAGGCCAATGTCTATGGCCACAGTAAGGACACTCAGAAGGATGATCTTCGGTTCGCTGGGGAGATGCCACGAATGTAACCTCAGGGGGAACACGCAGTGACCCAGAACGAGTAATAGCCCCGCTAAAGTCTGATGATCTCAAGGTGTCCGTGGAGATTCCAGAAGCAGAGTCATGATTTCCTCTGCTACCATGTAACCGCTGCATAGTGGCGGATCTTTCTTGTAAATGCGAAGCCTGTAGCCTTGATGCCCCAGGGGTCGTAACGCCCGACACTGCTCCTGATATCTCCGAACCCACATGACCCTCTTCAGACCCATATCCAGCCTCTGGGAGCGACATATGCGAAGCACTTGTAAGTCCATTGAACTCGATGGTGGAATATGAATAGTCAGAAAACCCGGGCTACAAAAATGGAGCAGACATAGAATCTCATTGTGCATCCATCGCACATAATGACACAACGTGAAATCATTTGAAATAATTTAAATAAATCCGATTGGGAAATCACGAAAGACGAATGCGACTCGACGCGTGCTCACAGGCGACATCTGGCGGCGTACGGAAAACATGAAAACAAGCGGAAAATTTCTGCACTAATGTACATCTGAGAATCATTGAAATTCTGATCACATTGATGTATAATCTGAGTGCTGTCACTGCTGCCGTTACATTAAGTCGGTACCCCATGTGCCCTACCTGGGTGCCCAGGTGGGACATGTGTCCCCGGCGGTGGCCTATGAGCGGTGTGTGGCGTTATTTGAGTCCCGCTGTACCAGGATCTCTCGCATGCCCCTTTCTCGGGCACAGAAGGTGGTGTTTTTGCACACGTGGTGCTATCCGGTGCTGCAGGTAACTGCCATTGCACACTACCCACCCGACCTGGTGGTTAAGAGGCTCCGTAGAGCTCCGGTGGTTGCTTTTCATGCCCAAAAATGGAAGGTACCTCTGAACGTCCTGCATCTCAGTCCATCTGAGGGAGGGATCGGTCTGTGGTCCCCGGAGGTGTACCTCTGGACGACACATGCAGCAACGTACACCCGTTATATGCAACAACCGTCTCGGTATGGGCCTGGCGCCTATGCCGTCTTTTCAAGCTGGTTGGAACGTAAAGGCATAGTGCATACCCCCTCCGAGTTAGCCTTATTACAGTTGTCTCCATGTTACAGTCGTAACGCGCCGTGGCTAGCGTCGTATGTGAAGGCACTGTCCTCGCTGAATGCTGCCCAGAAGGGCCTGAGGCTTGCGTGGCAGGAACTGGCAGCAGCCCCCCTGTGGAATAGTGTAATGGAGTAGTCACTTTCTGAGTGTCCATTTTTTTTCAGATTGACCCTCAGCATTTTGTTGAAGGATCCACCAGTCGTCCAGGCTATTCGATGATTGGTGAAAATCCTGGGCTGTTCAAGTTCTGGAGCCTTTCCCGTAGTTTTCTGATCATCACCTCAATTCCCGAGGCCAAATTCACGCTCACCACATTTCAATTAACACCACGCCGCCTTTTCGTGCATCCCGAGAGCATCATGAATTTCACCCTATTTGGGAGCTCCAAAGCCGCCGATGACGGCCTTTCAACGCTATTTGATTATTCTCCGTCACACCTCTTTCAAAAACACCAAGCCTCAAATTCGCCGCTACAAACACGCTTTCCATCACGCCAATTTGAAGCCGTTGAAGGCAAAATACTTGACACACGCCAACGCATTTTCGTTCCCGAAGTCTACCGCCGTCTACAAGACTACTCCGAGTTGTATCTGGATGTGGAAGGCACCGATATTCAATCCGCCTTTGTTGGGAGCAACTCCACGGATATTCTAGACCGAGGCAGGGTCTCTTCCGTCGCACACAATAACAACCACTAGCTTGAAAAGCTATTGTTCAAACACAAGCGCTTCTACCTAAAGCCATACGAGTTGGACTACTCTCAAACCGAAGCCAAGAAGTCTCCACCTACCGCCACCCCGTGGGCTAAACAATTAAGAACCGTGCTGGATAAAGCCAAAGAGGAGAACAAAGACCTCAAAGGATGGTTCGTTATTCCGGCGTGGGATGCTCAAGTGGTGGCCGCCACCTTTGGCATGCTAGGATCAACTTCCGCCCCTGTTCCACACCTCCCTTACATTTCTAGCGTAATATGTATCCCGGGAGCTCAACTCCGGGACGCCTACAAGGTCAAAAAGGACGGCAAAGACTCCTACGAGTTCCGCACAAGCGGCCATCAAACGATGCTGTATGTTGCTTTGCTCCTAAACACCTCTTCCTTCAACGGGTGCCGATATGAAGACATCAATTTCAATTTTGAACCCTTCCGCTTCGCGGCCAAGCATGCCCATCCAATGGTGCGTGACCTCTGGTTGCACAAAACACTACGTTTTGAGGTGAGCATAGAGTTCCTTGATCACATTGAGCCTTCGCCGCCGGAGGAGAGAGACAAGTCACAACCCAAACAACGCAAACTCGGAGACGCCCGTGCATTCATGAATTTAATGAACGAAATGTTTGTCCCCGCGCAAACGTATCGGTGAACACCAAGAATGCTTACTACCCGTTTGGCCACATAGTTCGTTCGGAAAGCCCGCATTGGGCCTACTACCGGTTTGATTGGGAACTCCCGTCCTGCTTTGCCGACGAGCTCATGTTTAAGATCCGCGAGTGCGCGCAATTCCTCACTGGAGAACTCCTTGCAATAGACATGCACACTTTGCCGACTACCGAAGAGTACCGTGCCGTGATCGCTAGGGACTGGAAGAAAAGAAACAAAGACCTACAAGCCCCTGAAATGCTCACCATGATGATCGCCAACCTTCCCGGTGCACGGGGTGCCTCACCGCTCTTAGGAGCGATGTTCCGGTCTAAAGATTCCCTTGTCGTGGCGACTGACACCACACACGCGCCGTGCGACGTCATGAAAACCCGGGTCCAAACTCTAGCTATCCGCTTCTTCCACTCGTGCGGCATCGTTCTCTTTCATGGCATAGACGGGCAATTGGTGCGCTTTTCTTCCAGATCCGACGGCAACACAAGGTCCGCGCCTTCGGGCGCCCCCGACCGAGCCCACGCAACGCCGGCCCCGCCCTCGTACGACTCGTCTAAAGCCCCGAAGACCGCCGTGCTCCTAGTGGCCCCAAGATCGGCGCATGCTCTCAACTTGCGCGTCGAAGCGGGGTTCCTTGGCCCCTACGTGTCATTTGAGCCCATGTGGCCTCCCTACGAGCACCAACAAGCCCACCTTGTGGTCTACAAAAAGGAGGAGTCTGGGCTGCTAGCGCACGATTTCAAGTATGGAGACGCTGCTTTCGCCCCGCTACACCGCAACCTCCTCGCCCTTGGGAAGATGCTCCCCGCCCAAGACCCGGATGTGGCCGAGCACGAGCAACCCATCGTGCAGCGCCTCCAAGGGGGCGCTGCCTTGAAGTCCACATCCTTTGTGTCCCAGCTTGTCTCCGCCCTCCGCGACCGGCCCGCGACGGGGCTGACTGAGCGTATCAGCGCGTGGAACGCGGCACCGGACGACACCGACGCCGCCACGCCGACGCCGGGACCAAGCCGCATCGAAGAGATGTCCGAGACCGGCGTCCCGCTGCTTGCTCCACTGGGGGGCGAAGCGACCACCCTCCTACCCCCCGACCACGATGCCCCCAGCCCGACCTCGGAGATGCAAATTGACCCCCGCCTCCCTACTGGATTTTATTACGTCCGCGACGTGTTCTCCGAGAGCCAAGAGGAAATGGTAAAAAAGGTTCTCCACGACAACACATGGGATAAATACCACGGACGCTCCGTCCAACACTTAGGTCTCGCGTACCTAGGCCCGGGCAATGTCACCGCCACGTCCCCCATCCCGGAAGAGTTTTCTTCCATCATCCGGACTTACAAGGCCGCGTCGGAGCAACTAGGCCTCGCACACCCTCCCCCCAACCAAATCACTGGCACAATGTATCTTCCGGGAGAAGGCATCGGCTACCACAAGGACGACCCCTTACTAGGTGACCCGGTGTCTATTTTCGGCTCCCAGTCGGACACCACAAGGTTCTTCCAAAACCCCTCCAACGGGGACTCGCTTCGCATCCGCCTCTTTGCCCGCTCTCTCCTTGTCCTCACGTGGGCGGCACGCCACAAGTGGCACCACGGGATACCCCGACGGAGGGAGAACGAAGTGTTTGGGTTGACTCTCCCACGTACCATCCCTCGGCTCGCTCCAATCCTCCGCCACGTCCCGCAGGCAAGCTAACCCACGAAAGCCAGAGGGCCGGGTACCAGCCCCCTGCACTCTCCAGCCCCCTCTGCCCAAAAACGCAAGCGTCACGGTTCGGTGAAACACCGGCCACATCACGGCTTACCCCATCACCGGCAAGGGGCTAGACGAAGCGCTCGCCTCGGCCAGGGTACCGGCCGACAAAATTCAGCATTTTCGTAGCCTTAGCCAGCCCAGCCAGCCCGACCCCCCCGCACCTCCGCAGCCCCCCCCTGTCCCGCCCCCCTCAAGGTCCGGTACGCGCCTACGGAAGGGATACCAACGGCCTCACCGCCCCCGATACCCCTCCCTTCAGAACTACGTTTCCTGTCCCACAACTTGCAGAAGAAACCTATAATGAGCAGCCAAATTCTCCGACACCTCAAAAACGACTTCGACATCCTCTTCCTCCAAGAAATCAACCACACCCCCATCCTCCCCCGCGTATACGCCTACGGCTCGGGCGCTAAAGCTACCATTGTTTCGAACATCAGCCAGGACAAAAACTCCAGAGGCGAACACGGGTCCGTTTGGGTCTGCTCCCCCCGGCTCTCCCGTTTCCTAACCCCCGTCCCCAGACTCGGCGCGGAAGGGCTGCTGGCAGCGGCCATTCTCACCCTCCCGGGGGCCTTGCCCACCTTGCTGGTCTCGGTATACGCCCCAAGCACAGACGCCCACCGCTCAAAAATTGAAAACATCCTCCGCCCTCTGATGCACCAATATCCCAGCCACGTCATAGGAGGAGACAGCAACTGCATAATGTGCCCTGAGCTGGACGGAGCAAACCTCCAAACTGACAACGAGTGGCCACGGCTCCGGAGGCAGGTCACGAGCGACCCGCCACGCCTCATCGATACCTTCCGGCACTTTCACCCGGCCGCGCGGTCCTTCTCCCGATACTCCAACCCGTACAGGGCAAGCAGCAGCCGCCTCGACCATATTTGAATCTCCCCGGCGGCCTCAGAAATTTTCGCCTCCAGCTCCGCAACCATCCAAACCGACGACAAAACGTCAGACCACCACCCAGTCACATACACCTCTCAATTCCCCCCCCACCCCTTCTCCGAAACCCCCACCACTAAGAGGAGAGTTTTCCGCAAACTGACGGAACGAGAGCGCTCCACGCACAACGACTCCCTCGCCCCAGTGGCGCGGTGGTGTGAGTCTACCCTCCCCCATGTCGACTCTCTATCTTCGACAGACATAGAGCTATTCACAGACGCGGTGCTGGAAGAAGTAGCGACCAGCTACCACACTATGACCACACCGTCGCACCCCACCTCCTCAGCTCTGGTTAAGAAAATCAAAGCGTCCCTGAACTCCCTGCCCCCCCCCAGCCATCCTGGCTACCCCTCTTCCATGGACACACTCAACAAACACGTCAAAGAGTGGGAAACCAAGGTGAACAAGGCGGCAACCACCAAGATCCATCGGTGACTGGTACGGAAAACTAGGATCAAACGCACCATCAAGGAGGCACTCAACCCCGTGGAGCGGGTAGAAATAACGCTGAAATGCCCGGGCACCACACACCTCTTCTCCACCCCAAAAGAAGTGGGCTCTATTTTCTCTTCCACGCTCCTCACTCTGGGGGGCAGCCTCGAATACACGCCGCCGAGCGCACTGGTGGATCGCCTGCCAACACACTCCCCCACCTGCCTTGAACCCACAAAACAGAGCCCCCTCTCCGACATTACCTGGGAATCATTCTGGAACACGCTCAAGAGATCAAAGCCAAACAAGGCGGGGGGGCGGGACTTCACAAATAACTACACTTTGCATGTCTCCCCCCCCCCCCTATCCAACAATTCGTTTGGAGGGTATGCAACCACTACCTCCACCAGCCGCTGCCCGAGAAATGGCTCGAAGCCAACATTATCTTGCTTTTTAAGAAAGGGGACGTGATGAACCCCGTAAATTACAGGCCTATAGCCTTGCTGAACAGCGTTTAGAAAATCATTGCAACACACGCCAACCGGGAACTACTGGCAGCGGCAGTTGAACATTCTGTCATACACCCCACCCAGTTCGGCGGGCTTCCCAACCGCAGATGCCAAGACCACATTTTCAACCTCTAATCCACGTCTCGGGAATCAGCCGGTAGCTACAGCCTTTACATCGATTTCAATAAGGCTTTCAACTCAGTCCCCCACACCGCCCTTTTCACAGTGCTGGCCCGCCTGAACTTCCCCGCACCCCTTGTAAACCTCATTCAATCCTTCTACCGTGCCCCCTGCGACTTCCCGGTGGTGTCAGGGCACACCCACTCCTCCCACCTGCAGACCAGGGGAGTACGGCAGGGATGCCCCACATCACCCAACCTTATCTGCCTTTACCTGAACGTACTCCTTTTCGCCTTGCCGTCTCACGTCACTGCACCCCCCTCCACACACGAATCGGGCCACGCCTTTGTTGACGACCTCCTCTATCGATCAGAAGATGGGGACCGCATACAGCAAATTTTGAATTTCTTCGACACGGTCGCCAGGGAGTGGGGTCTTGATCTCAACCTCAGCAAAACTGAGATCCATGCCGTGGGAACAGCCCCTCCCAGAACCTTCACCTCCCCCCCGGGCACCCCCGTATCAACAATCAACCAGAAGACGGGGCAACCACACAGCTGCTACAAGTACCTAGGGGTGTACATCTTCACCGCCAACCATGCGGCACAAACACGGGCATTGGCCAAGTCGGAGATACGCTCATTTTTCACAACCCTCCAACCCCTCCGGCTCACCCTTTCGGAATACGTTCTCTTAGTAAACGTCAAACTCATCCCTATTGTCTCCTACCGACTCATGGCCCACCCCCTGGCCCTGAACGAGTTGGAAGTCCTCCAGGGCATGATCTGGCAAAATATTGCACACGACCCCTCCCCAGAGAAAGCCAACAGGATTTCCCGACTCGTCTCTCCTAAGGCCCGCTACACCCCCCGCCACCAGGGAGGCTTGGGACCCCGCCACTTCACTTTTTCCCTTTGCATGGCCCTGGTGAACACCGCAGTCAGGTACCTCAACGGGGACGGTCCGGCCTCAACAAAAGAGGCTTTTGCCGAAGCCATGCTTTCCACCACACACAATCCAATACAAGACACCATCATGGACGCGTGCCACACCATAGGTCTCCGGTACCACAGCACCGGCCTCTGGGCCTACTGCCCCCCCTCCCCATTCCTCCGGAAAGAAAAAGTCCAGGTCCGGTTCCTAGCCACCATACCAACACCACAATACAGCAAATTCGGCAACCGGCTAAAACGGACACCCCAAGACCTAGGATTCCATCTAGGAACAGTCACGGGGGTCCACACAGGATCGGCCACACTCCAGTTCTCGGACGGCACCACCCACACCATCAAGGTCCCTGGCCTCCACCGCAACGAAAAAGAGTACACCTTTCAAATCCCAGTCATTTCTGTTCGCCCCCGACTGACAGGACGCCACGAACTGCTTACCCCCCCCCTTCTCCATCCCCAAGAGTACATCCCCAACCCCCCCCCGGGCCACACGGCGGAGTCCTAATTGGTTCGTCACTGCATGGCGAGCTGTACCAGCACCCAGATGAACCTCACTCCCTTGACCCCGATGACCTCGAGGAGTGGGGTTGTGATGCGGCCCTTGCCCTCCTCCACGCATGGTCCCCCGACACGACCTGGGTGTACCTGGATGGCTCAGCGGGCGCCTTGGGCTACAGGTCTGCAGGCACCCTGTTTTTCCCGAGCGGCTCCAGGTGGGTCCTGAGCCAAACGTCCCCGTACCAGTCTTCAGAGGAATCGGAGTTCTGGGCGGCTATTATGTTCCTACGATGGGCCCTTGCGTCTCACCCGTACCTCACCTTTGCCGTACTAGGGGACAACCTCCACGTTATCACCGTTCTCTCGCCGAACACCCCCCCAGGCCTCCCATCGCGCTCACCAGCTGGCACCTGGGAATCCTCTCTTCGATCCATTCAGGCCTCCCTAAGCCCAGGGATGATCCAGGGTTGGGGGTGGATCAAGGGTCACGCCGGGTTTAAGGGGAACGAAATTTCGGATGCTTACTCGAAGTGGGCCGCCCATGTGATGGTCTGGGACCCCTCCCTCCCCCCCCCCCCCCCGATAGGGTGCATATCCAGAGGCCCCCTCCCTGTCATTCACAAACTGACTACTACCTCAATCAAGCACCCTCTCCCTCGCCACGAACAAGAAAACGTCCACGTGCAATCCAGCTTCCATTTTTACAACCACACTTCGTGGTTCAAAGGCCTTCCTTTCAAGTGGTCCTCCGGAAACTTCAACGTGGCGCCATTCGCTTTTCATGACGACTTGCGCCCTTGCCATTGCCAGGCTTGCCCCAACCCACACCAAATGGATGTTATCTCCTTCGTCTCACACTGCCTGACATGCGAACACCTGGTGCAGACCTACATCCAGTGCTGGCGCCCCCCCTTCACCACGGTGGTGTCCCAATGGTGGTCCGCGGCCACGCACGTCGGAGAGAGGCGTAACTTCGTCTGGGGGGTGGTCCCTATGTCCCCGTACACGAAACTCACAACCCCCCCCTCCGGCCGCAGAAAACCAGCGCACTGTCATGACTTAAAACTCGCGCTGATGGCTCGTGTTCCCCTGCTCCTCAATGCGCTGTACCGCACGCTGGAATGGCTTAACGACCACCCCCCCCCCCCCCCCAGCCCCCCTCACCCCCCCCACCGACCCCAACCCATGGAGGCGCCCCTGGTCGCCTTACAGCACGTCACACACCGCCCAACAGCGCCCCCCCCCGCCTACCACCCTCCCTTCCCCGTCCCAGACAAAGTTGCACACAAGCCTCCAAAGCGCCCCCGCCCCCCTTCCCCGGCGGCACACACCAAGGCTCAAAAAGCCGCCCGTCAGCCCCCTAAGCCGGTCCGGCCTCTATCACTCAAACGCACTACCGCGAGCCAACCTCAGCTGGAGCCCCCGCCCCCCAAAAGGCCGCTCACAATCAGGGACATGTTGAACCCCCCCCCCCTTCGACCAGCCCCCCCCATCGCCATCTCCGCCCCCGCCCCCACCCCGTCTCCCCGCATAACAAGGTACTTCGCACCAGCCCCCCCCTCCCCCGCGAGCACAAACTCACAATCGTCCTCACACTCATCCAACGTGTCATCTCTTTGAAAAAGCCACACTTACACGCCTCTCTCGCGCCAGCCATCAACAGCCCTAACACAGCGCAAACAATCAGCACTACCACACTGGCACTCACTAGTCACTTCTGCAAATGAGTCCTGATCTCCCCCCTGCCACCCCCCGTGCTCAAGCCATGATGCTCTAACCCCCAAGCCGCAACCACACCGCCTTCAGAAATCAGGCAGAGACCCTGGCTCTGCGGTTGTCTATAACGGGGCTGCCAAGTATCATTGAGATGGGGCAGAGGAGAACAGCAACGCGCAGCGGTACTCAGCCCGCGATTGAACTTGGTTTCGGGCTCCCGCCCCTCTCCGAAAAAGATTGGAGCGCAAGAGCCTTTCCCCCCGGCCTCGTCAGCCAGAAAAGGCGCCGTTCAGTGCAAAAATAGTGTAATGGAGTAGCGCCTGAAACTTCCATTTTAGTGCCTTCTTCTACGTTAACCGAAAATCAAAAATAGAAAAAGCTAGGGGCTTGAGATTTCTCTAAAATTTCAAAACGAAAAATCCCCGAGCAAAGCTAATAAAATTGGCACAAACCCTCACCAAGACGAGGCAAAGAGCACACAATACAACACAATTTTGCGTCTGACGTTTCCTCGTGGTCCCGGTTGTGCTTGGTGCGCGGAATGGGCTCGGCGCTTACCTTCACGATTGATATGACTCTCTTTTTAACAAATTGATAATCCACCACTTGAACCTGAATTGAGTATTAATTGAAATGCATTGCAAAGAGTCTTTGGATACGAAAGAATCAAACCAAATCAAAGAGTGTCATCGAGGCACTTCATGCATGAAACATGTCGAATACATGGAAAGTGAGATCGACCGAAATTTGATCAAACATCAAACCTATAACTTAACCTCAAGACAAACATTGCATTCACTCGTGAGGTCATGAATGTAATTACACCACGGATGTCAAAATACATAATGCATATCATGGCATGACACAGGATCGAATATCGACTCGCATAATGAAGCATGCACACCTACTTGAGCCACCTCAAGTTGGTCATTAATCTAACATGGCAAATCAATTGCATATTATGTCTATTCATCCATGAAATGTAAATTCAAACAACCACATGGACCAATGTCGTGTAAGTCCACAACAGTTCAAAAATGCAAGGGTCCAAAGAAAGAGTATCCAAGACTAACCTTCATTAAATTTCACGGTTCAAAAGCGAAGCATTGAACACTCAACCAACTTCAAGAGAAATATTGGCTCCTTGCAACAAGATGAAAATTCATGCCAAATTGAGAATCATACCATGGTAGGTGGAAAGACTCCTATGAATTGAAAAGCTTCACGGATAATTGAATTCATGGCATTTGAACAACCATTCATTCCTCACCACAAGAGTGTGCAAACCTTTCGAAATTGTCACATGGACCAACATGCACATACATGATTGTAACAACAATCCATTGGCACCCTGAAGGCTTCGCGTGCCGAACATGGTAAGGGAAACCTCACAATTCCTAATTTGGGGATGACCTTCTGTAACACCTCGTGATCGAATAGGCATTCATTAACCATGGAGACCTTACGAACATTGACGGGATCTAATTTATGGACGGCTTTGTGTAACACCTCATGAATTGAACATACATTCATTTGCTCGAACACTCTTGGTCTCTCAGCGAAGCATGTGTGTCTTCGACATTACAACAATACGCGTGGGTTCCGAATTAGACTGGTACATCCTTCAATTCAAAGCTGACCACGGAAAGCGGAAAAAACAAGATTGGAACAAACAACATATCTGTCGAGACTCAATCATCCAAAATTCTGTCTTCGTCACTGGAGATGGCAATCCGCGACCTGTCCGGCCTCGGCCAGCAACTGTCCAATTCCTGCAACTGGATTACTGAATGTCTGAGTCCTGACTGTTGCCTGTCACCGATCCAGAGATGTGCAGTTCTATTTCTCTCCTTTCCTAAGCTACGAAGTCCCTGACTGAGTGGCTGATAACCACACTGATAGAAATGCACAGAACCTGGCATCTCAGGCATCTCATCTGGAATTCATCTGGAAATCTCATCTGGAAGTCTGCAATCTGTAAAGGAATCGGGAATTGGGAACACAACAGACACTATTCTGGGGAAGGGAACAAGCATCATTGCACAGAAGAGGATGGGCCGACAGTTCAGGGGGTTGAGAAAAAAACAATGCGACTGAATCTGGCATCTGGAATGTGACTGGCCCCATATAGCGGGGGCGACGCTTCTGCTGATATATTTACCAAGATTTCACCCAAAAAATAGAAAAACAATACATTGGCCTTGACAACAATCTGTCCTTCAGGGTCTACAGGGAAAGCGGTTACCGACCGTGCATGTACACAGTGCGAGACTGATCTCGGTTCCATAATCCCATGAGTTGTCAAAGAAACGGGGTGGGGGTCCTTGGGGGGTTACGAACCTCAGTAAATACATCCCTGCAGCAATAACTCGAAGACAGGGGCGGGGGGTCGCATCTGCAGCCGCATCACTGACTTTCATCATAACGGCTGCCCATCTATCATATATTTCCGTATACATCCGTAGACCCCGTATACCCCTCAACTCCTTGGCATCTGCCAGTGCCAGAGGGACAAAAGAAGTCAGTCTGGCTCGTTCAGCGGCAGCTTGCATCAAAATACATCTCCATCCCAACTGCTCTTCCTGCAACACATCTGCCCTTCCCTGCATGGTCTCTGAACCAACTGCTTCCATCTCCTCACACACATCTGTATTATGTCTGTAACAAGCATGCGAGGTTGTCTGTGCTTTTAGTGTACGTACCTGACTAAGTGTGAGGTCTATACCATGCCTGGTATTGTATTTGCGCCAGTCCTCATTAATAACATGTAAAAATGAGGTAGCTGGCTGCCACTCTGGTTCCGGGTAGCCGCGGTACTTCACATACCACTCGTATCGCTTATTTTTACCCTTGTCCACTTGCCTGTGGTCCAAAACCTTTTCAGGTACGTATGTGTCAGACTCCACCAGAACGTCAGAGTCTGAATAGTAGTGCAGGGGTGGGGTCAATTCTTGATTCTGTTCCCCTTTCATTGATATGTATGGTTTGACACGCATGCTATCCAAAACCACCTCCTGATCCCGTTCTGTTTTGACTCGGTACTGGTTTCGCCCCATACGCTGCATAATCATTCCAGGCCCCGTCCACACCCTGTGGAGCTTGGCATTGTTAGCCTTATCGTGCCCCCTGTACCACACATATTCCCCTTCCTGGTACACATGGGTGGGGTGGTTAGCTAAAAACCTTTTCGCTTGCGCATCGTGGATGCGTTGTAGCTGTCGCTGTACATACTGTCGATTTGTAATCATGTCGGCAAAACATTTCACTGCATCCTGAGACCCATGCTCAGGAACAACAGGGGGGCAGTCCCCAAACCCAATTGGGTGGCGACCAAAAAGGAGAAAATGGGGGGAATACCCATGTGCCGGGCCAGGAGTGTCATTTGCAGCCCAGACTGCCAAAGGCAGTAACTGAGCCCAATTCCTTTTCCTGGTCTGCTCCAAAAATTTTCGCAGACTGTCGATGACAACCTGCACTGCACGCTCGCTCGCCCATTAGAACGAGGGCGGTAACAAGATGAAGAACACACATGATGACACACGCTATACGGTCATCCACTTTCAATAGTGGACTTTCGATGCACCCTTTTGCACCAACACAGCTAACTCCTTGTTTCCTATACTTTAGGAATTTTGCTTCAAGTCTTGTACTTCGTCGCCATTCACACCCTACCCATCTTTCTTTCTCCCTAGACCATGTCGCACAAGAATAAATTGAACCAATTTCATAAAATGTTGATAGACCAAGTATATGACGAAGCCAAGGGCTATCGCCTCCAATAATGACAACCGTTCGCACCAAAAACCCTCGGTGCAACATGTAGCCACGGTCAATAATTTGTTGTATTTTTTTAGTGTCTCTCCAAAGAGGACATGCACAAGATCCGTTTCATGCTCACTTACGAGAGCAAGGTCAAGGGTCCAATTGTAGGGCAAAGTTCGTGCTTTTTGCATGTGGTTTGCAAAACCACACGCAATTTGGCACCATGACCTTGCTCCACATGGAAGCCCATCACCACGCACTATAAGTACATAGGGGTGATCATCCCTAAATCTTGGGAGGTGCATTTCTTCTAGCACAACCCTTTGGTCACCTATATATTGTATCCAATCATCCACATCCCAACGAACCCCAACTCTTCCATCCTTTATGGTCGTTTTTAGTACTTGTCTCTCACTTAACGTGGACCAAGCTTTATCCATCGTTGCTTACGACGGAAAGCAATGTGTCCATGGGACGGTGCTTGCACGGGTTTTCTTCTCTTTGGCATCGGCCCACGAAATAAGCTTCTTGTACCTAGGGACGGTTGAACCGAGAAATTGGGATAAAGTGCGCGGTTGAACCTGCGGTTGAATGGGTTGCCGTCATGGCACCAAAAAACGTCCAATGGTACAAACCACAAAGTATTCACATTTGTGACACGGGCAACACGTTGCAACTCATATGTTCAAGCTTTGGGCAACATTAAGCGATTATTTTGCCGTGCAAACGTTGTCATGAAGCACAATCACAATTGTTCATTTGTGATAAGGGTTCAACCGCAGCGTTGAACCACGTGGAACCACTTGTAGGCATGTGTGCATTATGCAACATACCTTCGCTTCGGCATCCCAAGGTCCAAAATGAGGCGCACAGCGTCGGATCCTGTGAGAGCTTGTTTTGTAGCCCTTTTTGTCTGTTTGGAAGCCCTCTGTGTGTTACCAATTCGGTCAGCAAGTTGTTTCCATAGGCGTTTTGTCGTGCCGTTTGTGCAAAAAAAGGTGAACAAGTCATCCACCAGCTATTGGTCCCCCCACCCGCTGTAGTGGTCGTTCACCACTTGCAGCCAGTGGTGAAACATTTTTTAAAAAAGATTTGTCACGCGTCAGTTTCAGGTGGTTATGCAAATATTTTGTTCAGAAAAGCGCGCGCCGCTGGCGCAGCCGCCGCCGCCAGCGCTGGCGGTGGTTCAACCGCGGTTCAACCGCGGTTCAGCGGTTCAACCGCGCCCCTTCGGAGTTCAACCGGGTTAAACCGGGTAAAACCACTGTGTGAAGTACCTGATCCAAATAAGCACGTAGGGATGGGGCTTTGCTTCATGTCGATGCCCAACAAAGAACAGAGCGTTGTGAAAAATTTAGCAGTGACCAAATGGTCATGATCACTAAAGGTTTGCTGTGGCAATCCCATTAAACCAACCACTCTGTCCAAAAACAATTCAGCGAGCTGTTCGGCGGTAATCGTTTTTGAACAGGGCAGAGCGACTACATAAGCAGTTACCCGGCAAACCACGACTAGTTCATAATCGTAGGTATTGCCGTTACTTACTACAGGGTCAGAGGACAGACCGCAAAAATCTATGCAGATGCTGCTGAAAGGGAATTCAGGAATGGGGGCTGGCTGGTTAGCCTCCGGCTGAGTGCCACGGCGCGGTTTGCATGACTGGCAAACAGGGCACCTTCGCAGCACATCTGAAATACACTTATCCAGATCTGAACCCTTGCATCGCACTGAATATTTGCGGTCCATCATTTCTCTGGTTTTACGTACACCAGGATGGCTGAATGCATGCGTCGCTCTGACCACCTGGTCTAACAGGCCAGTGGGTACACCTATCGTCCCTTGATTCCTCACCTTCCCTTCATGGAGAGTATACTCCTTTCCTTCTATTCCAATAAACTTGTCACTGACAATTTTGTCCCAGTGAGGACTAAAAAATTTGTCCTGTGCGTATTCTGGGGACCAATCCCTGGTCAGTACTGCCACTGCAGGGGGTATCTTGACGGTCTTGATATCCCTGACTCCCATCACCGAATCCTGTTGCACCAGATTGTACATCCCTGGTAAGCGCCAAGACATATGCTGAATTGCATCATACATCTGTGAAACAGTCATGTACCTGCGTGAAGCTGGTTTGGACTGCATCTGACGAATCCGACGTTGTTCTGCTCTGGATAACTTTGCTGCGCTCTGAGTGGAAGCAACAGACTGTTCTGAGGGGGGTGTCTGAAGTGCAACAGTTCCAGGTTCCGGAATAGGGCAAGTGTGCATGAAAAATTCGTCCATGGCATAAAATTGACGTCCCTCAGAATCAATGCCACAGATTTCATCTGCCATACCCTCGTGTACAGATGAAACGCAGACCTCCCTGAGCGCCCGTTCAACCCTGGGAGCATCCCAGGCTTCTATCTGTACCCTTTCCACCTTTCCTTCATCCCCAGCGGGTTTGTTGACAGAAAACATTTGTGATGTTCGCATCGGTTCAAAGCGTTCTTGGTATTGCTTGTGCAAAAACTGCCTGATTCGGTCCCTCTCCGCCCTCTCTGCAGCTTACCAACCCTCTAAGTCACAGTCGCTGCCGTGAAAATTGGTATGCTGCGCCTCTCCCGCCGGATATGCCCAACGGGAGAGGGCATCCGCCGCTTCGTTGTCTTTTCCTGGCCGGTATTGAATAAAAAGATTGAACCGGCTCAGGAATTCATGCCAACACCCACGGCGGCCGAGGGGACCTGAAATTGTGGTCAACTCCTCTTTATACCACTTTACTATGGCACTGTGATCTGTTTGGACCGTCACTTCCAGGCCCCCGATCCAGCTCTGAAATTTGAGCAAACAGGTCACAATGGCATAGGTTTCTTTTTCACGGGGGGTGCAGGCGATTTGCCCCAACTTTTTATGAAAATTTGTGCCGTCAGCCCTTTGACCCTGCAATGTTCGGCTGTAAAATGCAACAGGCCTCCAGGATTGTTTATCCTGAGGGTTCTGCTGTTGCTCCAGCACACATCCCACAGAGTAAGAAAAAGTGCTTTTCCATTGCTTTGGGACATACTCTAGTTGTATTAGAGATGCACTGAGCATCCATGCATTTTTATCTTAGTATTGGTCCAGCCAAAAGTGGTGATAACACATTTTGACCTATGGAACCAAACACCCAATCAGGATATGGAGTGGACCCCTTAATCCCCTTACAATCAGAAGTAAAACATCTTTTCCTGAGTTGACTGAGCACTGACATACCTAAGGTAGAGCCTATGAATTTATCTATGTTTTTCCATGAATACTTATCTGCCCTAGTGGTATGCACCATAGGGGGTTAGGCACCTCTTTTTGAGAGGTCCTGGGTTCAATTCCTGGTCAGCCTAACTAAGTAGGAAGATCCCATGTGAGTAGGAAGATCCCATGTGGCATGGCAGTGACCTCATCGCCACATACCATGCCACCTCAGCACATATGGAAGCCAAAACAAAGAGTGCACATCTCCTAAGATGGCACTATGGAGAGAGAGTGATCCTGAGGCAGTTTTCTAACTCTTTTCCCAAAACATTTCAGCTATCTCTGTGAATATGCATTCATTTGTATCCTGAGTTGCAGTTTCTGTGAATATCTAATCATCTTTCACTGTTTACACTGCAGCCCTTCATGCTTTGATCCTGAATTACCTTCTCCTTGCATACTATTGGCTTGGGCTATCCTGGATTGAGTTGGCTTTACTGTATTTCAACAAACAAAAGCTTTTCATCATCCAAAACCAGCAGCAGGACACCCTACAGCAACAACAAGCAGCAGGAGAAGCAAAAACACAGTGCTGAAAACACTATAAACTTTTCTGGTAGCAAGAGGCAGCCTGTCTCTGTGCACCGGCAGCGACCCCGCGCCGTACAACCAGTGCTCCGAGCAGGCAAACATAAGCAGAAGGGTGGATTAAGATGGATCCAGGAAGAGTGGACGCCGAGGTGAACACAGCGCCAGCACCAGAGACACCGGCAAGGCCGGCGCCTGACGCTGTACCTTCGGTGGAGCCCTTACATGGGCCAATGGACACGGCGGAGGACTCCTTGGATGGCCTCCAGACGGCCTTTGGGGCCCTGTCGGTGAAGGAAATGGTCTCTCAACCTCAGCCTGTGAAGAGGAAGAGAGGAAACGAGAGCGAGAAGGATGCTGGAGAAGGAGCAGACGAAGGAGAGGAGCAAGGGCAAGACCCGACGGATATCCCTACCTTCGAAGGCGCACCAAGCGCTTCTGGCCTCCAAGCATCACCCTCTCCCATAACCACCACACACCCAGCCGCCGCTACATCCACTTCCACAACCAACCAGCCTATGGCAGAGGGCACAGGCTTTACTGGCATGCCTCACTACCCCGCCTATGGCATGGGCCCACCTACCACTGCGCTCCTTGAGGCAACTACTGCCAGTGAGCCGGTGGCTTCCAGCTCTGCGCCGCGTTGGTATGCGGCTGACCATCCCCATCCACTCCACGCCACTGGAACCTACATGGAAGTTCCTGGGTATGCTCCTGGGTTTGCACCTGGGTATGCACCCCTGAGTGGGTTGAGGAGAGGACCAGAGTCCCTGGGAGGCAGGAGTAGAGGATCGGGAAGATCCTCCAACAGGTCCCTGACGCGGTCGGAGATCAACGAGGTGCTCCAAGGAGCCACTTCGAAAATCGTGAGCGACCTCGCGCAAGAGATCAGGGAGAAGCTGCAGCCCCTGATGATCCCGTCCCATGCGTCACCTACGACAGTGGGGATGTCCCCCCACCGAGTACAGGCTAACCACCTGGCGGCAGGGTTGACGAATACCCTGGGGAGCCTGAGGAGCCGACCGATGCCGACTCCTGCAGCAGTACCAAGAAGCCCATTCGTCCCGAGGACAGCCCAGCCGCCCTACAGTCACGTGACGAACTCGACGAGGGCCGAGCTGGACCAGCTGGGGCTGACAGCCCTAAGGGCTATGGTGGACGTGGAGCCTTATGGCTCCAGTGATCTAGGCGGAGACCCCTCCGATGATGGGCCGCCTTCGATGACTTCTTCTTCGCCATCGGATGACGAAGACCCTGAGGACCCCGAGGACTCCAAGGGTAAGAAGAAGAAGAAGAAGAAGAAGAAGACCCGACGCCCTGAAGGACGCCGAGCTCAGGAGGCGAAGGCTATTGCCACCTCCAAGATAGTGGTGAACCTGCCTGAATTCACAGGCAAGGACCTCAGCGAGTTCGCTGAGAACTTTGGCCGGTTCCTACGACTGACCGGCCAAACCCACGCGAGTGGGCGAGTGAAGTGCGACCTGCTCCTGCAGTGCTGCAAGACGAAGTACCTGGAGAAGCAGGTCAGGCAGATCGTCACCAACTCCGCCACCTTTGCCGACGTGTTGGTTGCCCTGGAGAGGCAGTACCCAACCTACGAGACCGACCTCTCCATCAGGGCCGAGATCCAGAACCTGCCCGTCCTGCCCAACAACCCCAAACCCGGCAGGGTCTCCGAGCTGTTGGCGGACCTGGACCACTGGGCTGGACGACTGACGCCCGGTTCCTACAGCAGCGACGACCTGCTGTTTTCGTTGTGCTCCAAGCTCCCCCGTGAGCTATGGGACGAGTGCCGTCTGACGGCTGAGCGCAAGGCTAGATCCCTCCGCTACGAGGATCTATGCGTGCTGCTCCTGGAGATGGCGCTGGAGAAGGAGAGCGACCAACACCTGAACCACTACCGTCCTGGTGGTGGAGGTTCTGGAGGCAAAGGGTACCAAGGGTCCCGACCTGGGCAGGGGACTACCCCCAAACACGCCCACGCCCGCCTAATGGAGAACGTGAAGGAGCTATTCTGGTGTGATGCCAGAGATGAACAGGGCCACCTGCAGCATGCCTCCGACTGCGAGCAGCGAGACTGCTTTGTTGTCCAGGGGAAGCAGCAGGAAAAGATCACCGGCGCCAAGGTGAAGATGCCGGATCATTACCGCTGCACCATCACGTGTGCATTCTGCGGTAAGCGGAAGCACTATGAGGACGAGTGCTACCATAAGCAACGCCTATCGGCGAAGCTTAGGGGGGAAGATCCTGGCAAAAGCTCAGGCAAAGGTGGAGGCAAGGCCAAAGGCAACGACTCCGGCAAGGGCAAGTCGAAAGGACGTGGTCAAGGTGGTCAAGACAAGGGTCAAGGCGGACGAGGAGGAGGCGCTAATCGCCAGAACGACAACAAGAACAAGGACAAGAACGGAGGTAACCCCAACCCTAATCCAGGGGGGAACTCCGAGCCCTCTGGAGGGCAGTCTGGACCTACCACACGCTCACAGACGCAGGCCCAGCAAGAACAAGGGGCCAAGCGTGAGCATGAAGGTGGTGACGACGGCAACGCCAAGAAGAGAAGCCGTTTCATGAGGATGGCCCGCAAATTGCGGAACAAGGGGTTCGAGGTGACCTGTCCCGCGGAGTTCTGACGGGGACGCTCCGGTGGCACCCAAGACCTGGTGTTTTGGGTACGTATCCGACTAGGGGGACGTGAATACCTGGGGGTACTGGATACTGGAGCCACAATATCGATAGTGGCCAAGAAAATTATACCTTGTGGGAGCCTGAAGAACACCATGACCACCGCCGCTATACGGATGGGGGATGGATATGTGGTGCACAGCTGCGGGGACTGCGAAGTGGAGGTACCTATGGGCTCCAGAACTATCGCCCATCGGTTCTATGTGATGGACACTGATGCCTTCGACTTTGTACTGGGTACTGACTTCTTCGTGCAGCACTCCCAGATACAATCCCTGACGCTGCAAGCGCCCTACCTCCTGTACGTGGACCACGGCAGTGGCAGAGAGTCTGTGCCACTGGAGCAGTCGGAACATACCTCGAGTTACCTGAGACTATCGAAGGAGGAGCCCTCGAACATGATGGCGGCCTCCAAAACTGAGGACTATCAACTATTGGGGGAAGTCCTAGACCAAGGTCTGAAGGAGTTGGGTTACTCTCGAGAAGACCTAAGTGTGGAACTGTTCGCCAGCGACAAGCAGCATGTACTGGACCTATACTGCAGCAAGGGGAAGAACTGCAGCTACAAATTTTACTGGCCCTCTTTCGGGATGGCCTACGGGAACCCCAGATTCAGTGAACTGGGGAAGGTGCTGACCAAGGTGGCCTTGGAACGTTCCCGTATGGTCCTGTGTTCCCCCGATTGGGGAGCCCATGGGGGCAACGAGTACTGGCGAACCCTCCTTGACAAGCTGACTATCAGCTCTGTGCGGTTACCTGATGAGGCCATCTACGTGCCTCTGGGACGCAAGACGCCCATTGGGAAGCCCGGATGGGGGAGTATGCTCAGCGTGGTGGACGGAGGTCTTACCACCATCCCCTGGGAAGACCTGGACCCTACTCTGGTCCAGGCTATACAACGAGAAAGCGATGGACTCGCCTTGGGTGACTTGAAGGATCGCCTACGACCTCAAGATGCTGTTGAAACTACACCCGGAGGAGATGAGTACGTCGTGACTGACACTAACGCCCCCAACTCTCCCTGTCATGTACCTGTTCCTGATGGAGTCTCTGAGTGTGGACTATCTGAGCTACCTAGCTCTATCCACTCAGGCGACGAAACTGAGCACGACGCCTTCTTCGTGCAGACTGCGGTGGAAGAAGTGGAGAACGCCGAGTACGTCGCCCCACTAAAACCCCTACTCTCCATGAGGGTGGAAGACCCCGTGGATGAAGAGCTGGACCCTAGATCCAGGCTCAGGGAGTATGTGGATTCCAAGAGGAAGTTGGTGGCGAAAAAGCTATGCTACGCGAAGCCTACCCGCAGCTCGTGGCCACTGAAGCAGGGACGTATGGGAGACCTATCCCAACTGAAGGAGGACCTCGAACAGAAGATCACCACCTGGCAAAGGGAGGTAGATCTCAAGCTCATGCAGAGCGTATGGGGTGCCCATGTGAGGACCCCAGATGAGGACGACCTCTCGGAGGAATGTGTATGTGAACCCCCTAAAGCGTGCCTATGTTGCCATCGTCCACCGGAGATGGTTGAGCAAGACCTTCTGTATGCCTACCAAGGGCTGAAGGATGCTACCGCGGACGAAGAGTCGGTGGAGGACCACCTCCCGACATCTATTCAAGGGGCAAGCAACTTACACTCCGACGAGGACATGGAGGACAAGATCAAGGTACTGGACCCGCGGGTACAAAAGCTGATAAGGACCTATCTGGAGGTGTTCGGAGAACTACCCCCTCCAGCCTCATGCGACAAGCTGGTACAGATGGACCTCAAGCTGAAACCCGAGTTCGTGGGTCACAAGATCCGGAGGAGACCCTATCCAGCTCCTAAAGAGCAGGCCGACGAGATTGAGCGACAGATACAAGAATGTATCGACGCTGGCCTAGTCCTGGAGTACAAGGATGGGGACTACCCCCTACACTGCAGCCCCTGTTTCCTGGTGGCTAAACCTGGGTCTACAGCCAAACGGCTGGTAGTGGACTATGGAGAGCTGAACAAGAAGACGCTGAACCACTCAGGGTCCATTCCCAATATTGAGTCTACCCTGGAGAAGATAGCCTCCTGTCGCTACAAGACCAAGATGGACAAGCGAAGTGGATTCTGGCAAGTGGACCTGACGCCCAACGCGCAGGAACTACTGGCCTTCATCACCCCTCAGGGGAGGGTATTCAAGTGGAAAGTCATGCCATTCGGCGTGGCTAACGCCCCCGCTCTGTTCCAAGAGCTGATGAACAAGATCTTGTCCATCCTACGAAGGAGACCTAAGGTGCAGGAGCTCATATCCCGTGGGGCCCAGATGGAGGCTCACATCGACGATGTATGCCTCGGGACCAATACCCAGGAGGATCACCTAATCCTCTTGGGTGAGTTCTTTGCGGTCTGCCAGGAGAACCACACACGACTCAAGCTGGAGAAGTGTGAGTTCATGCAGGAGACCATGCAGTACCTGGGGTTTGACGTTGGCTATGGGTGGTGGACCCCAGCGGCCTCTAAGGCCAAACCCCTGATGGATGCCAAGGTACGACACGAAGACCCCAAGAAAGGACTTCATGATGTACGCAGTTTCATTGGGGCGTGCAACTTCTATCGCCGCCACATCAAAAACTTCACCTACACCAGCGCGGTACTGACTGACTTGATCAAGAAGAGTACTACTTGGCGCTGGGGCCCACAAGAGCAACAAGCGTTTGACGAGCTCAAAGACAAGGTAGCCAACGCTAAGTGCTTGGGCGTGCCTAGGGCACAAGGGGAGATTATCCTGGTGACCGACGCCAGCAATGTGGGCGGTGGTGGAACGTTGTTCCAGTGGCAAGCACTAGAGAAGGAGGAGTTCGACTCGGCCATTTCCCAATGGGGGACGGAAGGTCTCAACCGAGATGGAACCCTTAAGCACAGCTACCCTGACGACAAGTGGGTCCTAGTACCTCTGGGCCACTGGAACTGGAAGTGGAACCAGGCCAGGGGGAACTACTCCACCTATGAGCAGGAACTGCTCGCGGGTATGCTGGTGCTATCCTCACAAGCACGACTGTTGGGGAGTAACCCTGTGGTCTGGCTATGCGACCAAGAACCGGTCCGCAGTTTCCAGAAGGGCCCCCCACCTGAGAAGGCCAAGCTACGTCGCTGGTGGACCTACCTCAGTCAACTACGGCTGACGGTACACCATATCCAGGGAGTGAGGAACGAGTGTGCCGACTACATCAGCCGCAACAACTTCGACGCCCTGATTGGTGCCCGGTCTGAAGCGCTGGCTAAGGAGGCGTTCAGCCGTATGGACGTACACCTGGACCTGAACATGACCATGATACGCCCCCTGGATGGACTCCAACAATCGGAGTACCTACAGGAGTTTGGGGATATCTACCGGCGCCTGGAGAAACGCCTTGAACCCCTCCTGGTCAACCAAGACCAGTGGAAGCGGGACCAGAGCTACCTCTGGCACGAGGACCGCATCGTGGTGCCTAGTGACCGAGTCCCAGCGCTGCTGAAGTGGACCCATGAGTCCAGTGGTCATGTGGGTGCTGACCGTACCCTGAGGCTGTTCAAGCAGTGGTTCCACACTACGTGGACTGACGACCAGCTGCGGAAGACGCTCCTGCCTATCGTGGACAAGTGCCCGTGCAGGTCCTGTAAACCAGGGGATATCAGGGACAGAGGTCTCTACTCGACCCTGCCCATCCCTCACTGTGCTAACAGTGTTCTATACGTGGACTACACGGAGATGCCGAAGTTCGGGGGCTATGACTTCGCCCTCATGGTAACCTGTGGGTTGACCAGGTTTACCAGGGTGTTCCCATGTACCAAGCACATTACCGGAGAGGAGACTATCAAGATACTCCTGGAGGAGTGGTTTTGTGTCTATGGGGCGCCCAAGGAGATCAACTCCGATGAGGACGTACGAGTACGCTCAGATACTGGCTGGTACAAGAGGGTCCTGAGGTCCCTCAATGTCCAGGTGTCTACGGGGATTCCCTACTCTCACACGAGCAACCCCCTATGTGAGCGACAGATTCGTGTCCTGAAGGAGAACGTAAGGATATGGTGCAAAACTGAACGCACCAGAGACTGGGTGAGACTACTCCCCGTCATATCCTTGATGATGAACTCCCAAGAGAGTTCAGCTACTGGCTACTCGCCACATGAGCTATTCATGGGGCGCCCGGCATGGTTCCTACATGCCCCCTATCCAGAGGACACCCATTCTTCTGTGGGTGAATGGGTCCAAGAGCAACAAGCGAAGGTGGACAAAGCCAAGGCTATGCTCCAGAGAGTGAGGGAGCGTCAGTGGAACAAGAAGAACAAGCACCGTGTACCGGCCACCTACCAAGAAGGGGACTGGGTGCTGGTGCACCACAGTCGACTACCCGCCTGGCCACGCTCTACCAGCGATGACCCATACTTCGGGCCGTACAAGATCCTATCTGTGGATGGGCACCGTATCACCGTGCGGTGTTCTCCCCGTCTAGGGGGGACCCTGGTGTGCGCCGCTCAACACCTGAAGCGCTACCATGATCCTGAGGACCTCTGTGGGGAGGAGTGGGAGCTGAACGACGAGGAAATCGCCGCTCTGGACCTACAAGGGGCTGCCAGCCCCATGGAAGTTGAAGGTGAACTCCCCGACATGAACGCCGAGGAAATGGCTAAGGAGGGCTTCTACCTGGTGAAGTCTGTCCTACGCCACCGCTATCGCCAGGGTTGGCGCTTCCTCACCCTCTGGGAAGGGTTTGGAGTCGAAGAGGCCACCTGGGAGCCCTTCTCTGCATTTGTTCTACCTGAGGGACGCCTAAACTCAGTTCTGGTTGACTACTTGTCCCAGAACAACCTTGGTGAGTTGTTGAGGCTCGCTGAGATGCTTGCCTCCAAGAATAAAGCTAGGGACTGAACCTTACCCTTACCTGCCAAAGCGTATGTGTGAGTGTGCTAGTCCTAAGGTCCTGAGAGCAAGCCGCAGAAGTGGTGTCCTAATTATACCCAAGTCTGCGCCCTTGCTGAACCTGGAGGGTTGGCTTATTGATGCCACGGGGTACGCCCCGGGTCTCCCCTCCCCTATGCGCCCAATTTCTGTGCTGGCGCAAAACCTTGGGGGAATACCCAGAGTGTTAATCCAGGTATTGTTTTCCCTACCTACCTGTCTACTACAGGGAGGGGTGGCCAAAAGCTATGAAGGCATGCAAAACGCCTGTTTGCTATGTGGCCAAAAACACTAACCTAACCCACTGTCACAGCCCACCAACCCAGCTAAAATTGCAGGAAAAGGGTGGGACAGTGACACGCCCCCTACAGGTCCTACACACCCTACAGTGGCACCATCCTGGTGGGCGAGCGCTGGGCAACTGGCTCTAGCCCCCACGCAGGACTACCACTCCTACACGCACGCTCTACTTGGCGTTGCGAAGAGAAAGCTCTCGAGGGTCCTAGCGACCCACCTGTGAAATGACAAGAGAACACAGCGCTGCTAAGCAACTGTGGCCTCACAGGGGACGCCACAACGCGTTTCCCCTGCAAGGGCTTGGAGGGAAGGAGTGCTCTCGTGTGCAAGGCGCAGATGTCAATGAAGTCGGACTCCCTGCTCTGCCACAGGCGGAGCGGAGTTATTTGTTTGTGTGATCTGCGCCCCTGTTTAGCAGGGCATAAAAAAAATGCTGCTGCACCACTCACCCTACCTGCCCACCTGTAAAACAAAGGCAAATGAAAGGGCGTTTGCGGCGGAGGAACCAAGGCACACTCCAGGTATTATACCCTTCTCAGTGTGCCCTATAATACGCTGTCCGCAAACACGCTGCATGGAGCAGCTACCCTTATCAAGCAAGCAAGCGTTAAGGGACTCCTCAGGTTCTCTTAAAGAACGTACCGAGGAGCCCCTGGGTAGCCTAAACAAGGTTTACCGTGCGCACTTCGCGTGGCCTACCCTTTAATGCGTGTGTGCATGCACGACTATGCACAATCACGTGGGCAAACCTGCCCATCTCCACAACAATCTTGACTCCACCAGGGGGTGGCCCCGCCTGGGCGTACCTACCTTACCTACCGCTGGGAAGTGAAGCAAGGAGAGAAAACAAAAGGGGCGCACGCGAAGAACGTTGCTATGCACTTGTGTGTATGACTAATCACCCTGATCTGACCGCTAATCATCTGCAATCTTTCCAATCAATCCCTCTACCGCGTCCTATCGTGGTTATCGTTGTTAACGCTGCTACACGACTCGGTCACGGAGACTCGAGACGAGCAATGTGTATGCGGCATGCAAGACGAGCATACCTGTAGTTTATACCTGATTCATTGAAGTCTTTTCAATTGATTTTCGAATTCTTGAATTTTTGAAGCTTCTATTAGTGTGGGTGGAATCTGTATGTTTGTTTATTAATGTGTGTCTCGTCATTTTCAAGACTACGTGATACATACGTTTATAATTCCATTATTTTTCCATTTTCCGGCGCTTCGCTAGGAGCCGCTCCTGCGCGCCGCCATTTTATGCGTATGAATTTCTGGACTTAAAAAATCCAGAGATGACTATAATTTCTATAAAAATGTGCCTTTGATGCACAATTGGACTCTACTCAGGTGTGTCGTTTCAGAAAAATTCTACGCCGTCATTTGACGGATTTTTGTGTCGTCGCTTCGTTTTTGCGTGGATTCGTCCATAATTCTCCCATTCCTGCCTCTGCAGATACCCACGCGCAGCCTCGCTGAGTAGGCCGTGTTCGGGCCGAAACGCAGGTGCCTGGAGAAACTGAGCAGAACCAAGACCCCACCAAGGGGCAAATTAATTTCTTTTTCGACTCCCGACGCCCTAAGACAGGTCACAGGTCGCCAGCAGGTTTACGAGAACCCATGCGAGTGTGTATAATGTGTCTTGCGTTTGGGTTGTGTCGACGCTGCGTCTTGGAGGAAGGGATGTATATGCACATGTTTGGCATGCTCCCAATCTAACCCAACCAAGCCACAGGAGCCCCGGCAGCGCCAAGAGCGCTGAGTCTTCTGTAGGAAACTGTACAATCAGAGCAGCAAAAGGACGCCAGCCATGGTGAGCGCCCATTTTTCAGTGTGAGGGAAACTGTAGGTATTTTAAAGTAGATGTGGAAACCAAGGAAAGGCCAAGAAAAATTCCCTTTTTCCTAAAATGCGACAGTGGTGGCCACCACAGCACAAGGGGGGAGTAAGAAAAAGTGCTTTTCCATTGCTTTGGGACATACTCTAGTTGTATTAGAGATGCACTGAGCATCCATGCATTTTTATCTTAGTATTGGTCCAGCCAAAAGTGGTGATAACACATTTTGACCTATGGAACCAAACACCCAATCAGGATATGGAGTGGACCCCTTAATCCCCTTACAATCAGAAGTAAAACATCTTTTCCTGAGTTGACTGAGCACTGACATACCTAAGGTAGAGCCTATGAATTTATCTATGTTTTTCCATGAATACTTATCTGCCCTAGTGGTATGCACCATAGGGGGTTAGGCACCTCTTTTTGAGAGGTCCTGGGTTCAATTCCTGGTCAGCCTAACTAAGTAGGAAGATCCCATGTGAGTAGGAAGATCCCATGTGACATGGCAGTGACCTCATCGCCACATACCATGCCACCTCAGCACATATGGAAGCCAAAACAAAGAGTGCACATCTCCTAAGATGGCACTATGGAGAGAGAGTGATCCTGAGGCAGTTTTCTAACTCTTTTCCCAAAACATTTCAGCTATCTCTGTGAATATGCATTCATTTGTATCCTGAGTTGCAGTTTCTGTGAATATCTAATCATCTTTCACTGTTTACACTGCAGCCCTTCATGCTTTGATCCTGAATTACCTTCTCCTTGCATACTATTGGCTTGGGCTATCCTGGATTGAGTTGGCTTTACTGTATTTCAACAAACAAAAGCTTTTCATCATCCAAAACCAGCAGCAGGACACCCTACAGCAACAACAAGCAGCAGGAGAAGCAAAAACACAGTGCTGAAAACACTATAAACTTTTCTCACAGCATAATCGCTGGCATCACAAAGAATTGTCCACTTACCGTGTGGGTTGGGAAGCCAGAGACCATCCCCATCAACAAGCTTGACAAGTTTGTCTTTGAGAATTGGAAAATTCTCAATCATCTCTGGCGTCCAATCAATTTTCGCTTCCTTGCCTGTCAATTTCACCCTCTGACGTTTTTTTGGTAATCCTGTGGCGACCCTGGCAACAGGTACACTGCGATCCTGGGCCTCGTACCTATATTTGCCCTTCAGATCCTCCATAAGGGGCTGGCCATGCTTGGCAAAATTTTCAATATATATTTGTTACCACCCCACAAGGCCCATAAGCCCTTTGAGACGCTTCGGGGTGGTAATGGTACGATGATCCCAGTTTGCGACAGCCTCAACCCTGGACGGACAAGGAAAACGGCGTCCATCCTTAAGGATGTGTCCGACATACTTCACTGTCTTGCGGAAAAAATGACATTTCTCCGGTTTGAGAGTGAGCATGGCCCGTTCCAACGCCTCAAACAAGGAAAATAGGTCTTCGTAATGTTTTTGGAAATACTTTTCAAGTACCTCAGGTTCCTGTTTCTGACTGACTGTCACTTTCCTTTGCAGGAACTGCTCCCTCCCATTTGCCGAAAGAATATCGTCTATGTATGGGCGGGAGGAGGGGCATTTCTTGGTGACGTGCTGTACCATTTCCTGGTACGCTGCGGGTCCCACTTTGACCCCCATTAGCAGGACGTTCCACTCAAATACACCAAAAAGAGTGCAAAACGCCGTGAGGTGTTTGCTGCCCTCCTCCAGGTGTATCTGGTGGAAAACATCCTCCAAATCAATCAGAGTGAATAAAAAGTTTCCACTCTGATTGGCCAATTGGTCTTCAATGACCGGAATTGGAAGATTTTTCCCTTGAGCTGGGAATTAAGCCAGCCATAGTCGATGACTAATCGCCACTTATTACTTCCCGGCTTTGGCACCAAGAAACACCTGGAGACCCATTGGGGGTTTGCCTGTGCCTCCCTGAAAAGGCCACGCGACTCAAAATCTTTCAGCTTCTGCTGAAGCATAGTTTCCCTCAATCCCACTGCTCTGATGGGCTTGGCCGCCCTGGGTTCTGCACCCTCAATTAACTCCAGCTTTACAATGGCATGCTCAGCCCGCGCCTCTTGAGCAGCTGGGGTTATATGGGAAGCCTGCTTGGGGGTGAATACAGTACTCCCGAAGCGCTGCAGGAGTGCATCACGATACGTTTCAGCTCCAGGCCACATTTCGTCAGCCTGGGTCACTGATTGTACATTTCTGGTATACTTGGACCTGTCGCCATATGAACTACCTAGAACCTGCACTGAATCTTTAAACAACCCTTCCCGATGGCCATATCCAATTTTGGCCTTTCCCTCAGAGGTAAATCGCTGGGTTGTTGAATATTCTGCAGACCTTTTCGGGGGTTCATCTGTGTCACTCTCAGACAGTGGTCGAGGCGACGCTTCAGCCATCGAGGCCTCTGACGACTCATCCGTTTCAAGGGACCCCTTTTTGGCAGTGGGTCTGGGTTTATCCCCATCAGCACACCTGATCTTAAGTATTCGTCGTTGCTTCCTGTTCATCTCAGATCGTTGGGATTCGATTTCATTGCCTGCGCACCGGTCCTGAGAAGTAGGGGTATTGGGAATAGGATCAGTGGGGCGTCCCAATCAGCATCATTGGGGACTGTGTGAGGGATCTTGTATGCACGCTGCACACTCTCAGGGGGGGGTTCTGTCCCATATGCATCAAAAAGTACAATACGATACGAAACCGTGGTACACAGTTGCTGTCCGGTCGAATTGATGAAAAGGGGGGACCCCACTTCCACATCGATCCAGTCAATGGCAATTTCCCCAAAAGCCCAAAACCAAGGTTTGGACTTACGCACCGGGAGAAGGGCCAAACCCTTAGCACCTTCACCTATTACTTTAGTGATAGTCTGGTCCCACAAGGACTCAGGTGCATGTACCCATACCGCGTTGTTCGACCATGGCCGGTTTAAGGCTGACCTTGGGTTTGCCCCGTCCATCACAAGACGATGCAAACCCCTACTATTACCGTACACATCAACGGAGAGCTGAAATTGCTTATAGTCTGGATCAACTTGGGCTGCCCAGGCCGCAAGCCGATGAAAAGCCTCTGGTCGAATTGGGTTTACCTCATCCATTTTACGTTTCCTGTACTTCTTGAACCCTGCTTGTGTTTTTATATGCTGGACCCTCCTATCTGAGGATCGTGCCGGGCTCCTCTGAGTCGTAATGTTGGAAAGAGGCCTTGACAAGGGCGTGCACTCCCCTGCAGATATATCATCCATGTCCACCCACAGGTCGAGCTGCTGCAGATCAGTACACTCAGCGACTGGTGACGCGTTCCCGTGGGGGGCCTGGCCACGGGACGCAGCGGTGACACGCACAAGCAAGCAGGCAGGCAAAGCACTGCGCTCACAGGGGCATCAGTGCGCTCATGTCATGTGACAAAGCGTTTCAGGATCCTTGCCACTCTGAAACAAGGGAACGAAAGTATGTACAGGAACACATCAGGATATGTACATATGGGGTAAAGACTGGACTGGGGTAAGGGCATCAGAGGACAATAGACACTCAGTCCCAACTCATATCCCAATCCCAGGTCCGACCCTCTCAGTGGCTGGTGGGGGCGGGGGCTCAAACACAACCCATGCCCTGCTCAGTCCGGACCCTGAAACCCTGCCAATAGGGGAGGTGTCCCGCCCAGCCACAGGCGAGTTCCTGGCAACCAAGGGGCTCCAAGGCTGACCGATGGTGGCTCCTAATGCTCCCTTAACAGCAGGTCCCAACTCCTCTCTGAGCGAGAGATATGGCCCCGCCATTATCCCCTAGGAGTTGGTAGCTGAAAATGGGCAGTTTCAGCCCAAACTGATATTAACTCAAAAATCTTCAAAATTGACCCCTCATCCGGACACGCCAGAGGTAGGGACGAGGCAGCTGACCCTATGCCTTCCGAGTACGAACCCCCTGGAGCCCTCACCCAACCTGGTTCCCTCTGAGGTCCCGGCATCAGGGCACCACGGGTTCATCAACTGGGGTCATGATGCCACAATCACCAAAGATGGCGTCATTCTCACGCGTGCCTCGCCCGGCCAGGGCAAGGCCAATGACTCACAGGATAGGAGGCAGGACCTAGGACCCATATCTGAGTGCACACCTTAAAATTAGGTCCGGGCTCCTCATGGGCATAGAGATATGGGGCCGCCAGTTGACCACACGGGGGGGGTGAAATTGGGGTCCCAAAAAGGGGGTCATTTTGGCTGCTCGAAATGAGCCAAAATTCGGGGGTGCTCCCAATAGTATATCTCCGTGCCGGCTTGGAGATCGGATCCGCCATTCCATACGCGATCCACCGGGAGTCCAACAGAGACTCCCATGATCTTGGCTCTCAAAGATCTTCATGCCACTCGGCGTGGCGAAAATCCCGATTGGGTCCACAAATGCTAAAATGGCAAAATTGTCCACACTCACTTTTGGCTAGCACCCTAACGAAGGTTGCTCCGCTTCGCCCACGTGGTGTGTGAACCATGGGGACCAATGTCCATATCACCCATGTCATATATGGTCCATTGGTCCATGCGTCCGGCGTGCACAAGGAGGCTGAACATGGTGCACGGCGGCCAGAAAATGTGGAAAATTGCTCAAAATGGCCGAAAATGCGCACACCCATGGTTGGGGCAAATGAGGCACATGCGCGACTTGGGCCGGAGTGTGCCATAGGATTGGTATCAAGTCATATGCGTCCAACATATCTTTTGGGCGTTGCCCAACTCCTCCGTTTTTGGGAATGGCAGGGTCGCCAAGTGAGCCCATGATTTGGGATAGTCCCAAATCGCCAACATGGCGGCCACGGTATGCCAAGCCCGAGAGGAGTTATTTGCTGGGTCCAAGATATCTTGGGCACTGAAGTATGTACCCTCATAACATACTTGAGTCATGATGACAATTGAGCGCAACGTTGAGATACACGGTCGCCACTTGACATCATGACGGGCAAGAAACAGCAATATTGGCGAAAAAACACCCAAAAGTGCCTTGAAAGGCGCACAAATATATTCTAATATCTTCGGCTTGGATTGAGTAATCAACTAATCCTTCTAAACACAATGACTTGACACCAATGACCTCCGATTCCACCTATGTGCTCCACTTGGGGCGCCTTGGAAGGTCGCGCGCGCTGCCTCCCAAGTGGGCATATGCAAAAATGGAATATTGCAAAAAACACACCTTGCTCGCAACGCATCGCTTCGGGAGCGCTCCACAAGCGTCCCTTCAAGAAAAGTTTATAGTGGTTTCAACACTGTGTTTTTGTCTCTCCTGCTGCTTGCTGCTGGTGTAGGGTTTCCTGCTGCTTGTTTTGGAAGATGAAAAGTTTTTGTTTGCTGAAATACAGTAAATCCAGGATAGCCCAAGCCAGAGGTGTGCAAGGAGAAGAGAATCAGGATCAAAGCATGAAGGGCTGCAGTGTAAACAGTGAAAGATGAAAGGATATTCACAGCAACTGCAACTCAAGTCAAATCGGATTGCATATTCACAAAGATAGCTGAAATGTTTTGGAAAAGGGTTGGAAAACTGCCCCATGGTCACTCTATCTACATAGTGCCATCTCAGGAGATGTGCACTCCTTGTTTTGGGTCCCATATGTGCTGAGGTGGCAGGGCATGTGGCGATGAGGTCACTGCCATGTCACATGGGATCTTCCTACTTAGCTAGGCTGACCGGGAATTGAACCCAGGACCTCTCAAAAAGAGGTGCCCAGCCCCCTAGGGTGCATACCACTAGGACAGCTAAGAATTCATGGAACAACATAGATAAATTCATAGGCTCTGCCCTGGATATGTCAGTACTCAGTCAACTCAGGAAAAGATGATTTGACTCACATTGAAAGGGGATTGAGGGGTCCACTCCATATCCTGATTGGGTGTTTGGTTCCATAGGTCAAAATGTGTTATCACCACTTTTGGCGGGGCCAATACTAAGATAGAAATGCCTGGATGCTCAGTGCATCCCTAATACAACTAGAGTATGCCTCAAAGCATTGGAAAAGCACTTTTTCTTACTCCCCCCTTGTGCCGTGGTGGCCACCACTGTCGCATTTTAGGAAAAAGGGATTTTTTCTTGGCCTTTCCTTGGTTTCCACATCTACTTTAAAATACCTATAGTTTCCCTCACACAGAAAAATCGGCGCTCATCATGGCTGGCGCTCTTTTGCTGCTCTGTTTGTAACATTTCCTACAGAAGACTCAGCGCTCATGGCGCTGCCGGGGCTCCTGTGGCTTGGTTGGGTTAGTTTGGGAGCATGCCAAAACATGTGCATGTGCATCCCTCCCTCCAAGACGCAGCGCGACACAAACCCAACGCGAGACACAATATACACACTCGCATGGGTTCTCGTAAACCTGCTGGCGACCTGTGACCTGTCTTAGGGCGAAGGGAGTCGGAAAAAAAATTAAATTGCCCCTTGGTGGGGTCTTGGGTTCTGGTCGGTCTCTCCAGGCTGCTGCGTTCCGGCCCGAACACGGCCTACTCAGCGAAGGTGCGCGTGGGTATCTGCAGAGGCAGGAATGGGAGAATTATGGACGAATCCACGCAAAAGCGAAGCGACGACACCAAAATCCGTCAAATGACGGCCTAGAATCTTTCTAAGACAACACACCTGAGCAGAATCCAATTGTGCATCAGAAGCACATTTTTATAAAAATTATAGTCATCTCTAGATTTTTTAAATCAAGAAATTCCTACGCATAAAAAGGCGGCGCGCAGGAGCGGCTCCTAGCGAAGCGCCGGAAAATGGAGAAATAATGGCATTATAAACGTATGTCTCACGTAGTCTTGAAAATGACGAGACACACATTAATAAAGAAACATACAGATTCCACCCACACTATTAGAAGAATCAAAAATCCAAGAATTCGAAAATCAACGAAAAGACTTCAATGAATCAGGTATAAAGTACAGGTATGCTCGTCTCGTATGCCGCATACACATTGCTCGTCTTGTGTCTCCGTGAACGAGTCTTGTAGCAGCGCTAACAACGATAGAGGGCTAGATTAGAAAGATTGCAGATGATTAGAGGTGAGATTAGGGAAAAAACAGATGGCCTTCGTCCAGGGAGTGGTTGTCACGGGGGGCTACCGGTCCTGCCCTGCGGTGCAATGCGGGACAACTGTGACAACTGCTCTTACAGCACCAACCTCCCTTTCTGTTGCACTGATTAGAACATACACACCGATGCATAGCGACAATTTCGCTTGCGCTTCGTTTTCCGCCTCACCTTGCTTCACTCTCCAGCGGTAGGTAAGGTGAGTAAGCCCAGGTGGGGCCACCCCCTGGTGGAGTTCGTGATTGAGGTTCAGATGGGCAGGTTTGCCCAAGCCACTCGTGCATGCTCGCGCATTCACACACGCATTAAAGGGTAGGCCACGCGAAGTGCGCACGGTAAACCTTGTTTAGGCTACCCGGGGGCTCCTCGGTACGTTCTTTAAGAGAACCTGAGGAGTCCCTTAACGCTTGCTTGCTTGACAGGGGAGCTGATCCTTCAGCGCGTTTGTGGACAGTGTATTATAGGTCACACTGAGAACCGTATAATACGGGGAGTGTGGCTTGGTTCCTCCGCCGCAAACACCCCTTCATTTGCCTTTGTTTTACAGGTGGGCAGGTAGGGTGATTGGTGCAGCAGCATACCATTTTTTTCATGCCCTGCTAAACAAGGGCGCAGATCACACAAACTAGTAACTCCGCCTCTGCCTGTGGCAGAGCAGGGAGTCCGACTTCATCGACATCTGCGCCGTGCACGCAAGAAGAGCACCTCTTCCCTCCAAGCCCTAGCAGGGGAAACGCGTTGTGGCGTCCCCTGTTAGGCCACAGTTGCTTAGCAGCGCTGTGTTCTCTTGTCTTCTTCACAGGAGGGTCGTTAGGACCCACGACCTATTCTTCAACAACACCAAGTAGAGTGTGCGTGTAGGAGTGGTAGTCCTGAGTGGGGGCTTGAGCCAGTTGCAGCAGTGCTCGCCCACCAGGATAGTGCCACTGTAGGGTGTGTAGGACCTGTAGTGCGTGTGTCACTGTCCCACCCGTTTCCTGCAATTTTAGCAGGGTTGGTGGGCTGTGGCAGTGGTTAGGTTAGTGTTTTGGCCACTTAGCAAAACGGCGTTTTCAAGCCTTCATAGCTTTTGGCCACCCCTCCCTGTAGTAGACAGATAGGTAGGGAAAACAATACCTGGATTAGTACGCTAGGTATTCCCCAAAGGTTTTGCGCCAGCACAGAAATTGGGTGCTTAGGGGAGGGGAGACCCGGTGCGTACCCCGTGGCATCAATAAGCCAACCCTCCAGGTTTAGCAAGCGTGCAGACGTGGGTATAATTAGGACACCACTTCTGCGGCTTGCTCTCAGGACCTTAGGAATAGCACACTCACACATACGCTTTGGCAGGTAAGGGTAAGGTTCAGTCCCTAGCTTTAGTCTTGGAGGCAAGCGTCTCAGCGAGCCTCAGCAACTCACCAAGGTTGTTCTGGGACAAGTAGTCCACCAGTACTGAATTTAGGCGTCCCTGAGGTAGAACAAACGCAGAGAAGGGCTCCCAGGTGGCCTCTTCGACTCCAAACCCTTCCCAGAGGGTGAGGAAGCGCCAACCCTGGCGATAGCGGTGGCGTAGGACAGACTTCACCAGGTAGAAGCCCTCCTTAGCCATCTCCTCGGCGTTCATGTCGGGGAGTTCACCTTCATCTTCCATAGGGCTGGCAGCCCCTTGTAGGTCCAGAGCGGCGATTTCCTCGTCGTCCAGCTCCAACTCTTCCCAACAGAGGTCTTCAGGGTCATAGTAGCGCTTCAGATGTTGAGCAGCGCACACCAGGGTCCCCTCTAGACAGAGAGAACACCGCACGGTGATACGGTGTCCATCCACTGATAGAATCTTGTACGGCCCGAAGTATGGGTCATCGCTGGTAGAGCGTGGCCAGGCGGGTAGTCGACTGTGGTGCACCAGCACCCAGTCCCCCTCTTGGTAGGTGGCCGGTACTCGGTGCTTGTTCTTCTTGTTCCACTGACGCTCCCTCACTCTCTGGAGCATTGCCTTGGCCTTGTCCACCTTCGCTTGTTGCTCTTGGACCCATTCACCCACAGAAGAATGGGTGTCCTCTGGATAGGGGGCATGTAGGAACCATGCCGGGCGCCGGATGAATAGCTCATGGGGCCAGTAGCCAGTAGCTGAACTCTCTTGGGAGTTCATCATCAAGGATATGACGGGGAGTAGTCTCACCCAGTCTCTGGTGCGTTCAGTTTTGCACCATATCCGTACATTCTCCTTCAGGACACGGATCTGTCGCTCACATAGGGGGTTGCTCGTGTGCGAGTAGGGAATCCCCGTAGACACCTGGACATTGAGGGATCTCAGGACCCTCTTGTACCAACCCGTATCTGAGCGTACTCGTACGTCCTCATCGGAGTTGATCTCCTTGGGCGCCCCATAGACACAAAACCACTCCTCCAGGAGTATCTTGATAGTATCCTCCCCGGTAATGTGCTTGGTACATGGGAACACCCTGGTAAACCTGGTCAACCCACAGGTTACCACGAGGGCGAAGTCATAGCCCCCGAACTTCGGCATCTCCGTGTAGTCCACGTATAGAACACTGTTAGCACAGTGAGGGATGGGCAGGGTCGAGTAGAGACCCCTGTCCCTGATATCCCCTGGTTTACAGGAGCTGCACGGGCACTTGTCCACGATAGGCTGGAGGGTTTTCCGCAGTTGTTCGTCAGTCCACGTAGTGTGGAACCACTGCTTGAACAGCCTCAGGGTACGGTCAGCACCCACATGACCGCTGGACTCATGGGTCCACTTCAGCAGCGCTGGGACTCTGTCACTAGGCACCACGATGCGGTCCTCGTGCCAGAGGTAGCTCTTGTCCCTCTTCCACTGGTCTTGGTTGACCAGGAGGGGTTCAAGGCGTTTCTCCAGGCGCTTGTAGATATCCTCAAACTCCTTCAGGTACTCCGATTGTTGGAGTCCATCCAGGGGGCGTATCATCATCATGTTGAGGTCCAAGTGGACGTCCATACGGCTGAACGCCTCCTTAGCCAGCGCTTCAGACCGGGCACCAATCAGGGCGTCGAAATTTTTGCGGCTGATGTAGTCGGCACACTCGTTCTTCACTCCCTGGATATGGTGTACCGTCAGCCGTAGTTGACTGAGGTAGGTCCACCAGCGCCGTAGCTTGGCCTTCTCAGGTGGGGGACCCTTCTGGAAACTGCGGACCGATTCTTGGTCGCACAGCCAGAACACAGGGTTACTCCCCAACAGTCCTGCTTGTGAGGATAGCACCAGCATACCCGCGAGCAATTCCTGCTCATAGGTGGAGTAGTTCCCCCTGGCCTGGTTCCAGTTCCAGTTCCAGTGGCCCAGAGGTACTAGGACCCACTTGTCGTTAGGGTAGCTGTGCTTGAGGGTTCCATCTCGGTTGAGACCTTCCGTCCCCCATCAGGAAATGGCCGAGTCGAACTCCTCCTTCTCTAGTGCTTGCCATTGGAACAACGTTCCACCACCGCCCACATTGCTGGCGTCGGTCACCAGGATAATCTCCCCCTGTGCCCTAGGCACGGCCAAGCACTTAGCGTTGGCTACCTTGTCTTTGAGCTCGTTAAACGCTTGTTGCTCTTGTGGGCCCCAGCGCCAAGTAGTACTCTTCTGGATCAAGTCCGTCAGAACGGCGCTGGTGTAGGTGAAGTTTTTGATGTGGCGGCGATAGAAGTTGCACGCCCCAATGAAACTGCGTACATCATGAAGTCCTTTCTTGGGGTCTTCGTGTCGTACCTTGGCATCCATCAGGGGTTTGGCCTTAGAGGCCGCTGGGGTCCACCACCCATAGCCAACGTCAAACCCCAGGTACTGCATGGTCTCCTGCATGAACTCACACTTCTCCAACTTGAGTCGTGTGTGGTTCTCCTGGCAGACCGCAAAGAACTCACCCCAGAGGATTAGGTGATCCTCCTGGGTATTGGTCCCGAGGCATACATCGTCTACGTGAGCCTCCATCTGGGCACCACGGGATATGAGCTCCTGCACCGTAGGTCTCCTTCTTAGGAAGGACAGGATCTTGTTCATCAGCTCTTGGAATAGAGCGGGTGCGTTAGCCACGCCAAACGGCATGACCTTCCACTTGAACACCCTCCCCTGAGGGATGATGAAGGCCAGTAGTTCCTGTGCGTTGGGCGTCAGGTCCACTTGCCAGAATCCGCTCCTCTTGTCCATCTTGGTCTTGTAGCGGCAGGAGGCTATCTTCTCCAGGGTAGACTCCATATTGGGAATGGACCCTGAGTGGTTCAGCGTCTTCTTGTTCAGCTCTCCGTAGTCCACTACCAGCCGTTTGGCTGTAGACCCAGGTTTAGCCACCAGGAAACAGGGGCTGCAGTGTAGGGGGTAGTCCCCGTCCTTGTACTCCAGGACTAGGCCAGCGTCGATACATTCTTGTATCTGTCGCTAGATCTCGTCGGCCTGCTCTTTAGGAGCTGGATAGGGTCTCCTCCGGATCTTGTGACCCACGAACTCGGGTTTCAGCTTGAGGTCCATCTGTACCAGCTTGTCACATGAGGCTGGAGGGGGTAGTTCTGCGAACACCTCCAGATAGGTCCTTATAAGCTTCTGTACCCGCGGGTCCAATAGCTTGATCTTGTCCTCCATGTCCTCGTCAGAGTGTAAGTTGCTTGCCCCCTGAATAGACGTCGGGAGGTGGTCCTCCACCGACTCTTCGCCTGTGGTAGTGTCCTTCAGCCCTTGGTAGGCATATAGAAGGTCTTGTTCAACCATCTCCGGTGGACGATGGCAACATAGGCACGCTCGAGGGGGTTCACAAACACATTCCTCCGAGAGGTCGTCCTCCTCTGGGGTCCTCACATAGGCGCCCCACATGCTCTTCATGAGCTTAAGATCTACCTCCCTTTGCCAGGTGGTGATCTTCTGTTCGAGGTCCTCCTTCAGTTGGGATAGGTCTCCCATACGTCCTTGCTTCAGTGGCCATGAGCTGCGGGTAGGCTTCGCGTAGAATAGCGTTTTTGCCACCAACTTCCTCTTGGAATCCACATACTCCCTTAGCCTGGATCGAGGGTCCAGCTCCTCGTCCACGGGGTCTTCCACCCTCATGGAGAGTAGGGGTTTCAGTGGGGCGACGTACTCGGCGTTCTCCACTTCCTCCACACAGGTCTGCACGAAGAAGGCGTCGTGCTCAGTTTCGTCATCTGAGTGGATAGAGCTAGGTAGCTCAGATAGTCCACACTCAGAGACTCCATCAGGAACAGGTACATGGCAGGGAGAGTTGGGGGCGTTGGTGTCAGTCACGACGTACTCATATCCTCCGGGTGTAGTCCCAACAGCATCTTGAGGTCGTAGGCGATCCTGCAAGTCACCCAAGGCGAGTCCGTCGCTTTCTTGTTGTATAGCCTGGACCAGAGTCGGGTCCAGATCCTCCCAGGGGATGGAGGTAAGACCTCCGTCCACCACGCTCAGCATACTCCCCCATCCGGGTTTCCCAATTGGCGTCTTACGCCCCAGAGGCACGTAGATGGCCTCATCAGGTAACCGAACAGAGCTGATAGTCAGCCTGTCCAGGATGTTTCGCCAGTATTCGTTGCCCCCATGGGCTCCCCAATCGGGGGAACACAGGACGATACGGGAACGTTCGAAGGCCACCTTGGTCAGCACCTTCCCCAGTCCACTGAACCTGGGGTTCCCGTAGGCCATCCCGAAAGAGGGCCAGTAAAATTTGTAGCTGCAGTTCTTTCACCTTGCTGCAGTAAAGGTCCAGTACATGCTGCTTGTCGCTGGCGAACAACTCCACACTCAGGTCTTCTGGAGAGTAACCCAACTCCTTCAGACCTTGGTCTAGGACTTCCCCCAATAGTTGATAGTCCTCAGTTTCGGAGGCCGCCATCATGTTCGAGGGCTCCTCCTTCGATAGCCTCAGGTAACTCGAGGTATGTTCCGACTGCTCCAGTGGCACAGACTCCCTGCCACTGCCGTGGTCCACGTAGAGGAGGTAGGGCGCTTGCAGCGTCAGGGATTGTAATTGGGAGTGCTGTACGAAGAAGTCAGTCCCCAGTACAAAGTCGAAGGCCTCAGTGTCCATCACATAGAACCGATGGGCGATAGTCCGGGAGCCCATAGGTACCTCCACTTCACAGTCCCCGCAACTGTGCACCACATGTCCATCCCCCATTCGTATAGCAGCGGTGGTCATGGTGTTCTTCAGGCTCCCACAAGGTAAAATTTTCTTGGCCACTATAGATATGGTGGCGCCAGTATCCAATACCCCCAGGTATTCGCGTCCCCCTAGTCGGATACGTACCCAAAACACCAGGTCTTGGGTGCCACCAGAGCGTCCTCGTCAGAACTCCGCGGGACAGGTCACCTCGAACCCCTTGTTCCGCAATTTGCGGGCCATCTTCATGAAACGGCTCCTCTTCTTAGCGTTGCCGTCATCACCACCTTCATGCTCACGCTTGGCTCCTTGTTCTTGCTGGGCCTGCGTTTGTGAGCGTGTGGTAGGACCAGACTGCCCTCCAGAGGGCTCGGAGGTCCCCCCTGGATTAGGGTTGGGGTTGCCTCCGTTCTTGTCCTTGTTCTTGTTGTTGGGCTGGCGGTTAGCGCCTCCTCCCCGTCCACCTTGACCCTTGTCTTGCCCTTGACCACGTCCTTTCGACTTGCCCTTGCCGGAGTGGTTGCCTTTGCCTTTGCCTCCACCTTTGCCTGAGCCTTTGCCAGGATCTTCACCCTTAAGCTTCGCCGATAGGCGTTGCTTATGGTAGCACTCATCCTCGTAGTGCTTCCGCTTCCCGCAGAATGCACACGTGATGGTGCACCTGTAATGATCCGGCAGCTTCGCTTTGGCGCCGGTGTTCTTCTCCTGCTGCTTCCCCTGGACTACGAAGCAGTCTCGCTGCTCGCAGTCAGGGGCCTGCTGCAGGTGGCCCTGCTCGTCTCTGGCATCACACCAGAATAGCTCCTTCACGTTCTCCATGATACGGGCGTGGGCGTGTTTGGGGGTAGTCCCCTGCCCAGGTCGGCACCCTTGGTACCCCTTGCCATGACCTCCAGAACCTCCTCCTCCAGGACGGTAATTGTTCAAGTGCTGGTCGCTCTCCTTCTCCAGCGCCAGCTCCAGGAGTAGCACGCATAGATCCTCGTAGCGGAGGGATCTAGCTTTGCGCTCCGCCGTCGAACGGCACTCGTCCCATAGCTCTCGAGGGAGCTTGGCCACCAACCAGAACAGCAGGTCGTCACTGCTGTAGGAACCAGGCGTCAGTCGTCCAGCCCAGTGATCCAGGTCAGCCAACAGCTGAGAGACCCTGCCAGGTTTGGGGTTGTTGGGCAGCACGGGCAGGTTCTGGATCTCGGTCCTGATGGAGAGGTCGGTTTCGTAGGTCGGGTACTGCCTCTCCAGGGCAAGCAACACATCGGCAAAGGTGGCGGAGTTAGTCACGATCTGCCTGACCTGCTTCTCCAGGTACTTGGTCTTGCAGCACTGCAGGAGCAGATCGCACTTGACTCGCCCACTAGCGTGGGTTTGGCCGGTCAATCGGAGAAACCGGCCAAAATTCTCAGCGAACTCGCTGAGGTCCTTGCCTGTGAACTCAGGCAGGTTAACCACGATCTTGGAGGTGGCAATAGCCTTCGCCTCCTGAGACCTGCGTCCCTCAGGGCGTCGGGTCTTCTTCTTCTCCTTCTTTTTCTTCTTCCCCTTTGGGTCCTCGGGGTCCTCCGGGTCATCGTTCTCCGTGGGCGAAGTAGAAGTCATCGACGGCGGCTCATCATCGGAGGGGTCTCCGCCTAGATCACTAGAGCCATAAGGCTCCACGTCCACCATTGCCCTCAAGGCTGTCAGCCCCAGCCGGTCCAGCTCGGCCCTCGTAGAGTTCGTCACGTGGCTGTAGGGCGGCTGGGCCGTTCCCGGTACGAAAGGACTTCTCGGTATAGCTGCAGGAGTCGGCATCGGTCGGCTCCTCAGGCTCCCCAGGGTGTTTGTCAACCCTGCCGCGAGGTGGTTGGCCTGTACTCGGTGGGGTGACATTCCCACCGTGGTAGGTGACGCTTGGGGCAGTATCATCAGGGGCTCCAGTTTCTCTCGGATCTCTTGGGTGAGGTCGCCCACGATTTTTGAAGTGGCTCGTCGGAGCACCTCGTTGATCTCCGACCGCGTCAGGGACCTGTTGGAGGATCTCCCCGATTCTCTACTCCTGCCTCCAAGAGACCCAGGTCCTCTCCTCAACCCACTCAAGGTTGCATACCCAGGTGCATACCCAGGAACATCCACATAGGTTCCAGTGGCGGGTAGTGGATGGGGATATTCAGCTGCATACCATCGCGGCGCAGAGCTGGAAGCCACCGGCTCACTCGCAGTAGTTGCCTCAGGGAGCGCAGTGGTAGGTGGGCCCATACCATAGACGGGGTAGGGAGGCATGCCAGTAAAGCCTGTGCCCTCTGCCATAGGCGGATTGGTTATGGGAGTGGATGTTGCAGCGGCTGGGTGTGGAATTGGGAGTGTGGTGGTTATAGGAGAGGGTGATGCGTGGAGGCCAGAAGCGCTTGGTGCGCCTTCGAAGGTAGGGTCATTCGTCAGGTCTTGCCCTTGTTCCTCTCCTTCGTCTGCTTCGTCTCCAGCATCCTTCTCGCTCTCTCTCTTCCTCTTCACAGGCTGAGTGACCACCTCCTCGACTGAGAAGGCCCTGAAGGCCGTCTGGAGTCCATCCAACAAGTCCTCAGCCACTTCCACTGGCCCATGTAAGGGCTCCGAAGGTACAGCGCGAGGTTCGGGTCCAGGTTCACCAGGTGCTGGCCTTGCCGGTGCCTCAGGCGCTGTCTTCACGTCGGCGTCCTCTTTCCTTGTATCCATCTTCGTTCGCCCTTCTGCTTATATGTGACTGCTCGGCGCACTGGATGTACGGCGCGGGGTCGATGCCGGTGCGCAGAGACAGTCTGCCTCTGCTACCAGAAAAGTTTATAGTGGTTTCAACACTGTGTTTTTGTCTCTCCTGCTGCTTGCTGCTGGTGTAGGGTTTCCTGCTGCTTGTTTTGGAAGATGAAAAGCTTTTGTTTGCTGAAATACAGTAAATCCAGGACAGCCCAAGCCAGAGGTGTGCAAGGAGAAGAGAATCAGGATCAAAGCATGAAGGGCTGCAGTGTAAACAGTGAAAGATGAAAGGATATTCACAGCAACTGCAACTCAGGTCAAATCGGATTGCATATTCACAAAGATAGCTGGAATGTTTTGGAAAAGAGTTGGAAAACTGCCCCATGGTCACTCTATCTCCATAGTGCCATCTCAGGAGATGTGCACTCTTTGTTTTGGGTCCCATATGTGATGAGGTGGCAGGGCATGTGGCGATGAGGTCACTGCCATGTCACATGGGATCTTCCTACTTAGCTAGGCTGACCGGGAATTGAACCCAGGACCTCTGAAAAAGAGGTGCCCAGCCCCCTAGGGTGCATACCACTAGGACAGCTAAGAATTCATGGAACAACATAGATAAATTCATAGGCTCTGACCTGGATATGTCAGTACTCAGTCAACTCAGGAAAAGATGATTTGCCTCACATTGAAGGGGGATTAAGGGGTCCACTCCATATCCTGATTGGGTGTTTGCTTCCATAGGTCAAAATGTGTTATCACCACTTTTGGTGGGGCCAATACTAAGATAGAAATGCCTGGATGCTCAGTGCATCCCTAATACAACTAGAGTGTGCCTCAAAGCATTGGAAAAGCACTTTTTCTTACTCTTCACGAACGTTAGGCTTGCGAGTGTTGGTTGGGAGTACAATGAAGGGCCTCGTGCGATATGGGGTCCATTGGCGGGTTAGTCTTGGAATGGTGCACCCGCCAAATGAGAACCCGATATGACACCAAATATGGCATACAACCCTACCCACGCCTTCTACACCCAACCTAGTGGCCTAGTATCAAAGTATGCCTATATTCTAATGTAACTTTGGTCCCTTAACACGCGCAAGAGCTTCGGTCGAAAATCGACCTCCTTTCGGAAAGCCGAATTTTAGCATGCACGCAAAATATGTTGCCTATATATATATGGAGATCATATATGCACCATCCGGAGAAGACAAGTGATATGCCCCGGATGTAGAGGCAAGCAGGGGTGGGACAAACGCCAACTCAACATACTTCTACACGTACTTGGACGCCAAGTACGTGAAAAAGTGCACTTTTTGGAGAACACTCAAAATAAATAACCCTTTGGGCCTATTGAGTTGGGATCCTTTGGCCTCATCCTATGCCTATGGGGCGCAAAACCTCATACACAGTGCCTATGAGGCACGTTAGTTCGTCCTTGGGCGCTTGAACGCTCGTAACCCTTGTTATTCCACTTGGGGGTTCAAAGCGCCTTCGGTCGCCCAGATTTTCTGGGAAAAATCTGGGACGCGATCCGTTATATCAAGGAAAAAATTGCGGATCACTCGAAGACTGTTTCAGTCTTAACCTCAAGAGAAATCGTATTGCAGAATAATCTAATGCAGTCTACGGAACAGGCGACGACAGGCGGCGCGACTGCGGCGTCTTTCCGACAATTGGAAATCGCGGTAGAAATCGGGTATTTCACCGATTTCCGACCGAAAATCGCCTAAGACAATAAAGTTATGGTAAATCTACATTGATTCAATGGTTAAGGATCGGATTCCAGATCCCGCGGATTAGAGAACAGGGACATCCCGCTGACAGCCGGTGTCAACGGCTTCCGCACGGGTGTGACGGCTCACAGGCCTCCGGGCCATGGGCCATAGGTTCTGGGTACCGCTTCACCCCCCTCCTTAGAGCAAACCCTGGGGGGGGCTCGATAAAACCCAAGCATGGCAGCGGGTACCCAGGACCATCCCCTGAAGGGGGGGGGGGTGTCACATCCTCACTTCAGGATGATTCGCAGGTTAGGCTGCCCAAATCCCACAGTAAGACAGGTACGGTGCTGTAGCTGTTAGTAACTGGAAGTATAGTATCAAGTATCAAGTCCCGGGTCCTGGCGGCGATTGTTCGGCATCCAAAGGACCCGTTAGCCCATACCAGGCGCACCGGGTGCCGGCTGCTACGGTCACCACCACAGTGGCAGTGGCATACACGGCCAACATAGGCGTGACACGACGACCGAGGTGGTCCCACAGGTTGAAAGCGACCACAAAGATCCATCAGGCTACCCCAAGCTTCCCAAGGCCAGCCGGCTGGGGGAGAGTCCCCACGGGTCCTTCCTCGGGCGCACCATGTCCATATCCACGACGCGAGTCCAGAGTGGTACAGCCGAACGAGCTCCTCATTAAGGGATCGGGCATCAAGGCCGTCTTTTCCCTCGCCCTATTACCACGAAGGCCATACATGAGGGAGTCCTCATGCAGTGTGGGCGGAGGCGTCGACTCTTCAAACCACCAGTTTTCCTGGCAGACTGACCGAGGTCAGGACACCGGAGGTCGCCACCCGACTGCAAGTGCGTCTGCGAGTCGGTAGGCTCACGCTGGGACTGACAGTGGCGGACCGCTGGGAGTGCATTCAGGCAACTGGGCTTCCCGCCTGGCGCCATCAGGATCTCAGCACATCACAGCCACTAGGGCACACGGTATCAGGGCACTCAAACAGAAGAATCTGTACTTAGGTACTGGTCCAGGCTGGACCTTATGTAAAAGCATGTAAACGGCGACTCAGGGCGCCTTCGTAGTCGATTCGCATCCCCTCCGGGGGGGGAAAAACAGTCCATATTTGGTGATGGACTGACAATACTTAACATACAGATGCACATATCCTGGGGAACAGAAAAACAAGCAATAAGCAGGGTAAATAGGCGTGTAAACACACTCTGGACAGAGCGCCAAACCACGCCCCGGTTAGGATAAGGCATATGCAGGAGGGTGGACAGGAAAACGCCTGAGTTCAGGCCATATATAGTCTGCAGACACACGTCGACTGGTCTGGATCCCGCAAGTGCCATGGGACCAGACCACACACCAAAAATCGCAATGCCGATGACAGCGGCATCCGTTGCGCAACGTCGTATGGGCTTCAAGGCCCTAAGAGCTCAGAAAATGTGAAGGTCAGTCGCCCTACCTGGTTTCCCAAGGATTCAGCAGGGGGGGAGTGACGAATAGGAGTTGAAGAGAGGGGCCATCCTCCTCTGGACTCAGCAGGGGGGGGTATATGGCCACTCTGATGGCAGGTCACCGGAAGATGTAAGAGAGCAAGCAAGTGAGCGACGATCCGTCGACCACACAAGCGCTCAAACTGTATCAGGGGAGAGCTCAGGGCGGGGATCAGGCGCCCCTGGCTGCAATCGCCCGGGTGAGTGCTGCCAAGTCCGAGACATGGATCTTGGTTCTGTGCTTGCGGATGTACTCCATGAAGGGGGTGTTGATCCGCGGCACGAACGAGGAGACGGGTTCCCAGGTATCGTGGGACGGCCCATAGCCTCGCCAACGAACCTTGAACTCCAGGCCTCCGGGTGCCGAGGCGTTCGGACGCTGGGCCAGGATCTTCTCGACTGTATAGTCGTCCTCCTCAGCATAGTCGTCGTCCGAATCGGCCTCATGTGCGGCATAGCTCAGGGACACATGTTGGCCCCGGAGGTCGGGTTTCCGCACACGGAGTTGACTCTCGTGGCGCTCCCGGAACTGTCCGTGACCCACCTTGATGCGGTATGTGTCCTCACCAATCCTGCGGACCACCTCTCCGGGTGTGAACCAGGTTTTGGTGCGCTGGGTGCCCATAGGGCGGGGTCTGATCACCCACACCGGGTCTCCCACCCTGAACTTCTGCGCTGTCGAGCTCGGGGCGGACTTCTAGCGCTCAGCATGCTCCTTCTCGAGCTGCTGGCGGATGTCACGCGCCGTTGCTTCTTGCCGCGCAAAGAATTCCTTGGTATCCATAGCCATACCATCACCAGACAAGGGAAGTCCCCGACCCAGGGGGTCCCTGCCGAACAGAATCTGGTGAGGGGACAAACCACCCGGAGTGGGGGCGTCATGAGGGGCCTTCAGAGCGGGCCACATCTCCTCAAACCAGTTCCGACGTGGATTGGTGATGTGAATCTTGCGCAGCTTCTCGAACAGCCGCCGTCCAGCCACTTCAGCTCGGCCGTTAGACCGGCTGAGATAGGCGACGCTCTTGGCATGACGTATTCCCATGAGGGAACACATAGCCTTGAACCAGCCACCAGTAAACTGGGGCCCTCGGTCACTGCAAATGGTGCGGAGGATGTCAAAGACGGTCAGCCAATGACGAATCATCATGACTGCCACTTCCTTGGCAAGCAACCCCTTTTTGCGTGCCGGAACGGCTACTACATAGCCACTGTGGCGATCCACACCAAGAACCACACAGTCAAAGGTCTCTTTGCCAATGTGCACTTCGGGCATGGAGAAGACGTCCATGGCCACGCTCTCCATGGGCTGGTCAGGCACCGGAGTCCATTGGGCTTCCCCCTTGACGTTCCGGTTATCGGGATTGCAGGCCTGACAGACCGAGCAACCCTTCCTGACCTTCTTGATGGCGGTGTAGAGACCGATCTGGTCGATTTTGAACCGGCGCTGCATGTCAAGGGCTTGCTTCTTGACTCCTGGGTGCAGCATGTGGTGGTGCCAAGCCTCACATAGCTCGAGCACTCGGGACTCTGGTACTAGCAGCTTACCATTCCGGTAGAGCTTGCCATCTTCCTCAGTCAGCTATTTGGCCACTTCTGCCCGTCATCAGGGTCGGTCACAGCCCTATACTCGGCCGCAAAGGCCTCAGACTTAGCGTAGTCGTCGGTCCAGTCGTCCTGGAGGCAAGACTCAGCGAAGAGGTGCTTGTCGGACTCAGCTCCACCAGGGGCGAGTACTCTGACCGCTCTGCCCATCCTCGTTCCAAGGGGGGCATCAGCAGCCATGACGACGAAGCATTTGACACCCTCCTCCTCCATCAGGCGCTCCATCTCAATGATCCTCTTGGCCTCAGCGGACTCAGCCTCATCGCCATGGGCAGACACGTCTGTCATGCCCTTGCTGGCGGGATAGGCCCACCTACTGAGACAGTCCGCCACGGTGTTGTCCTTTCCAGGAACATACACAACCGTGAGGTCGAACTTGGCCAAGGTCTCATGCCATCTTGCCCGTTGGGAGGCGGGACCAGAGGGGGTGTCCACGTGCTCCTTGTGCCACGACTGCAGACTCTGATGGTCGGTGCAGACGGTGACGGGACGGAGGGCTATGTACCCAGCCCATTTCCTGAGAGACATGACGATGGCATACGCCTCCTTTTCTCGGGGCGTCCACGTCCGTCTCTGGCCTTCCGCCAGGACTCGGCTCCAGAAGGCCACGGGCACGTGCCTCCCATCGTCAGGCACCTGTTCCAACACAGCGCCAACGGCGTAGTCGGAAGCGTCGGTGCGCAGGACGAACCCTCGGTCGGGATCCACGAGGTGCAGACCCACTGCGGATAGCAGCGCCTGCTTCATCCCCTCAAAGGCACGGTCGGACTCAGCATCCCAGACCAGAGCCTTCTTGGACCCCTTCTTGGTCTCCTCTCGGTTGCCCTTGAGCATGGTCGTCATGGGGGCTGCATACTCGGCATACATCTTGATATACCCCGAGTAGTAATTGCAGAACCCCAGATACGCCCGTAGCTCAGAGACCGTTTTGAGCTTCTCCCAGTGCTCGATCGCAGCCACCTTGCCAGGTATGGGCTTTCGCTACCCGTTCCCGACTACGTGGCCAGCGAAGACCACCTCGCTTACTGCAATGGTGGCCTTGTAACTGCTGCCCGTGAGTTTGTGCCGAACCAGAAGGTCCAGCACTCGAGTGACGTCCCTCTCATGTGCCTCCAGGAGCTCCTCGTGGCTCATACTGGGGTCCCTGGACGCGATGATCACGTCGTCCAGGAAGGGGTCCGCACAGTCACGCACCGGCTCAAGCAGGTTCTCCAGCATCCGCTGAAAAGCCGCATTGCCGTTGGTAACGCCCATGGGCATCACCTTCCACTGGAGAGGTCCAAGTGGGGTGCTCATGGCTGTGCAGGCACGGGACTCCTCGGCGAGAGGCATCTGATGATAAGCATGTTTCAGGTCAATCACCGTGAAGATCCTCCGCCGGTATTGTTTTTGCCACATGTCCTCAATGAGGGGCAGCGTATAGCTGTCATGCTGCATTTGGGCGTTTAGGCCGCGGTAGTCGACCACGAGCCGCCACTCCCCGGCCACCTTCGTGGGGACGACGAAGCACGGAGAGGCCCATTCGGAGTGGCACGGCTCGAGCCAGCCTCTCTCGATGAAGACACGGAGGATCTTCTCCATGGCCTCCTTCCTCTCGCCCCTCAGGGCAAACTCCCGGTGCCGATACACACGGGGGTCCTGCTTCAGTCGTATCTTGGCCTCGCCATACGGTCCACGCACCGGTGGGGGAAACACAGGCTTTCCGCTGAAGAAGGTGTCGCCATACTTCTGCTTCAGCCTGGCCCTCAATGCCTGGATCTTGGGGCAATCATCAGACTCCGCCTTGGCTTTTCCGGGCACCTGGACCACGGAGCTTACTTGAGGGGTAGCGACCCCGATCGGTTTCGGCTCAGGTGGTCTTCCCAGGCGGCCCAAAGAGCCATCTCTGGTCTTGCCTCGGAATAGATCGCTGTAGGTGGGTGGGTTACCCCCGATTGGCTCGTCCTGGCTGGACAGGTGGTCCAGTACCCTCCTTACGAAGGTATCTCCATCATAGGAACCAGAGACGATCGAGTCCACTTCCCACCAGGCTTTGTCCTGGCCCTTGCCCTCACGCTGGTTTCCCCAGTCATGAAAGGGCTGATCCATATACCCCTGAACCAGATCCAACTCCTCTTCAGTGAGGGGGTCTTCCGATTCTCCGATGTCAACAGGGGAAACCGCGAAGCATTGCAGCCATGGCTCCGCTACGATGCGGTTGACACATACGAAGTCCGTGGTGTCGGCCTGATCAAGGCCCCCATCCACATAGTGAAATTCCGTTGGCCATCTCTGGGGTGGCATGGGCTGTCCCTTAGCGTCCTCATAGACACTCTCTCCAGCCGGTAGGACTACCTTGTTTAAGGTCATGTTGGTCAATGAGACTACCCAATGTCGGGTACTTTCCTCCTCGGTGCATCCCATAGGAACAACCAGCACTGCCTTGGAGCGGTCCTTGCGAATCTTCGCTATCGCCCTTGGAATGTCCCATCTGGGGCAATGGATCCACATCAAGCCCTGATGCGGACCCCAGTGCTTCTTCCACGCGGAGTCCTGGGCGGAGGTTCCTGAAGAGAACGCATCCAGGGCCAGATCCGAAGCTCCCAAGTCCGCAACCACTCGGCTCGCCACTTCCGGCATTACGCCGTACTCCTGGTTTGCTGGCCCAGTTGGCTTAGTGTCCAGCGCGGCCACTTCAAGCTGATTGCGTTCGGGGTGGATCCATTGGCATTCCACATGGTGCTCAGGTGACGAAAGCCACAAGAGCTGGTCGTCTTGGTACAGGGTCATGGAGGCCTGGGCCGGGAGGACGCCGGAGTCCGTCTCCATCATGTAGTCGTACCCACCGATCATGTCCCAGTCCATCTCGGCCTCGTAGAAGCGACCTTGCAGGAGGATTTCCTTGCCGAGGTCTGGGCGGCTCAGCTCACGGTGGTTCACGAACTGCAGCCCAATGACCGCTTCCTTCGTGCCTCCCACCATGTACTGGCCGTTCGCCACCTTCAGCCTGACAGGTTTCCGACTGTCGGTCAAACACTCTGGCGGAAGTAGGCCAGCCTTGACTAAGCTGACCTGAGCTCCCGTGTCAACCAACATGTCGAAGACCTTCTCCACTTCCCCGCATAAGGCACAGACCTTAAGGTGCAACTGCCGCTCACGCCCAACCCGGCGCACGGCGTGCAAGCTCAGGATCTACGGCCGTTCCAGAAGCTCAACAAGCGACTGGTGCAGGTCGTGGACAATGGGCTCAGGCTGCCCATCTGCAGCATCCAGCTGCGGTCCGGGTGATCCTCCGATACTCTCGGATAGATCTTGAAGTACATCAAACACATTCTTGGTCGCGAAGGATGGACGGGTGCAAGGGTTCGTGCCTTCACTTGCCCTCACCCCGCCACCGCAACTGTCGGGTGCCAGACCGGGCCTTCCGCCCGCGGCAGTCCCTTTGTGCTTACCGACTCCCAACTGGGACAGTGTGGCGCTTCCCACGACACCATCCTGCGACCGCCCTAGCTGGGGCCCTTGGCTGCAGGGGCTCTGCTAGGGGGCGTCGGTTGTGGAAGAAGGGGTATTCTCCTCCGCATCAACCTCGTTGACACCCTTCTTCCTTCCCCTATTCCTAGGCTTCCTGTCCTTGTCCTTGTTCTTGTCGTTCTCGTTGTTCTCCTTGTTCTTGTTGTCCGACCTGGGGACCCAGTTCCTCTTGATCTCCTGGACCTCCTTAGCTAACTCGGTCCCCACCGACATCAGCTTGGAGAGCTGGTCCTTGTCCACTTCCACTTTGGCCTCCCGGGTACCCGCGGATGCACGCTTCTTCGACCCGTGCGCCTTCTTGTAGGCCTCCGTGTCAGCCTGGTGGGTGGGGCATGTTCGGTGGTCATGGTTGAAGCCTTTCTTCCTCCCATAACACACGAAACAGCCCTGCGGGTGAGCTCGTATGAACTCCCCAAAGGACAGCGGAGGGTCGCCAATGCGACGGGGGTCCCTCTTCTCCTTCTTCTTCCAACCCGGCTGCAGGGGCTTCCAGCTTCCCCGGTTGCTCCCCGCGCCGTTGTGGGCCACGAAGGCACAAACGGCCATCTCGGCGGGCTCATCGTCGTCGTCATCGTCGACGAGAGCTTCATCGCCATCGGCTCCCGCTGGGTCCATGGCAGCTTCCCTGTCAGGTCCCTCGCCAACGTAGTTGACGTCAAGGTCGCCGGGCCTCAACCCGCGGGTGTGGTGGAGGTTCCGGTACTCCTTGAGTACCTCCTCTCCAACCCACTCCAGAATCTCGTCGCAACTCATCCGCGCCGGGATGGCCTGCAGACGGATGGTGTGGCCGCTCACGTCACACTCGTCAAGGCGCCACATCGTGGTCTTCTCGCGATCGCCCGAGACGGTGATGAGGAGAGCGTTCCGCAGGGAGTGCCGTTTGACATCCCGGGCCATGTTCTTCCTCGTCAAAGCCACCACGTTCGTATGATACTCTTTGGGAAGCATCATCTTGACCGTGTGGTTGGACTTGGCCCTCTTGGCTTCCTCCTTGGTGACCCTCTTGATCCATGCTTCCGGCAGCATGGAGAGCAGGCGAACCTGCTCGTCACCCTCGTTCCAGTCCTCCAAGTTGCGGCGGAAGAGGGTGTATTGCCCTTGGAAGTCTCGCCAGTCCCGTAGGCGGATCTCCCGTCCATCATACTGGAGCTTGATGGACTTCCACCGCTTGGCAGCCACCTGCGGAGCGTCCACCCGCTCCTGCTCGTTGAGCCACTTCTTGGCTTCCTTGAGGGTCTTGATTTTCCCCTCCTTGGTCGCCACGAGGTATAGCTCTTGGAGCACTTCCGGCAGGCGGTACCTGAACCGTCTGAAGACATATTTCTCCGCATCTGCGGGATCCATGTCCTCAGTGACGGTCACCCCCCAATTCGTCCAGCTTCTCCAAGAAGCGGTCGAGGTTGAGAGGGTTGCCGTCGTACATGGGGGGCTTGATGTCCTTCAAGTCTTCCCACACGGCGGCATCCGCGGCCTTAGAGACCATGAACGCCGGCCGCGAGGTTCACCGAGGTTCCCATCGGCCTCTCCCATGGACTCCCACGGCCGCCACTTCCATCTCCTCCCTGGTATCCGCGTGGCCACGCCGTGGTTCCTCCATGTACGCTGAACCTAGATGTTCACGCCGTACTCCTTCCATGTACGCCTCCTCATCACGGCGCCGGCGGCTGCGTTCAGCGGCCTCCCGTCGTACACCACGCGGCGGGGAAATGTCGAACTCCTCCAGGTCCAGGTCCAGGTCCTCACCTCCGCCGACATCCCACTCCACGTCTCCTCTGGGGACCTCATCCCTGAGTCCACCATAACGTCCACCAGCCATGGGGATTGGCTCCGGTGTTTGTGCGGGGCGTCGGGGGCGTACCGGTGTCCGCGGTGGAGCATGCCGGTTGTGGTACTCCGCGCTGAGCCACTCATCACGCGAATGCTCACTGCCACTGCCGGGCGGCACGCGCTCGTTGCGGCGGCCCGCGCTGTGGTGAGAGGGGGCGGTGAGAGTGGGGGCACTGGCACTGGGGCGACTCCTGGGGGCTCCGCCGGGGGCGTGGGGTCTGATTGCACCTGGTCCGGGTCCCCAGCCGTCGTCCGACGGGCCAGACTCCAGGGCTGGGTGGTCGCTGCCGACGCTCCCACGGGCTTCCAGCGCGTCCAGCCTCTGCTGCAGGCCGCTGATGACCTTGTTCAGCTGCCTGGTCTCGGCCCTGGCGATGTCCAGCTGCCTCTGGGTGGCGGTGGCGACGCTAGCGCTCTTGACCATCTCGATCTTGGCGATGTCCAGCTCCCTCTGTGCGCGCGCGGCGACCCTGGCGATGCGAGTCATCTCGCCCTTGCCCGTGTGTACCTCGCGCTCGAGGGACTGGACTCTCCTGCGGAGGTAGACAATCCACCGCCGGGTGGCATCCGGGTCGCCGTCCGCTGGTTGGTCGTCGGGGTCCCCAGGGGGTCCTCCAGGAGGGCCTCTGCCGTGTCTGCCCGGTCCAGGGGGTCCTCCCCCGCCCGGTGGTCCGCCTCCAGGGGGTCCACTTGGTGGGCGTCCTCCAGGGGGTCCTGATGGTCCTCCGCCAGGGGGTCCCGGTGGGTCTCCGCCAGGTCGCCTCGGTGGGTCCAAGGATGGGGGCTTCTTCGTGTAGTCGAAGTCCATGTCGTCATCCTCTTCCATGTCGCCCCACCTAGGCGTCTCGGTCTCGGAAGACTCCGAGCTCCGGTAGGGAGGAGGGAGATCCTCATCCTCACCTTCCGGCTCCATGGGGACGTCTCCGCCTCCTCCGCCAGCCACTCCTCGGCGATGTCGGCGGCCTCGTTCATCCCCGTCGCTGGCAGTGAAGAAGGGGTCACTGTCGTGGGGGTTTCCGCCCGCTGGCCTCCGTGGCCTCTCGGGGGTCTTCCCCTTATCCTTCCTCCGTCGGTAGGCGGTCGGGCCACTGCTCCCACTGCTGCCTGTGTCGACCTCGTCGGGCGTCATCTTGGAGGAGGCGTCCCCTTCGAAAAGCTTTCGAAGGGTCTCCACTCGGGATCCTCCCGGGGGAGTCGCGCGGCGGAGCTTGGCCTCTGCCTCCTCCATCGCGGCGGCTGTGGCTGCAGCAGCTCGCCCTTCGGCTTCCTCCCGGGCACGAGCCGCTTCGGCTTCCCGGGCCTGCTGCAGCCGAGCCTTCTCCGCTTCCAACGCTGCCCACTCCGCCTCCGTCTTGGCCCTCTCCTCAGCGACCTTCCGTCGCGCGGCCTCGATGGCGTCCTTCTTGGCAGCCTCCGCCTGGGCCTTAGCCGTTGCCTCGGCGTGGGCCCTTTCCTCCGCCTCCTTCTTTGCCCTCTCTTGGGCAAGCGCCTCTTCCAACGCCTTCACCTCCGCCTCCTTGCAGGCAATGGCCTCCTGCGTCAGGCGGGCTTCCTCGTCGGCTGCCGCCACCTCACCCTTGACCTGGGCAGTCGCTGCCTCATGGGCGGCTGCGGCCGTGAGTCCGGCCGCAATGGCCACCACGGTCGAGGCGTGGATGGCCATACCATGCTGCCACTCCGCAGCCTCCTGCTGGGCGATGCCGACGGCGCCCTCCATGGCAGCGTTCTGCTGCGTGGCCCGTTGCCGGGCAACCCGAAGGTTGCAGGGCACCCGACAGGCGCGCTCACAGGCGAGCGCCACGTCCCTTTGGTCGGGAGCGACGCTGCTGCTGGCGCTCCCATGGTCGGCCGGCATCCTCCCGCGGTGGGCCGACTCCACGTCGCTGCTTGGGCCTGACTTCCTCAGGTGCAGCTGACGGGGCTTGGCCTTGGCATGCTTGGCGACTTGCAGGAAGTCGCCAAGGGTGGTGTGGCCGGGCTGGTGACCGCCACTGGCCCGTTGGGGGCTGGGGGCTGGGGTTCCGCCCCTGGCGCCTTGGGCGGCTTCGGCGGCCAGGGATGCCTGGTACTCCCGCCACTTCCGGTCCCGCTTTCTGTCCCGGTGGACCGCTTCTCCTTCCCCGGAGACGCGCTGCTGCTGCTGCCCTGCAGCGTGCGCTCGCTCCCCGGTTCCGGGAAGTTCTTCTCGATCATGTCCCACATGTAGACATTGATCGTGGCGCCCGACAGGTACTCGTTGGGCTTCTCGTCCTCCTCAATCCCGTCGGGGCGCAGCCCTTCGCCGGGCCTGTCTGGCCGGGTCCAGACCCTCCAGCGCCTCTGGCGGAAGCAGAAGGCAAATTCTTCCACCCGCAGCCAGTCTTCGACTGCCTGCAGGCGGTCGGGGCCCATGTCCTCGCGGAGCTCGAAGCTCCCGGGCATGCCGCCTTCGCACTGGGGGTGGCTGTAGCGATAGTGCTGGTCCCACACCAACCCACGCAGTAGGCGCACCGCATGGGGGTGGGGCCGCGGCCACGTGTTACCCGCTTCTTGCCAGTTTACCATGGCAGCGGGGGGCGTACTTGGTCTTGAGGTCCTTGGTGGGCTCTCGTTCCGCTCAACGGACTCATCCTGGTGGTGGTTGTTGAAGCGGTTGACGTAGCACTGGACTGGGAGTGCGGCCGGTGCTGGTCGGCCGGTGATTGTGGAGGTGGGTGACGCGACTGGGTGTGCGGCCTTGCTGGTCGGCCGATAGGACTCGCTGATGAGGGAGTACTGGTCTGTCCACCTCCTTCACGGTCGCGGCGCTTCCGTGGTCGCTCAGGTCGATGCTCTGGGCGACACTGCAGGCCGCTGCGCTGCGCTGCAAGCTGCGAGCTGCGAGCTGCTGCGCCGCGCTGCTCGGGGTTGGTGGCCCCGAGTGGCACGCGAGGGATGGGTAACCCCGCGGCAGTGAAACGCTTTTGACGCGTTCCCGTGGGGGGCCTGGCCACGGGACGCTGCGGTGACACGCACAAGCAAGCAGGCAGGCAAAGCACTGCGCTCACAGGGGCATCAGTGTGACAAAGCGTTTCAGGATCCTTGCCACTCTGAAACAAGGGAACGAAAGTATGTACAGCAACACATCAGGATATGTACACATGGGGTAAAGACTGGACTGGGGTAAGGGCATCACAGGACAATGGACACTCAGTCCCAACTCATATCCCAATCCCAGGTCCGACCCTCTCAGTGGCTGGTGGGGGCGGGGGTTCAAACACAACCCATGCCCTGCTCAGTCCGGAACCTGAAACCCTGCCAATAGGGGAGGTGTCCCGCCCAGCCACAGGCGAGTTCCTGGCAACCAAGGGGCTCCAAGGCTGACCGATGGTGGCTCCTGATGCTCCCTTAACAACAGGTCTCAACTCCCCTCTGAGCGACAGATATGGCCCCGCCATTATCCCCTAGGAGTTGGTAGCTGAAAATGGGCTGTTCCAGCCAAACCTGATATTAGCTCAAAAATCTCCACAATTGACCCCTCATTCAGACCCGCCAGAGGTAGGGACGAGGCAACTGACCCTATGCCCTCCGAGTACGCACCCACTGAAGCCCTCACCCAACCTGGTTCCCTCTGAGGTCCCGGCATCAGGGCACCACGGGTTCATCAAGTGGGGTCATGATGCCAAAATCACCATAATCGGCGTCGTTCTCACGCGTGGCTCGCCCGGCCAGGGCAAGGCCAATGGCTCACAGGATAGGAGGCAGGACCTAGGACCTATATCTGAGTGCACAACTTGGAATTAGGTCCAGGCTCCTCATGGGCAAAGAGATATGGGGCCGCCAGTTGACCACACGGGGGGGTGAAATTGGAGTCCCAAAAGAATGTCATTTTGGCTGCTCGAAATGAGCCAAAATTCGGGGGTGCTTCTAATAGTATATCTCCACGCCGGCTTGGAGATCGGATCCGCCATTCCATACGCGATCCACCGGGAGTCCAACAGAGACTCCCAGATCTTGGCTCACAAAGATCTCCATGCCACTCGGCGTGGCGAAAATCTCAATTGGGTCCACAAATGCTAAAATGGAAAAATTGTCCACACTCACTTTGGGCTAGCACCCTAACGAAGGTTGCTCCGCTTCGCCCACGTGGTGTGTGAACCATGGGGACCAATGTCCATATCACCCATGTCATATCTGGTCCATCGGTCCATGCATCCGGCGTGCACGAGGAGGCTGAACATGGTGCACGGCGGGCAGAAAATGTAGGAAAATTGTTCAAAATGGCCGAAAATGTGCACACTCATGGTTGGGGCAAATGAGGCACATGCCCGACTTGGGCCGGAGTGTGCCATAGGATTGGTATCAAGTCATATGCGTCCAACATATTTTTTGGGCGTCGCCCAACTTCTCCGGTTTTGGGAATGGCAGGGTCGCCAAGTGAGCCCATGATTTGGGATAGCCCCAAATCGCCAACATGGCGGCCACGGTATGCCAAGCCAAAGAAGAGTTATTCGCCGGGTCCAAGATATATTGCGCACCGAAGTATGTATGCCCATTACATACTTGGGTCATGATGTCCATTGAGCGCAACGGTGAGATACACGGTCGCCACTTGACATCATGACGGGCAAAAAACAGCAATATTGGCGAAAAAACACCCAAAAGTGCCTTGAAAGGCGCACAAATATATTATAATATCTTCGGCTTGGATTGAGTAATCAACCAATCCTTCTAAACACAATGACGTGACACCAATGACCTTCGATTCCACCTATGTGCTCCACTTGGGGCGCTTTGGAAGGTCGCGCGCGCTGCCTCCCAAGTGGGCACATGCAAAAATGGAATACTGCAAAAAACACACCTTGCTCGCAACGCATCGCTTCGGGAGCGCTCCACAAGCGTCCCTTCACGAAGGTTAGGCTTGCGAGTGTTGGTTGAGAGTACAATGAAGGGCCTCGTGCGATATGGGGTCCATTGGCGGGTTAGTCTTGGAATGGTGCACCCGCCAAATGGGAACCTGATATGACACCAAATATGGCATACAACCCTACCCACGCCTTCTACACCCAACCTAGTGGCCTAGTATCAAAGTATGCCTATATTCTAACGTATCTTTGGTCCCTTAACACGCATGCAAGTGCTTTGGTCGGAAATCGACCTCCGTTTGGAAAGCCGAATTTTAGCATGCACGCAAAATATGTTGCCTATATATATATGGAGATCATATATGCACTATCCGGGGAAGACAAGTGATATGCCCCGGATGTAGAGGCAAGCAAGGGTGGGACAAACGCCAACTCAACATACTTCTACACGTACTTGGACGCCAAGTACGTGAAAAAGTGCACTTCTTGGAGAACACTTAAAAAAATAACCCTTTGGGCCTATTGAGTTGGGATCCTTTGGGCCTCATCCTATGCCTATGGGGGGCAAAACCTCATACACAGTGCCTATGAGGCACGTTAGTTCGTCCTTGGGCGCTTGAACGCTCGTAACCCTTGTTATTCCACTTGGGGGTTCAAAGCGCCTTCGGTCGCCCAGATTTTCTGGGAAAAATCTGGGACGCGATCCGTTATATCAAGGAAAAAATTGCGGATCACTCGAAGACTGTTTCAGTCTTAACTTCAAGAGAAATCATATTGCAGAAATATCTAATGCAGTCTACGGAACAGGCGACGACAGGCGGCGCGACTGCGGCGTCTTTCCGACAATTGGAAATCCTGGTAGAAATCGGGTATTTCACCGATTTTCGACCGCAAATCGCTTAAGACAATAAAGTTATGGTAAATCTGCATTGATTCAATGGTTAAGGATCGGGTTTCCAGATCCCGCGGATTAGAGAACAGGGACATCCCGCTGACAGCCGGTGTCAACTGCTTCCGCACGGGTGTGACGGCTCACAGGCCTCCGGGCCATGGGCCATAGGTTCTGGGTACCGCTTCACTGGGAGCGTTGCCGGTGACTCCAGGCATTGCCTCCGCTCATAACCCCACCAATCTTGAAACCAATCTGGCGCCCACTGTGGATCGTCCCTTAAACAGTGGTCCTCTGGGGGTTCAGTCACTTCACCTGTGTGTTGACCCTCCGCCATACTGGGGATTTCCTGGCATCCCGTGCCACCTTCCTGAACCAGCTGAATGGGTTTAACTATTATGGCCCCAGCACGATGTTCAGAAGCGTCCACTCCCAAATACTTATCGGCACTCAGGGACGACTCCAGACGCCGACAAAGCGTCTGAGAATTCTGATTTGGTACCGGTCGATAGTCACCAGCCACTGGAGCCCTCGACGCCGTCGATGCTCCAAAACACGTCACTACAACCGGCAACACAAGAGCCATTACCTGGAGGACAGAAAGCAAGAGCTGCAATTTTCCCAGGTCACCAGGCGACTGCACCGTCAAGTCTGGGGTCTCAGAAGATACAGGATGATTCGTGTTTAGATTGTAACCAGGCTCCCCTGAGCCAGCCACACTCATTGAAGCGGTATGAGGTGCCTCACCCATACCCGCTGCCGAGCCTGTGGCGCTCTTCTCATCAGGAATTTTCCTGAGCTGATTCCCAGCCTTATGGCATCCCGATTTCTGTGGAATTTCTGTAAAATAACCCAGAAATCGTCATCTTTCGTCATTTTTGGGCTGGCGCCGACCTTCGTTGCCTGCGCGACGCAGCCCCAGATCGAAGTTTTTTTTCTCGATTTCTGAAGATTTTAATCAATTTTATTATTGATTTATCGTTTTTAGAAATATAGGAATATAATGTGACCTTTTTCGCGGCGTTCCGCGAAGGTCAATTTTTGCGAAATCAGTCACGTTCACGATTTTTTTGAAAAATCCTGAGGCGATCCCAGGAATCAGCCAGGCGCCCATGGTGTGGCCCAACAGTGGCCCTCTTCATATATAGTTTGAATTGGGACAAAAACGCGTCGTGTCGGCTACGCAACGCATTTGGGGGAGACACGCGAAATGAGTGTTTTTGGCTCAAAAATCACTATATTTCACTGTTTTTCGCCCAAAAACCACTGTTTGGCCCAGTTTGGGCAGGATCTCAGTGGAGATCCTGATGGCGACGAGGCGTATCCGTCAGTTTTTCTGATGGCGGCGACGCCGCTGCCAACATTTCGTCCTCTCTTGTAAGCTATTTTATAGTATAGAAGTGTTACATATACATATTACTTGTCTACATGTTTTATTGTCTACATATACCATCATCTCTTTGCCTAGGACGCCAGATTGTGTCACGGCTGAGGCAAGAATCACAGAATTCTTTGGAGAAACCCAGACTAATGGAAGATCAGTAAGAATTTCAAGAGGAAGTCTTGGATTTCATGGGATTGTGGTCGTGCATGTCAAGGGAAGCTTGGAGGTTGCCCTCCCCCCAACCTCTTCAAAAGAATTCTGCCGACGCCAAGGCCACGTTCGCGGACAACGACGACGTCGCGCCACAGCTGGTCCTGGTAGTAGCGTCTGCTACTCTGCAGTGGTCAAGGTCAAGGACATCAACATGATGAAGGAGGAATTCCTTGATCGTCCTACGATGGGTGGAAGACCCTATGGAGCCCCCAAGTCTACCCCAGCTCTGGGCGACGACCGCAGCGACGACGACGCCATCTGTGAACCACCACAACCTCTACGAGGTTGCAGGCGCGTTAATTCGTCGCCTTGGGCTGGTAACAGCCCTAAACAGGCGCGGGTCGCCTTGGGTAGGAAATGACCCCAAATGCAGGCGCGTTAATTCGTCGCCTTCGGTTGGTAATCGACCCCAAACAGGCACGTGTAATTCGTCGCCTTGGGTAGGAAATGACCCTAAATTCAGGCACGAGGAATTCGTTGCCCTGGGTCTGACCCTAAATAATTTTTTTTCCGCCTTTGAATTTATTGAATTATTATGTTTCCATGCCCAGGGAGAAAAAGGGCCAATATGTGCGCCTCAGCGGCATCAGTCAGGTCGGAAGGACCTGCAGCGCCCCTGGTTTGGTCACCAGAGGCTAAAGGGAGTGCCAGGGACCAGTGTGGTTGCCTGGGGGGCAATTGCTCTATGAATATATCAAAGATTATTGCAGACCTACATGTAAGTGGCATGTAAATTACTTACGAAGCCCCAACTCCCCCACTGTCCTGCTGAATCAGTTTTGAAACCAGGGCAGTGCAGGGGTCAGAGCGCCTCCTTGGCCTTGCCTTCCTTTGGATATAGGCAAGGCTTCTAAGGAGGGGGGTGAAGCGGTATGGGGTGCCTCACCCATACCCGCTGCCGAGCCTGTGGCGCTCTTCTCATCAGGAATTTTCCTGGGCTGATTCCCAGCCTTATGGCATCCCGATTTCTGTGGAATTTCTGTAAAATACTCCAGAAATCATCATTCCTCGTCATTTTTGGGCTGGCGCCGACCTTGGTCGCCTGCGCGACGCAGCCCCAGATCGAAGTTTTATTTCCCGATTTCTGAAGATTTTAATCAATTTTATTATTGATTTATCGTTTTTAGAAATATAGGAATACAACGTGACCTTTTTCGCGGCGTTCCGCGAAGGTCAATTTTTGCGAAATCAGTCACGTTCACGATTTTTTTAAAAAGTCCTGAGGCGATCCCAGGAATCAGCCAGGCGCCCATGGTGTGGCCCAACAGTGGCCCTCTTCATATATAGTTTGAATTGGGACAAAAAAGCGTCGTGTCGGCTACGCGACGCGTTGGGGGGAGACACTCGAAATGAGTGTTTTTGGCTCAAAAATCACTATATTTCAATGTTTTTCGCCCAAAAACCACTGTTTGGCCCAGTTTGGGCAGGATCTCAGTGGAGATCCTGATGGCGACGACGCGTATCCGTTAGTTTTTCTGATTGCGGCGACGCCGCCGCCAACATTTCGTCCTCTCTTCTAAGCTATTTTATAGTATAGAAGTGTTACATATACATATTACTTGTCTACATGTTTGTATTGTCTACATATACCATCATCTCTTTGCCTAGGACGCCAGATTGTGTCACGGCTGAGGCAAGGATCACAGAATTCTTTGGAGAAACCCAGACTAATGGAAGATCAGTAAGAATTTCAAGAGGAAGTCTTGGATTTCATGGGATTGGGGTCGTGCATGCCAAGGGAAGCTTGAAGGTTGCCCTCCCCCCATCCTCTTCCTCATGGGCAATATGATTCGATGTATGTATAATAGAGTGTGATAAACATATGGCAAGAGTTCAATCAGGGGTAAGGATTGGGCAGGGGTAGGGGGGGGGGTATCAGGCACCCTGATGCTTGGCGCCTCCACCAAAGAATCAGGATAGTCAAAAAGTGAAATCTCATGTAAACCCGTACTACCAAATCGAGCTGTGCCGCTGGTTGATGTGGGTAGGTCCTTGACTACTGTCAGGCACGTAGGAACGTAATATTCAATAATGATCTGAGCAATTCTGTCGCCTTTGAACACAGCATATGGTGATGAGTCATTGTTATAAAGTATGACCCGGATGTTGCCTCGATAATCCCAGTCAATGACTCCACCCCTCACCTGCAAGCTGTGTCTCCACGCTAAGGAGGACCTGTGAGCGATCCTTCCATATGTGCTGGGAGGTCCCATCAATGAGACGTCACTTGGAACCAATACAGCAATACTTTATCCTGTGGAGGGATTACTATATGCACTGCAGAATACAAATCATATCCTGCCGACTCGGGTGTTCCTTTTGTTGGAATGGTGGCATTTTCAGACAGAATTCTCACGTGCAGTGGCATGAGGCTGGTAGGACCTGCCAGGCAGGGGGGGGGGTACTCAGACTCAGGCTGCTGTAAGAAAGGTTGAGTTTTCAGACCTGGTCTGGACTTTCCCAGATATGGACGGTCCTGCAAGTCAGCCTCACGCAATGCTCCCACTCCCTTCCTAAGGAATTGAGCATCCTCTTGCCTGTCCTCCAAGCAACCCTGAACCAACCTGCTTGCACTGACATGTACCCGTACCTCAGGTCCATGATCCATGACAATCATCTGGTTCCCAGGATAATATTGCACCGGATGGTGAAATTGTTCTGAAAAGGAAGGGCGGGGGTAACAATATTCACACAAATGTGGAACATAATCGAGAAACGCATTGTCATCACCATTAACTGTTGAAAACGTTCTGCCACAGCCTGTCCTGGTGCACTCGAATTGCCAAAAAAATGGTAAGTGAACCCTCTGAAGCTCTGGGGGGGCGTCGAAAACCTCAGTCAGTTCTGTGAACAAGACTGTCTGAGTTCCATACCTGATCTGCTGTCCATCTCCACTTCTGTCGTCCGCTGTACAATGACCAGCTTGATCGGACAGTCGTTTTGATGACTTCTGTGGTGCTTCTGCAACCACCTGTAGGGGGAAGCATGATGTACATTCTCAGAACGCCCATGCTGATGATGTGGCTTATTGCGACGAAGTTTCACACATTCTGCCTGCACATATGCATCATATCCTGGCATGACGGCCAGCCTGTACAGAACCATAAATGGCAAATTGGAAATCAGGCGGGGCCCAATGTCAGCTACGTATACAAAAACATCCACACATTTGAAAATTTTGAGTTTTCCATTTTTGGTGTAAACAGGCACAGAAACTGTCACTCTCACGGCCTTATCACCACCCTTGAGGCGGGATTTTCCCGCCGTCACCAACACGATTGGGTGTGGGGCATCTTCAAGTGGAATATTTTGAAACAGCTCATATCCACCAATGGCTACAACCTCACTTCCTGTGTCCGCCAGGGCCAGAGTAACGATGGTTTCCTTGCCCATCGCATCAGAGAATTGTACCCGTGCTTGTACAAGTACTTCCCTCCTCATCGAGGACCCAGGTTTGCCCCTGGTACCTGGTTCCCGGTAAATCTCCTCATCAAGGTTGTCCAGTTTGATCACAGTCCTGTTGGCAAACTCTGCCCCTTGACCCACATTCAGCACCCGATGCGCTCCCACATGGTTTAATTTCCTCCGTGTAGGTAACGGTAGGTCAGGCAAGGACATCGGGGCTGTGTTGTCAAGCATCTTTGCATTTGTTGTGCACAGTGCACAACTTGTGCAGTGGATCTTGCACAACGTGAAGTCCACGCAACTACCCCCAAACTACGACAAGAACTCAATGATCAAAAACTAGACAAAAAAGATCAAAACGCATCGAAGGGCGCACAGGTTTGCCCCCCCCCCGCTGAAATCCCTTCTTCTTCAATTTTTCACCGATCTTGTCAGTTATCTGGTGGAGGATGTACTGCACGTGCTTTCCGCCCTTGAACGTCCAAATGCTGTTGACGAAGCTGCAGTGCTGAAACTGTGACCATCATTGTCTTCGATTTCAAGGGTAGAGTGACGGCTTGGGACCAGTTATTTACCCAGCGATCTGGTCATCCCGTTGTCAACCATTGGTCACCAACGACTTACCACTAATCGTGGACAGGCCTAATTTGGAACACGGCGAAAGCTTCTAATGATGGATGAGTGAGTTGGATGTACGAATGAACATTTGTGTATGGTTCAGCTTTGAATGGGGACGACAGTTCATTTTCTCCTGCTGCTTGAATCAGGGCGCTTCGCGACATACAAATCGCGATACCCTGTTTTGGTGTGTTCTGGTTCAACAGCCCTTTTTTTTTCCTTTTCTAAGCTCGTGAGAGGTCGTTTCCAAAGTAGAAAATATCAGCGTAATCAATTATGGCGCATACGCTGGGGAAAACCAACAATTGAAATTTCATGACAACCATTCCACTTCTAAATGCATACATCATGGAAGACACCATACATAGACCATAGTTGACTGTCAAATTTCGATTTTTTTTCCCGAACCCCTTCCTCCTGCGGAGAAATGCCAACCTTTGACCCTAGCTCCTGAGGAGCCACGCCCCTAGCTCTTGAGGAGCAATGACCCTGGCTCCTTAGGAGCAAAATGCTTAACAAGACAACCGCCGCTCCTGAGAATCACCGACCCTGGAGGTGGTACAGGGTCGGTGCTCCTGAGGAGCATTTATCAGGGTCGGTGCTTCTGAGGAGCAGCACCAGGGTCGGTGCTCCTGAGGAGCCAGGGTCGGTGCTCCTGAGGAGCTGGCTCCTCAGGAGCAGGGTCGGCGATTCTCAGGAGCGGCCATCTCCCACCTACCCTGTACTACGCCACTTCCGGAACTTATCCAGTTCTCGGTGGGGGTTGCGATGTTGTCTGGCCCCCTATGGGGCTGAGGGGCAGTCTTGGGCCCAGTGGCCCTTTCCACCACACTTCTTGCATACGTCCTTGGACTGTGGTCTGCTTCGAGGTTTAGACCCCGACCGCAATTCTTGGCCCTGGCTTCCACTCATGGGTCTCCCCCGGTCAGGATAACGATGCTTGCTTCAATTTGCCCTCGCTTGCGATCCGGTGGTTTGTCACACCCAGGAGTATGCCCCCGCTCACTTCTGCCATCTCCACTGCGTGGTCGACCGTCAGCACAGGACCGCCCTGGGCTCCGGCCACGGTCCTGTCTGCTTCTACGGCGATCCAGCTGCTGGCAATCCTTCCAGGTATGGTCTGTGGCACCGCAATTGTAACATCTCAATTGATGAGGACAGTCCTTTTGAGTGTGGTCCGTAGACTTGCAGTTGAAGCATCGACCCTCAGATTTGAGCTTGGCCGTAATGTGTGACCGACTTGACAGTACACCGCCCTGTGGAGAATTTCTCCTGTTGTCATAACGCGACTGACATGGGCCCCGGCCTCCGTTTTCTCCTCCACTGCGATCCTTGCTGTCCCTTCTGTGGTATGGGGACCTGGGAGTACCATCTCGATGTTGTCGAAAGTCATCGTGTCGATCAGGGCTGCCATTCCGACATTCTCGGCTGCCGTCTCGGCGGCCCTGGCTGCCATCCCGGCGTGAACAGTGCTCATCCCGTCCACGGGATCGTGATCGTTCCCTGGAAACTGCCCGTACACTGGCCGCGTCATCCGTCGAAAACTCCTCCTCCATCTCAGCATACTCCGCGGAACTTAGGAAAGGCATGACATGCTTAAAAAGTTCCCAATGATTGAATTCCAGGCCTCCATGATTTGCCTGAACTCGATAAATTTTGTGATATGCTGCCTTAGTTGCAGCATCCTGTGGGCATTCTTTCACATGTCTGCGAAGCTCTTTGATGAGTCGGTCAGGTGCTTGTCTGAGGGTGACGCCTCCCCGCACCAGACTGCCCTCCTCTGACCAGTCATTCATGAAATCTGTCCACGAGAGGGTCATGAGGGGTTCAGTGGGCAACGCACGTCTTCTCCACTTTGCTCCTGGTTTGTGGATGTTCACCATGCGACGTCCAGTGATGTCCTGCCACAGCTCGTCCAGGGATAGACCTTCTCTCCTTCTATTTTTGGCATGGCGGTCACGGACGTCTTCATTTCTCAGCGCCGCCAGAAGGATGTCAGACTGATGTTTTTCATCAAATCGCTCAGCGTAATCGGCCCTCCATTCATTGAATCGTTTGATCCACGCCTCTTGCGTCGTTTGTTCGCAATCGCAAGTGGGCACTTTGGCAATCTTTTTCAGTACTTCATTTACTTGGGGATCAAGCCACGAATTTGTTTGCGTTCCAAACATACCCTGTTCCGTCCGCGGGGCCTCACCAGAATCCTTCAAGTATTTCTGCGACTCATCCATTAATGGCACTGCCCGGACGTCCTTGAACGCTCGCATGTCATCTGGTACACCTGTAGGGCGTACTCTGTACTTCATCTTCATGTTATCGGCGCTCCTGCGTACCATATTAGGCACAAAATGCCCATCCTTCACATATGGCACCACCTGCAACCATGTCAGTGGACTTTCTTTGGGGCAGCAATCTGGTGGAGGTTCGTCCGAGCTATTGCCCATCGCACTCGCCACCTCGTATGGGTGTGCATACAGGCGCACAATCTCAGATGCCTCACTTCTCGTGGGCAACGGGGCCGCGTGGTGCATGGGTGGCACCGAGCTCAGTGGCAGCTCTGGATGGTCTGAGACCACAGACGATGTTCCGGGAACGTCGTGCGCGGCTGTATGAGCTGTTGGTGCTGCAGCAGTGGGTGCTGCAGCCCCATGTGAGACACCGGACACAGTGAAAGCGGCAATCTGGGCTCGCACATCCTGCATTGCCTGTACCACCTGCGTTTTGTCCGCCTTCTCCTTCTGCATTTCTTCAATGTGACTCAGACGGGACTCCACGTGCGCTTTGTCGATCTTCTCATTTTGTGTGCCTTTGACCCTTCTGATTTTATCTTCCAACGCTCTGAGATCATCAGAATTTGTGAAGTTGAGGTCCTGAATAGCCTCACCAAGGCGCTCCCGATCAGCCCTGTGATCCTTGTCGGAATCTTGGAGCTGCTGTGTGAGGGTATATATTTGCGTCTTCAACTCCTCCCTGGTGACTTTCTCATTGTGGATCTTAATGTTCGCTTGGTCAAGGCGATCAATACTCTCCTGCACACTTTCAGAGACGCCCTGTATCGCCCTGGCATGGTTCTCATTAGCCTGTGCCACTTCAGATTTTGTGGCCTTCTCGCACTGCATTTTGTGTTGCATATTTTCCAAGCAGGCTAAATTCGTATTCAGTGCGGATGAGGCGTCCTCCAAGAACTTGTTTTGTGCCGTGGTCGCACTCGCCAGCTCCCTCTTCGTGGCATACACCAGATCCAGCAGCACCCTCAGGGCTGTAGTGTCTATAGTGCCCGGGCTAGGACTCTTTGGGCCCTGTAGGGTGTGTGGGGAGTGATTGTCTGCTCCACTGACCTTGGATGACTCTGCATAAGACAGCAACCATGATTCCATCTCTGTGGCCTTGGTCATTAAACCCTGCGTCTGGGCAACGAGATGGGTGTGTGATCTCTGCATGTACTGCAGCTTTTCCTCAATTTGCCTGCTAGTGTCCTCCACCTGTTTCATTGCGGCCTCCGCCTTAGCGACTGCAGCAGTGTGGACACCCTGAATCTGCATGTGGATCTCCTGGTTGATTCGGGTTTCGTTCTCTATGGCAGCCTTGACCTTCTGTCCAGCAGTGCTCAGTCGGCCCTCGGTTTCATAGACCTTGGTGGTCACAGTGTCACATGCCTGCTTCGCCTCATGGACAGAGGTCGCCACATCCTTCACACTGATCATGTCTCTCTCCATTCTGGCGGCCATTGTCTCCACCCGTCGTGATTCGAAGGCGATTGTTCACACCGCTTCTGCCGCCTTGTCTTTCTGGCCTTTTGCCTCCCGTGCGCTCTGGGCAGCATTGTAAAACTTAGGGCATAGCCATGTCAAGAATCCATGTTTGTTGCCCACTTCTCCTTTGCACAATCATGTTGCTTCTTGTGTCCCATTACAGGTGTAAATTATTATCCGATCTCAGCATTTGATTCCAATCCCAGATTTCGATCCCAGAATCAATTCCGATTGCAGATTTCAGTTCTGTCTTTGCATTTTTGATGTTGCATTGATTTTTTTCAATTTTGCGGTTGGCCAGCATTTGTTCTAACATTATTTGGATTTCTGATTCGTCGATTGGCTGCTGCTGTGTGTGCGCGCGCGCCGTCTTTGGTCGCGCCGTAATGCAGGCCAGCCAATCGAATACCTTTCCAGTTTGGTGCTAATAGTGTTAGATCTATCATGTGGAAATTGGAATCACTTATCCAACCAGAGGGAGACTATGTGACAGCCATAGCACGTACGTTGATCGCTTCTGTGGGCAGTGTTGAGGGAGTACCTCCGGGGAAACCAAGACCGTCCTTATCTCTGCTTGGTGGTAGAAGTAGTCACGGCAAAACCTACCAGTCACATGGGGTGTCTTCCGAAGGGGATGAGAGGTGAGACCAAGGGAAGCATAGGTAGGCGCACCGCTGGTTGTGGGATACATTGGTTGTTGCCTTGCAATTGGATTCCATTGAGGTGCCACAACATATTGGGTTTTGAGGTCTCATGCATTCATTCTAAGAGTTGACTTTGCATTTGTCATTCATGCATGGTTCATTCATGGTGTAACTCAAACTTGGTGGTGCCCACGATTCCATGGTCAAGGTGAACATATAGTGTCTCCTCTCCCCAAGGTGGATTTGGTGCTTTCCCTCACTCTCCCGCTCTCTCCCAATTCATCATACTCCTCAAGAGGTAAATTGAGCATTTAATGCCATGTGACCGTTGTCTTTGATCCTTTGACACTCTTGGGCTCTTTCACTTTTTTTCAAGTGCCCGTGGCTTGGGAGTTATCCAATTAAGACATGCCTTGGTTTTGCCGTCTTGTGGTTACACTCAAGGATAGGCATTGGTTGAGCTTTCGCCACCCTCTCTGCAAGTGCATGCATGCTCTCTTGGGTCAAGGCTAGGCGAAACTCTCTCCTCATGCATGCCTTCTCTCATGGTGGTTAGGTAAATCTCTCTCAAGGGATTTGGTTGGGGAATATCTCTTCTCGGGCATCGTTAGGCGATGCATGTACTCTCTCCGACTCTCCGGGATGAGACCAACTCTCCATGCACGTGCTCTCTTTGGGTGGAGGTTAGGTCCCATGAGTAGCCCGGGAGGCCATTGGCCTATTGTGTGCTTCTCTGCCAAGAGGTGGATCTCCATGTCAATGGTGTATTGCTCATTTGCTAATTTTGCTTTAGATTAGTTGTTGATCCTAAGAGCTAACCGGGTCATGGTTTGGTGCCTTTGCTGGTGCGTTTACATGCCCCATGTGACCATGTATGTGCATGTGCACTTCCTTCCCTCATGTTGGTGTAGGCAAGGCGTCCGGAGACTCAAGGGTGACTCATTTGCTCTTTCGGGATGGCCCAACGGTGGTGTCGATCATTTCTTTCCTCTCCTCCACCCCCGGTGAGACCATCCATGTCGACGGGTAGAAGTAGGGTGAATTTTGGTTTACACTTTTGCAAGCATGACTCAAGTCCATAGGATAATGCCCGTGCCCATGAACTCTTCGTCTTTGCATTGCATGTGGTCCGACCGGAAGAGTAGGTTGAGTCTTACTCGCGCTTGTGAATTCTTTTCTTTTTCTTAAGGGTGGACCTTTCAGGAACCATTTGGACCTTTGCCCGTGCTCATCCCGTGTGGACTAGTGGCCCATTCGTACCTCATTTGTGGATCCGTGTTTGACCATTGTTGGACCGTGGCTCATTTGTGGATCATTTGTGGGTTTTTGTGGACCATTGGTAAACTCTTGGTTGGATCATTGTTGGACCTCATTGGATTCTTGGGTCATTTCGTCATTGGGCTTTCAATTGGAATTGTTTGTGTCATCGCCGTGCTCTGAGGGACTTGAGCGGGTTGTGAGCTTGGAAATCTCTGCTGGTTTTATTGGTTATAAATTTGGTTGGTTGGAAATGGGGAAAAATGGAAGATTTACTCGGTTCAAATCACCTTGAGGGCGAATTGTTGGTAGCAGAGGCTTACCCGGGCGGGAGTTTAGCCTACGGCTCTGACACGGGCAGCGGGATGACTCTCGGAGAGGTTACGGCCATGATCGGGATGATCACAGCACGGCCAGAGGAATCAGGTTCCGACTATGCGACAGGGCATGAGTCGACAGTTGGGTCTCCTTTAGACTTGGCAGTTGGGCTTAGGCAGGGCCAGCCAGCCTACCCAGTTGAGGAAGACACCAACATGGAATCCGCACCATGGGGATACCGATCCTTTGAGAAGATTCGGATGGTGAATCAATTTGGTGAGGCAGCCGAAAGGATTTTGATTCATGAGTGGACACCGGAGACGCATGATTTAGCGACCTTGCCGGCGCAGGTTGAGCAGCTAACGGGTGCGTTGAACTATCTCCAAACCTTTAATTTTGAAGCGGTTTCTGCGATTTTCGAAATCCGCCAGGTCATCCAAGCCCTCTCTCGCGAGCGTGAACTCCATGCGCGGGGAGTACAAGTAGATGGGTCCGCTTTGACGGCGCGGGTAGAGGCTTTGGGACAATTGTTGAACAAGGTAAACAACGAGGTGCAGGACCAGAGGTCCCGGTTGGACTCGAAGAGAGCGGAAATGCAATCGACTTTAGAACAAGCGACTGCAGCCGCTTTGGAATATCGCCAAGTTGCTGAAGCAGTAAAGGCAAAGGTGGACAATTCTCGCCAAGGGTGGGAGCAAGCCACCAATGAGATGAAACGGCAACTCGAGGGAGTGTTGAATGAAGTAACTGGGTTGATTTCACACCGGGCCCGATTGGACAAATCGGTTGAGGAATTGAAGAGTTTGGAAGGCAAGGTGTTGAATTGTGACCGGGTCACCACGAACATGGCCGAGGAAATCCGGCGGATAGGTCTCAACTTTGGGGATGCCGAAAAACGGTTGCATGCTGTGGAAGCAATGGTGGAAAGCCACACTATGCCCAAGCCGGAATTGGCCAAGGTTGAAGCCCTGGAGTTACAGGTGCGATTGCTCATGACCCGGTTGGAACAAAGTGAGCATGAGGTACATGCGCTCAGGGAGAAGATCCGGACCCGACCCCATGGCGGTCCACCCGAAGGGATGCGGCCGGATTCTCATGTCATTGGCCAATTACAAAGAAAATTGGAGTCTTTGGAGAACAAATATCAATTGTTGAAGCATGCGGGTACACCATCGGTGAATCCAATTGGGATTTCAACACCGACACCGAAGCCCGAACCGCGAGTCCGAGTTTTTGGAGTGCCAGCGCGGGAAGAACGGGTTGCGGGAAGCCTACCGGGGTTTGGATTCCCCCCGGCCAAGGATGACTTGTCGTCCATGCGGTCGGATGACCGGGGTTTCCGGGGAAGAGCCCCAAGGGGAGCGAGGAGTGGGACCCGCATCCACGAGGGACACACCCCGCCGGGCATGGGTGGTGATTGGCGGCATTGCGCCAGGTTGGACCTCCGCTACTTCGAGGCGGACGGTGATGGTTGGTTTATGCCACGGATGGTGTTTCAGTTGTTCAACCGACAAGAATCTCTCAAGGAAGGAATTGAGCATCCGAAACAAAAGCCCTCGGGAATTCTATGGGCAATGGCGTTTGATGAAGTTTGCCCTGAACGACTTTTGGATGCCCCGTTCGACTGGGAAGAGCCACAACTTGAAGGAACGGATCCGCGGTTAATTCCTCCCGGGGTCCATGGAAGGCTGGCAACTCCGGTGATGGACCCGCGAACTTTGGGGGACGTTCAAGGAATGTCCGTCGCCCCACGGTGGGATGGAAGTGGGACCACGGCCATTAAGTGGTTTTTGGATTTTCGTGCTTGGGAGCGCGATTGGATGTACGGGTTGACGGATGCCATGAGAAGAGCTGTTTTGCTTTCTCTTATTCCCGCCTCCCGGTCCAACCCACTGAAGGAAATGGTGAATCGGTACCAATTCCGGTACCAAGACTTGTTGAGGGAAGTGACGGAGGAAGTCTTCACGGAGGCGAAAGACGACGTGATCTTGGAGGCCTTCCACACCGTCAAACGGTCTTCACTAACTCGGACGCCACGTGAGTTCATCAATTTCCTTGAACAATTCTTAGCCTTGGGCCGCCGAGTTCGCGACGGAATCAGCCAACAGCAAGCAAAAGATCGACTACTTGATGTTATTGCAACACTGAAGGTGGATGGGTTGCTCAAAAAAATCATCAAGGAGGAAACTAAAGTTGGGTTCGAATTCAACTACCTCGAGACCATTGTCTACGTGATGAACCCCCTCATGTCCCGCCACAAATTGGCGATCAAGAAGGGGCACATCATGCGGCGGCTTGGGCAAGCCATCCCAGAAGCGCCGCAACCTAAGCCCCAAGTGCCTCCTCAACGGACGGGGAACAAGTATGGATCGGGCCGGGTGAGAGGCATGGAAGGAGTCGAGGACATGGACAAAGCCGAGGATCCCGAAGGTCACCAAGATCAAGAACAAGCGGACCCGGAGTTGAGCATTGCGGAGATTCGAGAGATTTGTGAAGCCCAGGTGCTGGCTATGTCAGGACAAGCAGGCGCAGGTGCGAGCTCCATCCCGAAGTGCCCGGCATGGGGCAAGGGAAGACATAGCCGTGAGGATTGTTGGGTCTGCATCCTCACGAAGCACCCGAGTGGCTCCAGGACAAATTCAAGTCCAAGAAAATTGGGAAGGGCGGCCAAGCGAAGCCCGCTGCGCAAGGAGGTGGCAAAGGAAAAGGACCACACAAAGGTGGGAAGTTTCCGCCTTGCAAGGGCTGCGGCAGCATGCTGCATCCGCCGGAGGATTGTTGGACGCTCCATCCGGAGTTGCGGGAGAAAGCCAAGGCCGAGGGGCGGCTCGGTAAGCGACACAATTGAGAAAGTCGCCGGCAACGCTGGAAATCCAAGAGGATGGACCAGGCTGGTAGGGATATGGGCCCCTCACCGGCGACTGTATGCCCCATTATGTGGGTAAACCAAGCCCAGGCATGGGATGACGGATATTGTACGCGTCCGGTTCTACGAATCAGTGGGGCCGAGGAGGAAATTTGGAGGGTGCCACGACCTGGGCACGCCGAGAAGCTTCCGAAGGGCGTCACCGTTCCGGGGATATATATCCCTCACAAAGGGACCTCGGAACGAATAGAGGCACTATCGCTTGGGGACACCGGCAATGAGGTGATTGTGGTTGCTGGTTGGGAATTATTCCCCGAACAATTCCGGGAGGTGGCCATCCAACCTTTCCGACTACTCGGAGTTGGTGAGAAGGAGTTGGAAGGTGGAAAATATGTGGTCCGGAGCGATATCATTGTGCCCGTGCAAAGAGGTTGCCAGGTCGTGATGGCGCGCTGCGCCGATTGCTTGGTTTATTTGGCCTCGGTTGGCCTGCGAGCCATTCTTTGTTTGCCTTTTTCTGCACGGTATGGACTTGTTGTCCTACCGGATCCGGGATGCTTTGCTTTGGTGGAGGACCTTTGTCAAGGCGGCCCATGGGATGAATTTGATTATAAATGTCCTCCTCCGGAGGCACGGACATCGTTGCACATGGCGGGCAACCGGGATCTTGAGCGGGATGTCAATGGGATGGAGCATGACAAGCAGTTGTGCCGCCCTATGTAAGGCTCGGCTACAATGTCTTGCGTGGATGACAAGAACTTGAACGCCACTGAGGTGCATCAAGAGTTGGTGACCATCGATATTTCGGATAGTTTGTTGCAACTACGGGAGTTGCAGCAATCCTCTTCTTTGCATGACCCACTTTAGGGTGTTTCTTCTCATGAATTGGCAACTTGTGAAGGTGCCGAGATGAAATTTTTTGAGCGAGGACACAATAATCCTCCCGAGGTTTGCCCAAGCGTTGTGGAGTGTTCAATACCACAAGTTATGGGTTTGATAGGAATAATGTTGGTTGGGTCACTGACGGCATTGAACAGCAGTGTTGTCCTCCCAGTGAAGAAGTCACGTGGAGGTGCCCTTTCCCGATGGCTTTCTCTTAAGGTCATTGGACATGTGGATGGTCGTTTGCACTCTCTCATTTGCTTATTTGCCATTTCTGGAATGTCAGCCATTGTGTTGCATGCGCATTTTCAGAAGTTGGGCCCTGCGGAGTGGCCTAAATTACCGGAACAGGGTACGCCTCCTTTAAGTTCGTCACATAGTTGTAGGGCAACTCAAGGAACGAGAATTGAGTCCCTAATAGACCGGATACTGACAGTTCCAGAAATATTGCCTCCCGATGAATGTCCGAAAGATGGTGAGATCTCGGAGACTGTGATAGAGAGATGGTTTCAGCAGCTTGCTGATCCCAACCTGGACTGTGCTGAATTGGACTCACAATGTGAGTCGAGCCCCTCATCCGATGAGCGCTCGGTCGGCCCTGACGTGCCACCCGACGGGTTTATGGGTCGGTATGGCTTTCTTAGGGATGACGAAGGTTTGGAGACAGTGGAAACCCTGCAGGTGCTTGCTAAGCAAGTTGAAACATTGTCTTCCATTTCGAGTTCTAATTTCTTAGGACAAGGTTTTGATTCCCAGGATTCCGGGAAATGCATGGAGTTGCGCCCAAGGGAGAATCCAAAGGATCGCAAGGAAAGGCGTCAGCTTTATTGGCGTAAGGTGGCAGCCCTCACGGGAATGTCGGGGCCGCCAACCAAGAGGACGTCCATACACCCACAAGTGTATAAGGAAGGACGATTCTCTTTGGATCCTCAATGGTTTCAACGCATTTTGGATTGGGCTGGAGATGAATTTCAACCCCAGCGCTACCCATTTGCAGATCCGCGCTCGACTACTAAGGTCAAGCGCCCCGAAAGCGCGCCGGGGTATGGGTCAACACTCCTAAAGGTGGAGCTGCAGTCACGCAAGGTTTGAACAAGCCTTGGCATGATGACACCATATTTGTTATGTGCCCGCATAAATTTCTGCAACAAGTTCCAGAGAAAGCGATATGGGAAGGAAGTCGAGGGATCATGATTGTTCCCCGCCATAAAAACGAACTACCTCCAACTCGTTCATCCGCTCATCCAATCCACGACGGTCCGCAAGGAGTGCATTCCATTTGGATGTACTTTGTCTGTCCACTTCCTGGACCCGGGTCTGCACCACCTGGATTGCCTTCTCCATCCCGGCTGGCATCTTCACCACACGTGACGCCACTTTGGTCTCCAAAGTTGTCACTATCCTGGACAACTTGTCCAACGCCCTCACGATGTCACCGACGTCGACGTCCGACCTTCGTTTCGACACCTTTGGTCTGGTCTGCTTGGCCGCCATCTTATGGATGGCTCTCTTGACGATGCCGTTGATGGTGGCGTCCGGTAGGGCCAAGATATCAACTTGGGAACCTTCATCAGGACGATGCCGCTTGCGCTGGATGAATGTAGTAGGCTTTCGTGGTGGCGGTGGTGGCATATCGGTTGACGAGGAACGTGACTTGGTGGGCACATAGGTGATCTTCTTGTTTCCCAAGCCAAATGAGGCCCTTTTGGCTGTTTCAGCATAGCTGACCCGCCGATTTACAGGGATATTTGTCCCGTGTGCCGACTTGTCTATTTCATCTCCAAATGGAGTTTCTGAAATGTAAGTCGATTTGGCTCCCATTTGCCCAGTTTGGGTTAGGGTGGCGATAGTGCCATTCCGCAAGACGCTATTGATGAATGCAGCCACCTGCCATATCATTGAACAATTTGCAGGACATGCACAATATGGCTTGTAGCAAGCCCCCCGAAGGGGTCTCTAGCCAATATCCAACACGTGTTTGTGTGTGGGTGGGGGGTGGGGGTCGCTTGGCAAAATGGGGACCGTCCCCCCAAAGTGGTTAAAAGATTCAGCACTGCAGTTCCTGCGAAGTGCCCCCTGTTAGGGCCCCTGTCCTCCCTCGCACAGCCTTCTCTTGACAGCCTGTCTCTTGACATCCCCTGCACAGACATGTGGTTACAGCCGTGTGTGTACGGTTGTGCACGGCTACTTTCTCGGGATATGCACAGCTGCGCTCGGCGAGATCTGAAGGTGGAGCACGCTCCCGCACGGTTTGGCAGCACTTCAACAAAGGGTACTTATTAAAAAGTGGTGCTGGTGGAATTTTTGTTCAAGGGCACTGTGCCTTCCTCACCCACTTCACCAACATCTCGCGAAAAAGGGTAGTCTGAGTGGCGAAAGAGGGAAAAGAGCTGTTGTCCAAGGGATGGGATAAGTCTGCATCTTTTACAATATGTAATAGGTTGGGGCATTTGGGCCTCTCAGAAGCTTTCTGGAGGATCTCTACAAGACCTCTCAGAGCTTCAAGATTACCAAGATACTAGGATATTTACTCATATTTGGCTCATATATCATGCCCATAGCTTACTGCTAGAGTCTACTGCTCTTAGGTACACCACACAGAGCAGAGATCTAGATTACATTAGCAGCCATACATGAATAATCACATTCCATATGCTTATAATGTAATTTCATCATGTTTTATGCCATTTTAGAAGGTTCTAATGTATTAGAAGGTATTTTGAAGCTATTTAGAAGCTTCAGAAGGCCTGTCGCGATTGTCGGCGCCTGCTGTTGCCGACAGCAATTTACGTGATATTGACAAGGCCTGTGACAAGATAGACTGCTCAGAAAGTTGCTAAAATATAGGTTTTATTGCCTTTTTAATGTGAATTTTTTTACACTAATTTTCATGTTATTTAGGCATGTGAGCCCGTATTACTGGACCAGCCAGTTGGTCCAGCTTGATATTCGTCAAGTTCTTCGTCTTCTTGCTGTTGCCTGTGTCCTGTACTTGCCAACAAGATCAAATGTAGTGGAGAACATTGGAAACAATTTGATTTTTAAGTGCAAGACAAGGAAAATGGGTTTTCTATATGCACCCAAGCACAAGCATATGACAGTCCAGTAATCTGAGTTCGAGCAGGACGACGACAATGAGGACGACGCGCAGAAGCTGGGCCAGCGTACGCTGTTCCATAATGGTGAGTTCCTTGCTTGAAATTAATGAAAAGTTGGAGAAACTTTGAAGATATGAAGGTATACTTCCAAATACCCTCAGAAAGTCTTGAAATTACTTTGAAAAATGGGAAACCGCAGTTCCAAGCGCGCTGCAGCGACAACGACGGCGACGACAACCAGGAAAAGCGACACTTTGGAACTCCTGGAGCCTCCTACAAGTTCGAAAAGTTGATTTTCTTGGAGACATTTAAGTTTCATTAAGGACTACTTTGAGTTACTCAAGAATACCTTGAAAAGTGGTCAAAACAAGTCAAAAATTGTGGATATCTTGGACCTACGAGCTGCTGGGCGACGTGAACGAGCGCTGGAGGACTTCGACAACGCGCTTTCAAGGCGCTGCAGACTGCTGCAGCCTTGTGATTTGCAGTTTTGAAGTGTAGCATAGCATACCTTTGATGTTTGTGTTGTTGCATTTCATTGCCTCATTGCACACGGCCTTCGGTTGCCCTGTGTCGAGGATTCACGCGCTCTGACGCGCTTTTCTAGCTACAGGCCTGTCGCCAGTAGCTTGATTGTCAATTTTCCACCCTCCCTTCCCCTTCAAGGCTATGATTTCATTGAAGTTTTTCACTCACTTTTGATGTTCCAAAAGGCCAAAAATGTCGAAAATGGCCTACACCATTTTACGCATAACTTGGCGCCACCAGCTCAAAACGCGTCAGATAAGGCGCTAACGTGAACTAGAGAGCGCTGGCTCTCAAAACATGTTTTCATCTTGTTTCAACTCAACTATGGCATTTTTCTGTGATTTTTCCAAGATGACCCATGAATCACTTTTTGCCCAACCCTCTAAAGCATCCCAAAATGACTTTTGGTGTTTTACGCATATCTGCGCGCCACTGCGCTGAAAATGTTTGAACCAAGCATGTATGGAAAGTAGACAGTAAATTGCTTCCATTACATACTTCATTTCGGTTTATTCAATTTCCTCCTAATTTTCAGATCCCCAACAACTTCACCCATGAACCACCCCATGAAAACCCCTCAAAAGTGCCTTTTGTGCTTCTTTCATATCTCCAAGAGGTTTGAGGTTCGACATTACTTTTCCAAACAACACTGAAGTATGTGCTTTCTTACCCAGGGTCACTTTCATTTTGAAAGAAATAAGAATGGCTATGGTAAAAATGCAACAAGTTGCCACACAAACCACTTGGTGAAAAATCATGAAAAATGCTTTTGGAGTTTTGTTTATTTCTCTGGGACCATGGAGAGCTGGAACCTGAACCAAGGTGTTTTACAAACATTGGAGTAAAGAGTTTAAGACAGGAATTTACTTTGAATTTCTGTGGTCAAGAATTCATTTTTTCCATGGTGGTCAACTTAGTGCATGAAAGCATGTTTTCAAATTTGTTGGTCATGATGCTAGAAGAAAAAGACCTTTCTCAGAGCCTATGGTTAGTTGGTGAGTCATCAAAACTGTTTTGGAAAGGTAATGGTGTGTAGTGTGCAGATATCCAAGCATTGAATTGTATTGAAAATGGGATGACAGTAAACAATTCAATTTCCTTATGCTTTTTTGATGGTTTTTCAGCAAGTGTCATATGTAAGATTCATGTGTCTCACCCCAACTTCTACTTCTCTGAACCTACGATGAGTTGGGGCAACATCAAATATGTTTACAAAACCTGAGGACATGCCATACACAGTGCACATATTATTCTTCTGACATCTCATCAACATTGTACAGAAAAGTGGTGCAATTGTTGGGCATTTTCAGGAAAAAAACAGGTTTTTACATCATTCTTTTGCAAAACCATTCGCGAGTCTTTGGTCTTCTAACCTTGAATCATTGTATGATATTGCAGTTGATTGTTTGTTTGCATCAGCTTTGATTCATTCTGACTAGGCTTAGCCTAGGTGGAGAGGTAGATACCTTAGAATTACGTTAGGCACACAATAAACAGTGAAACATTTTGTTGTCTTTTTTTCGGCCACAAAACAAACATGGCCACAACCATTAACAGACCGTTTGCATCCGCCACATTCACCGTCTAATCCTTTCCCCTCGACTCGCCAGGCTGAGTGGCTCAGTTCGGCTGGCCCGTTGTCCAGGAGACACAGAAGGCGTGGGGCCTGTTGCCACCAGGGAGCATTGGGGTGATTGATGGGTGTGAGCGGAAGGCGGAAAGAGAAGACTCAATGCAGGAGCACCCAAGTGAAACATTAAAAGACCGTGCTCGACCAAACCAGTAAGAAAAAGTGCTTTTCCAATGCCTTAGGGTATACTTTAGTTGTATTAGAGATGCTCTAAGCACACAGGCATTTCTATCTTAGTATTGGCCCAACCAAAAGTGGTGATAACACATTTTGACCTATGGAACCAAACACTAAATCAGGATATGGAGTGGACCCCTTAATCCCCTATCAATGTGAGGCTATTCATCTTTTCCAGAGTTGACTGAGAACTGACATATCCAGGGCAGAGCCTATGAATTTATCTATGTTTTCTCATGAATTCTTAGCTATCCTAGTGGTATGCACCCTAGGGGGCTGGGCACCTCTTTTTGAGAGGTCCTGGGTTCAATTCCCGGTCAGCCTAGCTAAGTAGGAAGATCCCATGTGACATGGCAGTGACCTCATCGCCACATGCCATGCCACCTGAGCATATATGGGACCCAAAACAAAGAGTGCACATCTCCTGAGATGGCACTATGGAGATTGAGTGACTATGGGGCAGTTTTCAAAGTCTTTTCCCAAAACATTTCAACTATCTTTGTGAATATGCAATCAGATTTACCCTGAGTTGCAGTTTCTGTAATTATTCTTACATCTTTCACTGTTTACACTGCAGCCCTTCATGCTTTGATCTTGATTCTCTTCTACTTGCTTATCTCTGGCTTGGACTATCCCGGATTGGTTCTATTTCAGCAAATAAAACATTCTCCTCATCAAAAACAAGCAGCAGGAAACCCTACACCAGCAGCAAGCAGCAGGAGAGGCACAACAAACACACAGTGTTGAAATCACTATAAAACCTTCTGGTAGCAAGAGACAGACTGTCCCTGCGTACCGGCAGCAACCCCGTGCCGTACATCCAGTGCGCCGAGATCAGTCATATATAAGCAAGAAGGGCGAACGAAGATGGACACCAAGAAAGAGGACACCGACGTGAAGACGGCGCCTGAGGCACCAGCAATGCCAGCACCTGGTGAACCTGGACCTGGACCTAGCGCTGTACCTTCGGAGCCCTTACATGGGCCATTGGATGTGGCGGAGAATTGGTTGGAAGGACTTCAGTCGGCCTTCCGGGCCCTCTCAGTCGAAGAGGTGGACACCCATCCTGTGAAGAGAAAGAGAGAGAGAGAGAAGGATGCTGGAGAAAGCATAGCAGACGAAGGAGCAGATCAAGGGCACGACCCGACGAATGATCCTACCTTCGAAGGCGCACCAAGCGCTTCTGGCCTCCACGCATCACCCTCTCCTATAACCATCACACTCCCAACTCCAGACACAGCTGCTGCAACATCCACACCCATAACCAACCCGCCTATGGCTGAGGGCACAGGCTTTACTGGTATGCCTACCTACCCTGCCTATGGTGTGAACCCACCTACCACTGCGTTTCCTGAGGCAACTACTACCAGTGAGGCGGTGACCTCCAGTTCTGCGCCGCGATGGTATGCGGCTGACTACCACCGTCCTCTACCCGCTACGGGAGCCTATGTGGATGTTCCTGGGTATGCAACCTTGAGTGGGTTGGGGAGAGGACATGAGTCATGCGGGAGCAGGAGTAGAGGATCGGGGAGATCCTCCAACAGGTCCCTGACGCGGTCGGAGATCAACGAGGTGCTCCGAGGAGCCACCTCTAAAATTGTTGGCGACCTCACTCAAGAGATTCGAGATGAACTGGAGCCCCTGATGATACCGCCCCAAGCGTCACCTACCACGGTGGGAATGTCACCCCATCGAGTACAGGCCAACCACCTGGTGGCAGGGCTGACAAACACCCGGGGGAGCCTGAGGAGCCGACCGATGCCGACCCCTGCTGTGATACCTAGAAGCCCTTTCGTACCGAGAACAGCCCAGCCGCCCTACAGCCAAGTGGCGAATTCTACGAGAGCCCAGCTGGACCGGCTGGGGCTGACAGCCCTGAGAACAATGGTTCACGTGGAGCCCTATGGCTCTAGTGATCTAGGCGGAGACCCCTCCGATGATGAGCCGCCGTCGATGACTTCTGCTTAGCCCTCGGAGGACGACGACCGGGAGGACCTCGAGAACCCCAGTGGGAAGAAGAAGAAGAAGAAGAGGAAGACCCGACGCCCTGAGGGACGCAGGTCTCAGGAGGCTAAGGCTATTGCCACCTCCAAGATCGTGGTGAACCTGCCTGAGTTCACAGGCAAGGACCTCAGCGAGTTCGCTGAGAATTTTGGCCGGTTTCTCCGATTGACCGGCCAAACCCACGCTAGTGGACGGGTCAAGTGCGATCTGCTCCTGCAGTGCTGCAAGACCAAGTACCTGGAGAAGCAGGTCAGACGGATCGTGACTACTTCCGCCACCTTTGCCGATGTGTTGGTTGCCTTCGCGAGGCAGTACCCGACTTATGAAACCGACCTCTCCATCAGGGCCGAGATCCAGAACCTGGCCGTGCTGCCAAACAACCCCAAACCTGGCAGGGTCTCTGAGCTTTTGGCTGACCTGGATCACTGGGCTGGACGATTGACTCCCGGTTCCTACAGCAGCGACGACCTGCTTTTCTGGTTAGTTGCTAAGCTCCCTCGAGAGCTGTGGGATGAGTGCCGTTCAACGGCAGAGCGCAAGGCTAGATCCCTCCGCTACGAGGATCTATGTGTACTACTCCTGGAGCTGGCGCTGGAGAAAGAAAGCGACCAGCACCTGAAAAACTACCGTCCTGGAGGTGGAGGCTCTGGAAGCCATGGCAAAGGGTACCAAGGATCCAGACCTGGGCAGGGGACTCCCCCCAAACACGCCCACGCCCGTATCATAGAAAACGTCAAGAAGCTCTTCTGGTGTGATGCCAGAGACGAGCAGGGCAACCTGCCGCACGCCCCTGACTGCGAGCAGCGAGACTGCTTCGTAGTCCAAGGGAAGCAGCAGGAGAAGAACACCGGCGCCAAGGCGAAGCTGCCGGATCACTACAGGTGTACAATCACCTGTGCCTTCTGTGGGAAGAGGAAGCACTACTGAAGCAGTACCCAGAACCCCATGGCTAGGGTAGGGCATACAACCGGTCTCCGGTCCACTAACCCCATGTACGGAAGGGAAGACGCCCGTTGACGCCCGGTGCGAGCCCGGCGGGAGCGTGTTCCGTGCCGTAAAGCCCCGCATCGGCAACCGATGCACCGCCAGCGGAGATTTATGTATCAGAATATCAGGAATCAACAGGGTTTTATTTTCATATTGTTTCCGTCAATTTTTACGCTTCCGTTCTGATATTCACTGTTTTGACAGCTGGCGGTTAGCTCGCGACTTTAGCGTAACCGCCAGTTTAACTGTTATATACAGATTTTTTAGCGCCAATTGTGACGAAGACTCTAAAGTCTTCAGGAATTGCATTGATGCATCCGCAATTTTCACATTCTACACTCGCAACCTTAATCCGAATTTTTCAGGATGTCGAAATCGGATTTTCGACTGCGACATCCCCGCACTTGATTTGACCTCTTTGGAGTGGACCTACGTGCTTCCCTATGCACGAATCAACTTTCCTTTTGTCTTGCCCTCCATTTGTCTTAGAGATATGGGCAAAACAAAGTTGATTCGTGAGGCCACTTGTGAGGGTCATATCTCGTGCCACTTGCGAGGAATGACAATAAGGAAACGTGGGATGTATTCACAATACTCCTGACGTAATTTAGGAAGCTTTATATGCCTTGCGTCTCCACACGTGCGCGCTAGCGTAATGGATCATGGTCAAGAGGGTAGAGTTTGCGTTATAACTCTTTGGCCATGATATTGCGTGCGTTAAGATAACTGTCGAGTGTAGCGCGCGAGTGTTGGTGTTGCATAGGAACTCTCATTGAGTTCCTATGAGCGATTGACACAAAGTTCTGCCCTTGGAGAGGCATGACATATCGTGGGGGGAGCTACCTTTTTGGGCAATATGTGGTTTGTGCCATGTGTTGTGTTGCGTGCCCATTCGGCGGGTCCATCGCTCCAAGCCAAACCCGCCAATGGACCTCATATTGCGCAAGCCCCTTCTCCATACTCCCCACGATCAATTGCAAGCCTAACCTTCGTGGAGGGAAGCTTGTGTGGCGATCCCAAAGCGATGCGTTGGGAGCAAGGTGTGTGTCTTGCAATTTTCCATATTTTCATGTGCCCACTTGGGAAGCAGCGCTCGTAGCCTTTCAAAGCGCCCCAAGTGGAGCACATATGTGGAATCGAAGGTCATTGGTGTCAAGTCATTGTGTTTAGAAGGATTAGTTGATTGCACGATCCAAGCCGAAGATATTATAATATATTTGTGCACCTTTCAAGGCACTTTTGTGTGTCTTTGTGTCAATATTGCTGTTTTTTGCCCGTCATGATGTCAAGTGGCGACCGTGTATCTCACCGTTGCGCTCAATTGTCATCATGACTCGAGTATGTTATGAGGGTACATACTTTGGTGCCCAACATATCTTGGACCCGGCGAATAACTCCTCTTGGGCTTGGCATACCGTGGCCGCCATGTTGGCGATTTGGGACTATCCCAAATCATGGGCTCACTTGGCGACCCTGCCATTCCCAAAACCAGAGGAGTTGGGCGACGCCCAAAAGATATGTTGGACGCATATGACTTGATACCAATCCTATGGCACACTCCGGTCCAAGTCGGGCATGTGCCTCATTTGCCCCAACCATGAGTGTGCACATTTTCGGCCATTTTGAGCAATTTTCCACTTTTTCTGCCCGCCGTGCACTATGTTGAGCCCACCCGTGCACGCCGGACACATGGACCAATGGACCATATATGACATGGGTGATATGTATATTGGTCCCCATGGTTCACACACCACGTGGGCGAAGCGGAGCAACCTTCGTTAAGGTGTTAGCCCAAAGTGAGTGTGGGCAATTTTGCGATTTTGGCATTTGTGGACCCAATTGGGATTGTCACCACGCCAAGTGGCATCGAGGACTTTGAGAGCCAAGGGCATGGGAGTGTCTGTTGGACTCCAGGTGGATCGCGTATGGAATGGCCGATTTGATCTCCAAGCCGGCGTGGAGATATACTATTGGGAGCACCCCGAATTTTGGCTCATTTCGAGCAGCCAAAATGACCCCCTTTTGGGACACCAATTTCACCCCCCCGTGTGGTCGATTGGCGGCCCCATATCTCTATGCCCACAGGGAGCCCGGACCTAATTCCAGGTTGTACACTCAGATAGGAGTCCCAGATCCTGCCTCCTATCCTGTGGACCATTGGCCTTGCCCTGGCAGGGCGAGCCGCGCGTGGGAATGACGCCAATTTTGGTGATTTTGGCATCTTGACCCCAATTGACGAACCAGTGGTGCCTTGATGCCGGGACCTCAGAGGGAACCAGGTTGGGTGAGGACTCCAGGGAGTTATTACTCGAAGGGCATAGGGTCAGTTGCCTCGTCCCTACCTCTGGCGGGTCCAGACGAGGGGTCAATTTTGGATATTTTGGAGCTAACATCAGTTTGGGCTGAAACAGCCCATTTTCAGCTACCAACTCCTAGGGGATAATGGCGGGGCCATACCTCTGGCCCAGAGAGGAGTTGAGACCTGCCGTTAAGGGAGCATTAGGAGCCACTGTCAGTTGGCCTTGGAGCCCCTTGGTTCCCAGGAACTCGCCTGTGGCTGGGCGGGACACCCCCCTATTGGCAGGGTTTCAGGGTCCGGACTGAGCAGGGCATGGGTTGTGTTTGAGCCCCCGCCCCCACCAGCCACTGAGAGGGTCGGACCTGGGATTGGGATACGAGTTAGGACTGAGTGTCTATTGTCCTGTGATGCCCTTACCCCAGTCCACTCTCAACCCCATGTGTACATATCCTGATGTGTTGCTGTACATACTTTCGTTTCCTTGTTGCAGAGTGGCAAGGATCCTGAAACGCTTTGTCACATGACACGAGCGTATTGATGCCCTTGTGAGCGTAGTGCTTTGCCTGCCTGCTCACCTGTGCGTGTCACCGCAGCGTCCCGTGGCCGGCCCCCCACCGGAACGCGTCAAAAGCGTTTCACCGCCGCGGGGTTACCCATCCCTCGCGTGCCACTCGGGGCCACCAACCTCGAGCAGCGCGGCGCAGCAGCTCGCAGCTCGCAGCGCGCAGCGCAGCGCAGCGGCTCGCAGCGCCGCCCAGCGACAGCGCCGAGTTCGTCACGGAGCCCGCAGCGCCGTCCAGAGCATCGCCCTGACCGCGCCGCGACCGTGAAGGAGGTGCACAGACCAGGACTCCTGCATCAGCGAGTCCCATCGGCCGACCAGCAAGGCCGCGTCAACCACCTCCACAACCACCGGCTGACCAGCACCAGCCGCACTCCCAGTCCAGTGCTGCAGCACCCACCTCAACAAACACCACCAGGACCAGTTTGTTGAGCGGAACGAGTGCACACCAAGGACCTCAAGACCAACTACGCCCCCGCTGCCATGGTAAACTGGCAAGAAGCGGGTAGGACGTGGCCGCGGCCCCACCCCCATGCAGCGCACCTACTGCGTGGGTTGGTTTGGGACCAGCACTACCGCCACAGCCACCCCCAGTGCGAAGGCGGCATGCCAGGGAACTTCGAGCTCCGCACAGACATGGCCCCCGACCGCCTGCAGGCCGTGGAGGACTGGCTGCGGGCGGAAGGGTTTGCCTTCCGCTTCCAGCAGAGGCGCTGGAGGACCTGGACCCGCCCGGACAGGCCCGGCGAAGGGCTGCGCCCCGACGGGATTGAGGAGGACGAGAAGCCCAACGAGTACCTGTCGGGCGCCTCGATCAACGTCTCCATGTGGGACATGATCGAGAAGAACTTCCCGGAACCGGGGAGCGAGCGCAGGCTGCAGGGCAGCAGCAGCGCGTCTCCGGGGAAGGAGAAGCGGTCCGCCGGGGACAGGAAGCGGGACCGGAAGTTGCGGGAGTACCAGGAGTCCCTGGCCGCCGAAGCCGCCCAAGGCGCCAAGGGCGGAACCCCAGCCCCCAGTCCCCAACGGGCCAATGGCGGTCACCACCCCGGCCACGCCACCCTTGGCGACTTCATCCAAGTCGCCAAGCAGACCCAGGCCAAGCCCCGTCCGTTGCTCCTGAGGAAGTCAGGCCCCAGCAGCGACGTGGAGTCGGCCCATCGCGGGAGGATGCCGGCCGACCAGGCCAGCTCCAGCAGCAGCGTCGCTCCCGACAGGGACGTCGCGCGCGCCTGTGAGCGCGCCTGTGGGGTGCCCTGCAACCTTCGGGTTGCCCGGCAACGGGCCAAGCAGCACAGCGCTGCCATGGAGGGAGCCGTCGGCATCGCCCAGGAGGAGGCGGCGGAGTGGGCGCATGGCATGGCCATCCACGCCCAGACCGTGGCGGCCATTGCGGCCAGCTCACGGCCGTAGCCGCCCATGGGGCAGCGACTGCCCAGGTCAACGGTGAGCTGGCGGCAGCCAACGAGGAAGCCCGCCTGGCGCAGGAGGCCATTGCCTGCAGGGAGGCCGAGGTGAAGGCGCTGGAAGAGGCGCTGGCCCAAGAGAGGGCAAAGAAGGAGGCGGAGGAAAGGGCCCACCCTGAAGCGACGACCAAAGCCCAGGCGGACGCCGCCAAGAAGGACGCCATCGAGGCCGCGCGACGGAAGGTCGCTGAGGAGAGGGCCAAGACGGAGGCGGAGCTGGCGGCGTTGGAAGCGGACAAGGCTCGGCTGCAGCAGGCCTGGGAAGCCGAAGCGGCTCGTGCCTGGGAGGAAGCCGAAGCGCGAGCTGCCGCAGCCACAGCCGCCGCAATGGAGGAGGCAGAGGCCAAACTCCGCCGCGAGACTCCCCCGGGAGGATCACGAGTGGAGACCTTTCGAAAGCTTTTCGAAGGGGACGCCTCCTCCAAGATGACGCTGGACGAGGCCGACACGGGCAGCAGTGGGAGCAGTGGCCCCACCGCCCACCGACGGAGGAAGGGTAAGGGGAAGACCCCCGAGAGGCCACGGAGGCCAGCGGGTGGACACCCCCACGACAGTGACCACTTCTTCACCGCCAGCGACGGGGATGAACGAGGCCGCCGACATCGCCAAGTGGTGGCTTGGACGGGCGGAGGAGGCGGAGACGTCCCCATGGAACCGGAAGGTGAGGATGAGGATCTCCCTCCTCCCTACCGGAGCTCGGAGTCTTCCGAGACCGAGACGCCCAGGTGGGGCGACATGGACGAGGATGACGACATAGACTTCGGCATCACGAAGAAGCGCCCATCCTCGGACCCACCGAGGCAACCCGGCGGAGACCCACCGGGACCCCTTGGCGGAGGACCATCAGGACCTCCTGGAGGACGCCCACCAAGTGGACCCCCTGGAGGCGGACCACCGGGTGGGGGAGGACCCCCTGGACCGGGCAGACCCGGCAGAGGCCCTCGTGGAGGACCCCCTGGGGACCTCGACGACCCACCAGGGAACGGCGACCCGGATACCAGCTGGCGGTGGATTGTCTACCTCCGCAGGAGGGTCCAGTTCCTCGAGCACGAGGTAGACAGGGGCAAGGGCGAGATGACTCGCATCGCCAGAGTCGCCGCGCGCGCGCAGAGAGAGCTGGACATCGCCAGGGCCGAGACCAGGCAGCTGAACAAGGTCATCAGCGGCCTGCAGCAGAGGCTGGACGCGCTGGAAGCCTGGGGGAGCGTCGGCAGCGACCACCCACCCCTGGAGTCTGGCTCGTCGGACGACGGCTGGGGACCCGGACCAGGTCCAGGCAGACCCCACGCCCCCTGCGGAGCCCACAGGAGTCGCCCCAGCGCCAGAGCCCCCTCTCTCACCGCCCCCTCTCACCACAGCGTGGGCCGCCGCAACGAGCGCGTGCCGCCCGGCAGTGGCAGTGAGGATTGGCGTGATGAGTAGGTCAGCGCGGAGTACCGCAACCGCCGTGCTCCACCGCGGACACCGGTACGCCCCCGGCGCCCCGCACCAGCCCCGGAGCCAATCCCAATGGCTGGTGGACGTTATGGTGGACTCAGGGATGAGGTCCCCAGAGGAGACGTGGAGTGGGATGTCGGCGAAGGTGAGGACCTGGACCTGGACCTGGAGGAGTTCGACATCAGCCCGCCGCGTGGTGTACGACGGGAGGCCGCTGAACGCAGCCGCCGGCGCAGTGATGAGGAGGCGTACATGGAAGGAGTACGGCGTGAACATCTAGGTTCAGCGTACATGGAGGAACCGCGGCGTAGACACAGGGATTCGATGGAGGAGATGGACGTGGCGGCCGTGGGAGTCCCTGGGAGAGGCCGATGGGAACCTCGGTCGACCTCACGGCCGGCGTTCATGGTCTCTAAGGCCGCGGATGCCGCCGTGTGGGAAGACTTGAAGGACATCAAGCCCCCCATGTACGACGGCAACCCCCTCAACCTCGACCGCTTCTTGGAGAAGCTGGACGATTGGGGGGTAACCGTCACTGAGGACATGCATCCCGCTGATGCGGAGAAGTATGTCTTCAGGCGGTTCAGGTACCGCCTGCCGGAAGTGCTCGGAGAGCTATACTTCGTGGCGACCAAGGAGGGGAAAATCAAGACCCTCAAGGAAGCCAAGAAGTGGCTCAATGAGCAGGAGCGGGTGGACGCTCCGCAGGTGGCTGCCAAGCGGTCGAAGTCCATCAAGCTTCAGCATGATGGACGGGAGATTCGCCTACGGGACTGGTGAGACTTCCGAGGGCATTACACCCTCTTCCACCGCAACGTGGAGGACTGGAACGAGGGTGACGAGCAGGCTCGCCTGCTCTCCATGCTGCCGGAAGCATGGATCAAGAGGGTCACCAAGGAGGAAGCCAAGAGGGCCAAGTCCAACCACACGGTCAAGATGATGCTCCCCAAAGAGTATCATACGAACGTGGTTGCTTGGACGACGAAAAACGTGGGCCGGGATGTCAAACGGCACTCCCTGCGGAACGCTCTCCTCATCACCGTCTCGGGCGATCGCGAGAAGACCGCGATGTGGCGCCTTGACGAGTGTGAGTTGAGCGGCCAGACCATCCGTCTGCAGGCCATCCCGGCGCGGATGAGCTGCGACGAGATCCTGGAGTGGGTTGGAGAGGAGGTGCTCAAGGAGTACCGGAACCTCCACCACACCCGCGGGTTGAGGCCCGGCGACCGCGACGTCAACTACGTTGGCGAGGGATCTGGCGGGGAAGCTGCCATGAACCCAGCGGGAGCCGACGGCGATGAAGCTCTCATCGACGATGACGACGATGAGCCCGCCGAGGTGGCCGTTTGTGCCTTCGTGGCCCACAACCTGAGCGCGGGGAGCAAACCGGGAAACTGGAAGCCCCTGCAGCCGGGTTGGAGGAAGAAGGAGAAGAGGGACCCTCGCCGCATTGGCGACCCTCCGCTGTCCTTTGGGTAGTTCATACGAGCTCACCCTCAGGGCTGTTTCGTGTGTTATGGGAGGAATAAAGGCTTCAACCATGACCACCGAACATGCCCCATCCACCAAGCCGACACGGAGGCCTACAAGAAGGCGCACGGGTCGAAGAAGCGCGCACCTGGGGGTATCCGGGAGGCCAAAGTGGAGGTGGACAAGGATGAGCTCTCCAAGCTGGTGTCGCAGGGGACCGAGTTGGCCAAGGAGATCCAGGAGATCAAGAGGAACTGGGTCCCCAGGTCGGACAACAAGAACAAGGACAACAACCAGAACGACCAGAACAAGGACAAGAACAAGATGACTAGAAAGGGAAGGAACACACCACACACCACACACCACACACCACGCACCACCGCCGCCAGCAGGCCCCAGCCAGGAGTGGCGGGGAACCGCACACCCCCACCGGCAGCGAAACCCAGCCAGGAGTGGCGGGGAGTAGCACACAGGAACCTCCGCCAGGAGTGGCGAGGGACCAACCACACCACACACCAGCCACACCCCCACCACACACCACCACCGCCCGGAGACCTCAGCCAGGAGTGGCGAGGACCGCCCACCACCACAGGCAGCGAAACCCAACCAGGAGTGGCGGGGAGTAGCACACGGGAACCTCCGCCAGGAGTGGCGAGGGACCAACCACACCACACACCAGCCACAACCCCACCAACACACCACCGCCGCTCACCACACACCACACACCACACACCACACACCACACGCCACTGCCGGCAGCGGAACCCCAGCCAGGAGTGGCGGGGAACCGCACACCACCACAGGCAGCGAAACCCAGCCAGGAGTGGCGGGGAGTAGCACACAGGAACCTCCGCCAGGAGTGGCGAGGGACCAACCACACCACACACCAGCCACACCCCCACCACACACCACCACCGCCCGGAGACCTCAGCCAGGAGTGGCGAGGACCGCCCACCACCACAGGCAGCGAAACCCAACCAGGAGTGGCGGGGAGTAGCACACGGGAACCTCCGCCAGGAGTGGCGAGGGACCAACCACACCACACACCAGCCACAACCCCACCAACACACCACCGCCGCTCACCACACACCACACACCACACACCACACACCACACGCCACTGCCGGCAGCGGAACCCCAGCCAGGAGTGGCGGGGAACCGCACACCACCACGGGCAGCGAAACCCAGCCAGGAGTGGCGGGGAGTAGCACACAGGAACCTCCGCCAGGAGTGGCGAGGGACCAACCACACCACACACCAGCCACAACCCCACCACACACCACCGCCGCCCAGAGACCTCAGCCAGGAGTGGCGAGGACCGCCCACCACCACCGGCAGCGAAAACCCAACCAGAAGTGGCGGGGAGTAGCACACGGGAACCTCCGCCAGGAGTGGCGAGGGACCAACCACACCACACACCAGCCACAACCCCACCAACACACCACCGCCGCTCACCACACACCACACACCACACACCACACACCACACGCCACTGCCGGCAGCGGAACCCCAGCCAGGAGTGGCGGGGAACCGCACACCACCACAGGCAGCGAAACCCAGCCAGGAGTGGCGGGGAGTAGCACACAGGAACCTCCGCCAGGAGTGGCCAGGGACCAACCACACCACACACCAGGCACAACCCCACCAGCACACGACCGCCGCACACCACACACCACAAACCACGCACCACACACCAACACAGACACCACGCGCGCACGCACCGCGCCACGGACACACACACCGACGGCGAACCACGACCAGAGGAGGGGGCGACACGCACACAAGCAACACGGCCAGGAACAGCGAAACCCCCCCCCCCCCCACCACCACCACCCCACCCCGGAGAAACGGGACACCAACCACCGCAAACCGCACAGCGAAATGGGGGGCCGGACGAAAAGGGCCCACAGGAGACGCAGGCGAGGGACCCAACCTCAGAGGTTTGGGGGCCCCCCCGGTGGCCGTATCTGCCCCACCTGAGCACACGCAATAAGGTGGGATACGCCCGGGACCGTTGGTCAGCTGCCCGCGGTGGCACAGGCCTGGGGGGGTGACCAATGGGCCTGACCAAGAGCACTCCCCACGGCACGTACTGCGGTTCGGGCCCAGCGAGGGGCTGCGGGTAGGGCACACCGTCCATCGGGGCAGGCAAGAGACACGCCTATCCCGCAAGGACTCCCCAGCGACCCACAGTGTACCCGACCCCGGTGTGGGGAACGGCTGGAGTACCTGGCTACGGAGCAGGTCCATTTGTACCGAAGGAGTACAAATGGACGGCCCGTACAACAGAGTTACACCCTGACAGGGAGTGCAAGCATCGGCCCCCCCACGGGGAAACACCAGGGGAAGGGACCCGAGCCGGCGACAAGGACCCCCCCCCACCCACCACAGCCGAGAAGGCCCGGGCACGACACCAGAGAAACACCGCCCCAAGCGACACGGAAAAGAGACAGAAGGAGGAGGGCACGCAAAGGGGAAGGCAGGGGGACACACCACCAACAGACCCCAGCCAGGGGGGGCGGGGAACCACACAGCCGAGACAAGGGGGGGGCCACGACACACAGCCCCAACACCAAACAGGGCCGCCAAACCACGCCCAGAAAGGCGAGGACAGGCACCCAAACGCACCACCAACACACCGCACACACGCCCGAGCGTGCACAAAACACACACCCCCACAACCGCCACCGACACGAGCCCCACAAACGTACACCACACACCAAAGCGCAGGGGCCGCCCGCACCACACACGCAACACACACAAACCCAAACAACAGGAACCCAGCAACCCCCCCCGCCAGGGGGGCTGCAGGGCCGCCAGAAACCGCTAGGACACAAAGGAGGACCCACCAAGCCCGCAGCCAGGAGTGGCGAACGGCCACACCAAGTAACACCCGAGCGGCCACGCCCAACACCAGGACCAGGCACTACGACACCCACACCAGCACCGCCACCAACGCCCAAACCGGACGCCACAACACCCTCACCAGCGGACACACCCGAAACCAACGGAGGCACCATCGGCAACACCAGCGACCCCAGCACCCACCAAAACACTAGGACATAGGACACCCTCACCAACAACAGACCAACACAAAAAACCACCCAACACTGACCAACGACCGCACCCAGCCGATCCGGTCCCCCACCGACCCGCACCCAGAACCACCGCCACCAGCATCCACGCCATCGGAAACACCAACACCACCAAAAATCAAGCCAGCACAACACCCTCACCAACACCGTCACCGCCGGCACCATCGCCTACGAAACCTACGCACACCACCGCCGGTTCCAGCACCTACATCACCCAAGCCAACGGCATCAAGCACACCATCGCCGGCAACACCCCACCATCAGCGTCGCCACCAGCAACCTCCGCCACCGGAAGACACCAAAGCCACCACCGCCGGTGAGCCAACAAACCACCAAGCCCCGGCCAGGGGAAGCGAGGGCACACGCCGAGAACCATCCACAGCAACACCCTCGCCACCAAAGCGACCCCAGGGCGCCATCCACCATGCAATCCCCGGCGGCACCCACACCACTGGCGCCACCAACACCACCCTCACCCACGACACCACCCGGAGCATCGCCTGCACCAACAGCATCACCAGCAGACCACACCACCTACTGCACACCCTCCCAGACAGAGCCACAGAAACCGGCCACCGCCCTGAACACAAGCCGCTGACCACCCACACACAGACCCACGCAAACCACCAGCAGCATCAGCAACGTCCGTGACGCCGTGAACCATAGCGGCGCCCACAACGACCTCACCACCGACAAGACCGACACCGACACCGGCAGTGCGGCCTCAGCAACAACAAACCAGAGCGTCAACGGCAACCGCCACGGCGACACCGCCCGGTACAACACCATCGGCATCAACTACACCAAGGGAGCCAACACGCGGGCCAGCGACACCCATGGGTACCTCCACCAGGAGTGGCAAATTCCCACCCCCGCCGTCAGAACACCACCATCCACCAGGGCAACACCTGCAGCGCCCTCGCCTTCGAAATCGCCCACAGCTCCGCCGGCGGCGCCCTCGCCAGCACCGTCACCAACACCGCGACGACCAGCCACGAGTGGCACGCCCGGAACCGCCGACCACCCAAACGCAGGCCGCGCCCAGCACCAACACCAACAACACCCACGCCAACAGACCACCACGACACACGCCAACCACCAAGTAACACCTATGGCACCCTCGCCATCGGCAACACCAATGCCACCAACACCCACGGCACTATCCACACCACCACCAACCCCACCAACGACGGGCCGAGGTGCCGTAACCTACAGCGCCCCCACCCCTACCACCACCATCACGGCCCCGCCACCTAGGGCACCCCCACCAACCGCGTCACCAAGGACGCCAGCACGGCTGGCGAACGAACGCCACCGAGCCCTCAGCCAGGAGTGACGAACGCCCACACCCAGCAACACCCAAACGGCCACGCCCAGACCCAGAGCCAGGAACTGCGACACCCACACCTGCACCGCCGCCAACACCCAAACCGAACACCACAACACCCTCACCAGCGGAGACACCCGGAACCAACGGGGACGCCGTTGGCAACACCAGCAACCCCGACACCCAGCACGACGCCTGAGACACCCTCGCCAACAACGGACCAACACAAGAAACCACCCAACAGCCAAGTTACACCCAAGGCGTTCCAACCGCGCCACCCACCGACCCGCACCCAGAACCACCACCAGCAGCAGCAGCAGCCACTGACAACCCACACACAGACCCACACCAACCACCAGCGGCATCAACAACATCAGAGACAACGTGAACCATAGCAACGCCCGCAACGACCTCACTACCGGCATCACCGACGGCACCACCGGCAGTGCGACCTCACCGACAGCAACCCGGAGCATTCCGCATCCCGCATCCCGGTAAGACGCCATCGGCAGCAAGGACACCGAGGGGGCCAAAGCCAACCCACCAGCCAACGACGCGCATGGGAATCTCTGCCAGGAGTGGCGAGGTCCCCCCTCCGCCGTCAGAACACCGCCAGGGCAACACCTAAACCACCCTACAACGCCAACACACACAGCTCCCCCGGCGGCGCCCCCACCAACACCAACACCGGCACCACCGACAGCGGCAGCACGGCGACACCGCCACCCAACCGCAGCATTGACACCCTAAACCGCAACCGAAGCAACACCTGTCACTACAGACCCAAGGACAGCCGAAGGGAATATCCCAACACCAGGGACAACCGACACCACCAGGACCACAAGCCGGCCAATCACCAGCCACGAACGGCACGCCCGGAACTACCGAACACCAACACGCAGGCCACCCAGCACCAACACCAAAAACACCCACGCCACCAGACCACCACGAGACAGACCACCGCCAACCCCACCAACGACGAACCGAGGTACCGTCACCCACAACACCCCTATCACCGCCACCACGACCCCGGCACAGAGTAACACCTACGGCGCCCCCATCGACGACAACACCAAGGGCTGCACCACGGCTGGCGAACAGACGCCACCAGCGCCACCCACCAGGCCCCCAGCCAAGGGTAGAAACAGCAACGCCACACACCATCACACCCACCGCATCGAAATCACCCGGAGCATCGTCAACATCAACCAGGGGTCCCCACCACCCACCCAAGCAGCACACAACACCACAGCAACACCACCACACCCTCGCCACCAGCGACACCGGCAGCACCCTCCGCCAGGAATGGTGAGGAGAAGGCCCAACAACGCGGACCCACCCAACGCCCCCGGCACCCTCACCATCGGACCGCCACCACCGGCGCTGACCCCCAACACACCACCGTCACCAACGCCACCAACCCCTGACGAAAAAACCACACAGCCCGCACAAACGGCACCAGCCAGAGCATCGCCGACAACACTCCCGGCCAACTCACAAGAACACCACCGAAAGCACCACCGTCGACCGAACGCCACGACAACCCCAGAGTACGGGTCCCCCTACCCACCCCCCACCATCTGCACAACCAGCGACACCATCACCAGCATCAAACGGAACCGACAACGACAGCCTCACCAACAACCGACACCCCCCTACCGCTGCCACCCACCAGTCGCGCCACCCACCGTCGATGCCACCCACCAATGCCGCACCCCGAACCACACTTACACCCGAAACCGGCACCAGCACGCCCGACCGAGCCGTCAATGGCACCGCCGCCCATGGCGCCGCCTACACTCACCACCGCCACCACCACCCCGCGCGAGGCCAGGAACCCCCGGCGTCGCCAACGGCCTCAACGAGCACCGACACCACCAACACCACCACCGCCGGACGGGGACTACCCACAATCGAGAAACATCTCCACCACCAACAACCAATACACCACCCGCGGCACCCCACCATCGCCAACACCACGGCGGCACCCATCGCACCTCCACCACTGGAGGCGACGTGGGGGACACCAACCGTCAACTACAGCACCCTCGCCACCACCGCCACATCTGGCCCACAAACGTTACGCCCCAACGACCAGAAACAACACCCTCACTATCGACACCACCGACAACACCACATACGCCCATACGTCACCCGCGCCATGCTCACCAACCATCACCTCGTCATCAGAGGCACCAACACCACCGGCGACGACGACAGCGACAACAGCTGACCCACCAGCTAACCACCATCAACCATAGCCCAGCACCAACTTCATCTACGCTAACGCCCATACCACCCTCGCCAACAGCGCCGCCACCGACACAATCATCCACTCCGGCGCCCACACCACCCTCACCACCAACATCACCACCACCCCCCCAGGGTCAGGGCCCGCGGGAAACAGAACGGCAGAGCGAGCACGCCACCACCCGCACGCGTCGCCCACCCTATCGTACACCGCTCCGCAACACGCCCCCCCCCTGCTTCCCCTGACAGGGCGTGCACTCCAGCCCACTGCTGTGAAGACGACTTCGACATCCTACGGCCATCCGACACCTACTGGCAGCCACGGCCCCGCGCCCACAAGCCCACCAGCAACCCACGGAACCGCGGGAGCCCGACCACCCCATGCCACCACGCTCCATATCCCCCGCGTCCACCGCAGACCGGAACGCGGAACACCAGCGAGAGGAGCCCGACCCCGGCCGCGCCGCCACGCCCCCGCCGCCCCCCCCCCCAAAGGACATCTACGCCACGCTGGCCAGCACCCTAGCCCCCATGGACGCCGAGCAGTAATACCAGTCCGTCCAACGAGACCTCCCTGAGGACCACGCGACCCTCCAGGGGTGGAAGCAGGAGAAAAGGAACGACAAGGAGTGGGGCACAGAGGAAGACCTTCTCTGGGAAGACACCTGGAAAGGCACCGCAGACGCCTTCCTGGAGGCAGCAGCCGAAACCTACCCCCGCCCGCCCGGGGACACTAGACACGGCCTCCACGCCCTCCTAGCGTTCCACAGCTGGAAACACCGCCACACCGTCACCCTCCACCCCCTCGACCACGATCCACACCGATGGACACCTGAAGACGACGCCACAGCCGCCATCACCGTACAGCAAAGCCCCGAGAACCCGGAGGAATACCACATCACCTGGAACGATCCGGCACCCCACCCCCCCGCCTCCCCCACCCTCCCAGATGTCTTCGCCACCATCAGTGCAGAGCTCCAGGAGGCGAAAGCCCCACAGCAACTGGACGAAGAGATGCCCCAGGCACCATCACCATCAACCACACAAGACCAACCCCGCACAGAGCCCCTCACCCACCCCATCACCACAATGGAGCTCCCCCCACAACACCGCACCACCCCAGACCGAAACGGGTTTCGAGACCTGCCGCGGGAATGGGCGGTCCACAACGGCACACTCCGATGGGACGAAATCACACCGGGCCTCCAGGCCATCCGCCTCAACTCGGTCACAGAGCCAACCACCACCTGGGCACTACCGACGGACCGCCACCACCTCCTCCTCACCGTCCAAGGCGATGCCACGATCACACCCACGGAAGGAGACCCCGTAACAGCAGCCCCCGCCCACGCCGTCCACATACCCCCGCAAGCATCGTCGGCACCTATGACGGTGCATCCAGGCCCCACCCCATGGCAAGCCATTGTCATCACCTACCCCGCCCCCAATGACCACACACACACCTGGCAGCAACGGTGGGAGGACATCCGGGGGGACCTCCTCCAAGAACACCTAGGGCTCACACGCACCCACCACACCCTACACCCGATACAAGGAGTAGGCCAAGCACCACACGGCATACACGCCCCGGGAGTATGGGCGTACGCCACACCCATAAACCTACAAGCAGCGGAGGACATCAAGACCGCCCTATCCATCCAGCAAGCCCAGACCCAAACCCCGCACCGCAACACCCAACGAGGCTACACCATTTGGTGGGCATACCAAGACCATGACACCCTCACCCCCCAACCGGGGACCCCCCCTCTAGACACCAACACCACCGCCCTCCTCCAAGCCGCAGCAGCGGCAGCCACACAGGTAGGGGCCCCGGAAACCTGGAGCCCACAATACCTGGTCGAAACCAAAGTGGCGCCCCACGCGAAGGGCCAAGACAAGCCCCCAACACCGAAGCTGCTCCACCCCCCACTCAAGCTAGACCCGACGGAACACACCCCCCAGGACGAATGGGCGACCCACTACATCATCCCCCACACCACCACCCGCAAAAACGACGCCGCCAAGATCACCGTCACCCGCCACCTCCCCCACACCACACAGGTGTATGAGCTGACGGCCCCCAACGTCCTCGTCACCCGTCGCCGACACGACGAGCGATACACCATACAGGCGGAAGGGGCCGCCGCGACCACCCTGTACACATGGGCAACACGGGGGGACCTCCCACACCCCACCCTCCACCACGCCCCCTCCTGGCCCACCCCCTTCCACACAGCGGACCGCCCCAACAAGAAGCCCAAACACACGGGTGTGCACACCCCCACCCAGGAGGCCCGGCACCGACACGATGCGAGGCGCAAGGCCCGCGCCCTCCACGACGACCACACCATCCCCCGCATCGGCGCCCCCCCCGCCAGGGTATCAGATACCACCCACAACCGCACGATCACAGGCATCACCACGGACTGCCTGAACCCAGCGGCGTCGCGGGCGGACGCCGTGTGGATCAGCGAAGGGCGCTCCCACACACGGGCGGTGGCGCGCCTCCACAACATCCAACCCCACAAACTCCAGCGCGCCGTTGGACCCTTCGCCGTACACGTCAACCCGTACGGCATCGACCACCCCCGGTGTGAGCACCATGACCCGCCCTGCTCCACCCCATGCACCTCGCCCCTGCGCCAACCGCTGCCGGCCCCGACCATCACGGGCAACATGTACCTGGGCACCGTACCGGGAGACCCGGGCATATACATCCTGCCCAACAGGTCCAGGGAACACGCCATCCCCCTCCACGGTGTAGAATCCCTCGCCCTGGGACCACCCCCACCAAAACACCAACACCAGCACATCCCGGGGGACAAACGGACACAGGCGCCAGACGGGGGAAAAAAGGCCCACCAACGCGCCCTGGCCCACATCACCGTCCACCCCGCAGCCCACCTGCCAAAGGACTTCGGCACGGAGCGCCACATCGTCCTGGAGGGGCAAGCCCACCACATCATCACCGCCGCCCTGTACACCCTCGCCGCCCACGAACGCCACTGGGACCCCACAACCATCCCAGCAATGCCCCCACCACCCCAAGGCCCCAAAGATCCCGTCAGCCCCTTCCACATCGATCAAATCCTAAGCCGCAAGGCCCCCCCCACACCTCCACCCCTCCAGGATACCACTAGCCATTGCATCGTGGGACACCCTGGACACGCCCCCCCAACAACCCGCCATCCACATCCTCAAAGCGGACGCCCAATGGTGGGTCCTCCACTGGGCACACGGAGTCCTCATGGCGGCCCAGGCCTATACCCCGGAAATAGACCCGGAAGACCCCCCACGGGGCCAGCAACGACTCCTCCAAGCCACCACCCTCACAGGCCGCGAAGGCGCCCCCTGGGAAGCCCTCCACACAGCACTCTACTGGGCTCAAGGCTCCCCCAACGGCCCGGACACACCGGAACCCACAGAGGCCTGGGTCATGCAGGCCAAGGCGATGAGGAACTACCACCTACACCACCCCTTCGACGACAGCCCCGCCGCACTGCCATGGCCAACAGATCCCCCGGAGACCGTGCGCAAGCTCGCCGACATCATACGCAGCCACGCGAAAGCGGAAATGCAAACACCGGCAGAACCCCCACTGAGAGATCCAGACCAGCAAGCAACGCATCCCTTCTTCAAACCCCATGCCCCCCCAGCCCCGCTACCTCCAGTCCCACCCAAGCGAACGAGACGACAAAGGGGCGCACCCGCCCCCAGCCAAGCCGGAAAAGCAGCGACCTCCCGACCCCCCGCATCCCACCCGACCCGCCCGGCGAACCCAGACCAAGCATCCTCGTCATCCTCCCTCCCACCAATACCACCGCCCCACCCGGACCAAGCATCCTGCAGGTGTGCAGGTGCCAGTGCGACTAGTCAGAAGGCGCGAGTGCGATGTGATGTAAATTACCGCAGATCATGAGAGTAAATAAAGGTCTGAGTGTCTGTTGTATTTTTCGGCATGCTTGTATTGTATAAATATTTCTGTTTGCACAGGCATGCTTTTTGATCGTTCATGACTGCAGTGATTTGATTGCTCACAGGAGGATTTGGGTTTGGAGATCATCAATAGACACTCACAGGCCTATAGCAATTGGCCTGTTACAATCAAAAAGCTGAAGCTGAAGTTAAATCCATCCACTGCAGCAACGCATCAAGGTATAGCCGGATTGCGATCTGTGTGAACTGTCCCTTTTCTTCTGTGTTGGCTTTCATGAAACGAGGTATTGGGGCGAGCGGTCAGGAGCGCCTCTATTACGACCTCAATGGATACAGTCGTTCAAACGAACTTGAAATGGTGCGTACACAGTACAACTTGGAGCGGCGTCGTTATCCCTCAGTCCTGCTTGCAGAAGATGAACATATAGCACGCCGCGTTTATGAAGCTTTGCTGCGGCGCGTGCAACATGAGAAACTGGTTGTTACTAAATACCCGCGATTCTTTGAAGGAGTTTGTGCACAAGATCCGCCAGTGGGGTTTGAAGACGACGTGACTGAGGTTCACGCTTTGGAGGCCATTGTTAAACATGTGGGGTTACCTGAATTTGCAGGTGGTGCAGTACGCGCAGTGCGTGAAGTGGAACAGTTATGTGAAGACGAACGTGACCGCACCAGGGAAGTGGCGAAGCTGCGCCTGATTTCTTCGTTAGGTACCTCGGCACAGCGCCGTTCTACGAAGGAGCAGCTCCAAACTACCCACAACGTGACGCAAAGAGTTCGCGCTGTTTGCTTGTGTCCACACAGTAGCTTAGTGAATCCGGGGCTGGTGGCTGTTATAGCCTCGGCGGCAGTGACAGCCGGCTGTGGAGGCGTTCAGACAGTGCCAGGGCGCCGAGGAACACGTGGACGGGGGCGAACATTTAAAACGAAGGTTGGCATCACTTAATCTTGGGGTGTGTATTGAGTAGCATCCTTTTTTTGCTCCGTTTTCATCATCCTCTTGCTCCGTTGGTGCAGGCAGAGAAGCAGTATGCTCCTGGTTGGCATCATTGAGTAGCAGTGTCGGTTTCGTTGTGTCATCCTTCAGCTACGTTCGTGGTTTCTGTCTTTGGAGTTTTTCTACCTTTTGCAGTTTTTCTCTTTGTTTCAGTGTTTTCAAGTCAGCAGTTCCCCAGTCAGCTGTTCAGGCGAAATGGAGTACTGGACTGAAGCAGCAGTGCACGCCACACACAGGTGTGTGCTTGCTTGCTTCGTCCTGTGTTTGTTTTCTCTGCCGTCCTTTGTTGTTGCACTCTTTGTGGCGTTTTTTTTATGTAGCTCTTGTTGCAGCGAGCTGTTTTTTTGTCGCTGCATTGACTGCCTTGTCTTGCTGTGTGTTTGGGAATGCTCAGAATCTGAAGTGAGTTACAGTGGAGAATGATTTGTTGTTGGAGCAGTAAGACACTCCTTATTTATGGGTGTGTCTGCTCTGTGCTTTGCGTTCTGTAGTTGTCTGTTCGTTGTTTTCGTCTCCGTCGCTGTATTTCATTGTCCTCGCTGTTTTCTTCGTGTGAATCTGATTTGTCATCTGAATTTTCGAGTTTGTGCCTGTGCGATGGGGACCTCTGAGAGGTATACATTTCGTGTGGTGGTATAGCAGAGACATACGTGCTTGCTTTCGTTTTCGCTCTTTGTCCGTTTTTTGCATCTTTTCGAGTTTTGTGGCTTTCGCTCTTTACAAGCCAGATGAGAAGCAGGACGCTCCTGCAACTCTGCAACGCAACGTGGCCTTCATTCTGATTCCTGCATTCTTTCATTGGTGTTGTTTTGCCACGTCGACGCAGTGTTCGTTTTTGTTGCTTCATTTTTTGTGTCAATGGGTCCAGCTTTTGTTTTCATGCTGCTGTTTTTGCTTTTGTGTCCCAGGCAAGTCTGAAGAAAGAATTGGGAGAGCTCAAGATACGTGTGGCTAAACAGCTTGGTGCACTGTACATTATTAAGTGGGTTTTCTTTTCAGCACTGAGTCAGACTTGAAACGATGTCTTCCAAAGACCACACTTTTGCTCTACCCTGTCGTGTTGCCTGCTTTTGACACAGTGTGTTTGTCTTTTGTGCTGCAAGTTTGGAAACGTTTTGAGTGTTTTTTTTTTGGGTATTCGGTATAAGCTTCTTTTTGCTGTTTTACGGAGTTGTATGCAGGCCAGCTGGTGCTTGCAGCCCAGCACAGTGGCCCTGAATGTTTGGCATTAATACATGGCTTTGTGGCCACATGGCAGTCCATCAGGAGATTTTTTGCAATCTGTTTTTGGAGCAAGATATATGTTTTTTTTACATGTGTCCCGGCACGACCCACTAGGTTGTTGGGTGCACAGTGCCCAGGAGGGACAGCAGCAGGTGGCTGATTGTAAATTACCTTAGGTAGACAGCACAGCGGTGTACCCACAGGAGTGGAGTGCTGTGTATGGGTTATCGTTTACCCTGGGAAGAGCATATGAATGCATAAGCACCTGGTGCCATGTCACCGGTGCTCTGGTAGTGCAGTTTGTTCTGATTTTGTATTGTAAACTTTTTTTGGATGGTGCTGAATGGCCGTAGCCATTGTTGATGGCCCTGGCACTGCACCCCTAGGTAATTTTTCGGCCATGTGCACTCCCGTGCAATGGTCCTGGGAGGGGAGTGCAGGTGTGCAGGTGCCAGTGCGACTAGTCAGAAGGCGCGAGTGCGATGTGATGTAAATTAGCGCAGATCATGAGAGTAAATAAAGGTCTGAGTGTCTGTTGTATTTTTCGGCATGCTTGTATTGTATAAATATTTCTGTTTGCACAGGCATGCTTTTTGATCGTTCATGACTGCAGTGATTTGATTGCTCACAGGAGGATTTGGGTTTGGAGATCATCAATAGACACTCACAGGCCTATAGCAATTGGCCTGTTACACATCCTCGTCATCCTCCCTCCCACCACTACCACCGCCCCACCCGGACCAGGCATCCTCATCATCCTCCCTCCCGCCACCAGCACAGCCCTCGCCGAAAGCGTACCCAGGATTCGAAAAAGGTGCGAAGGTCCAACAGCCCTTCCGCAACGACCACACAGGCGACTGGATCTGGTGTGAGGGCACGATCCAGTATTGCCTCAAGGAACCGGGGGACAACGGGGGGCCACAGATCCGGGTGATCTGGCACCGCCAAAAGGAGCTAGACCAAGGCAGCAGCGCCCCGGACAAACCAGTCGGCTACACCCTGGAGCTCAACAGCGCCCACCCCATCCGGCTTCGCACCGAAGAGAACAAGGCCCACACAGGCACCAAATACACTGGGGAGCTCCCCCCGGAGTGGAGCCACGGCCTCCCCCCGCCGCGCCTACCCAAACGCCCACAAACCGGCAAAAAGTTGCCTAGCCCCAGTCCCCCTCCCTGACGGGGCAAGGGCCGAGGACACAAGCCTCCACAGCCCCGGCCCGCCCCCACCGAGGCCACCGTCAACCTCCTCGACCTCAACCACCCGGCCGTCACATACTCCAAGGACGCCACAACCGCCCTCCAAGAGCTCTCGATGGCACAGGGGCCGGGGTGGGTTCCCCACCTCCTCACCTTCCAGGAACAAGGCCTACAGCGCGACGACCCCCCAGAAACCACCCCCATATATACCCCGGACCAGAAAGCGTACAAATGCTACTGGCACAAGGGGACCCCCCTATACGCCCAAACCGGCATCCACGTCCACCTCGTCCACCACCTCAGCGTCCCAGAGAGCCTAGGTGTCTATGAGGTCGTCGGGGACGGATGGCAACTCAACGTCATCAACACCCACGTCCCCTTCGGCGAAGCCACGGAACCCTTCCTCCAAGCCCTGGCCGAGGCATACCGCCAGATGGCCATGCTCGCCCCCACAGTCATCATCGGCGACATGAACGCCGCCCCCACCCCAGCGGACCGAGGGGGACAGGCCACACCCCAGGACCAAGCAGTCCGCGACACCATCGAAATGCTGGGGCTCGTGGACCTGACAGCCAACCTCGAAGGCCAACCATCCCACTTCCCCCACCAAACGGATGCCGCCCCATCCCGCATCGACGTATGCTATGGCGACCCCACCACCATCATCCGAGCGGAGGCCCGATATGGACCCCTCCCGCTGGGACCCACAGGCCATAGCCCCCTGCACATCCGCCTCACCATCCCCAACCTTCCCCCCCAGTCCCCCAGAGGATGCGGACCAAGGCCTACCAGCCCCCCTGAAGATGCCCCCGCTGCATGACAAGCATGCCTGGTCCCAATATCACAGGGCCATAGACCGCGCCCGGCGCATCCAACCAGACCCCACCGACCTACTCACAGCCATGTGCACGGCCGCCGTCGCCTGCGGCTTCCAACAACACCCCCACACAGACGACGACCAACCACCCACGGCCCTGGGGGACATCCTCCATGACCTCTGGCATGCGAAGCAACAACTGGCGACCCTCCTCCACACCGACACCCCCCAAACCCGCCGCCAGATACACCACTGCAGGACACGGATAGCCCACATCAGGGCGGACCTGCAGCGGTGGCACATCCACAGGCAACAGCGCATCGCCCAGGAACACGAACGGTATGCGCAACATGAACTCCCCTACAAGGCCATCCGCCACCTCAATGACGCCATGACCGACACCGGCCACCGCACCATCACCACGGTCCGGCAGGAGGACGGCTCCCTCACCAACGACCCAGCCACAGTGCTCCAAGCCACCCAAGACAGCTTCCTCCGGCAACACACCCCCACCCAAGAAACACTGGACCCAGACACCCAGGCCAAAATCGACCGCCTCCCTCGGGTCTTCAACCACGCCCAGAGGAGGCACCTGGAAAAACGCCCCTTCACCATCCACGAAATCCGGAAGGCCATCCACAGTCTCCGGCAACACAAAACCCCAGGCTACGACGGCCTCCCTGCAGAGGCATACTACCACCTCCCCGCCCACCTCCTCCGCGTCCTCGCCCACCGCCTCTGGGACATCGTCACGGGGCGGACCCCCCTGCCACCAGACTGGGCAAACGTTGTCCGCCCCCTCTACAAAAAAGGGGACTGGGCAAACCAGGACAACTGGCGCCCCATAGTCTGTGCGGTCACGGAGGTCAAAATCGTCTGGACCATCCTCCTGCGCCGCATCTGCCCCCACCTGGGGCCCCACATACCAGCGAGCCTCTGGGGGGCCATCCCAGGCCGGTCCCCACACGAGGCCATCTTCCTCCAGGACACCATCGCGGACATGGACCCGATGGACCTCATCATCGCCTCCCTCGACGTCAAGGGAGCCTTCCCGAACACCCCCTGGCTCCTTCTAGAAGCGGTGTGGAAACGCCTAGGCCTCCCCTTCTACAACTTCACCTCCGACTACATCCGCACCCGCAAATACACGGTCCGCACAGGAGCAGGCCTCACCCCCTTCCTGGAGCCAGGCAGCGGGGTCCCCCAAGGGGGAGCAGAGGGCCCCTTCCTGTACCTTCTAGTGACGCTCCCCCTGGCCCTCGCGATTGAGCAGGATTACCCGGCCTACGCACCCTACCCCCTCCTCTCCCCCCTGGTCGGCTTCGCGGACGACACCAACCTCACCGTCGCGCACACCCCACACGACCCCCATGCCCCGGACCCCGGGCCAACGGTCACCCAACAGGCCAACGACTTACTGGACGTGACCGTCTCCTACCTCTCCCACAACAACCTCATCGTCCACCCCACAAAGTCAGTGGCCATGATCAAGGGGTCTGCCACACCTCCAACCCTAGGGCCACAAGGGCCCCCCATGCACGTCGTGACAACCACCACCCACCTGGGGGTAGTCCAGGCCGCCAACCCTGAGGACGCCACCCTCCCTCCCAAGTTGCAATCACACCTCGCCCATCTCCCCAGATATGCGTCCCCAACCACCAAGGCCCTCTCCCTGTCCCACCAGAGCCTGGTGTACTACCTCACCGGGGTCTTGAACGCCTCCATAGGCTTCCAAGCACTCCACCTGACACACCCCACCACCGCCCCCCAGCCGGCCACACGCGCCGTGACCAAGGCATGGGCAGCACACGGGGGCTGGCCCACCTCCATACCCACCCGCGCCATCCGAGCGGCATGGCCCCACTATGGAGACGCCATAGGGGACGAGGTGAAAGCGGCCTACACCAGACACACCGCCCTCCTCCTTCACCGCATGAGCCACAACCACTCACCGGAGGTCCGCGAGGTCACCGCCATCCGCCTCCAAGCCGCACAACGGGCCCGCAACACATGCCCGCGCTGGGTACTCCACCAGACGGGCATGCCCACCAACATGAACACGCGCCTGTGGAACCACCTGCAGCTTCTCCTCCCATCCCCACACCACGCCATACTCACCAACCACACGTGCCCAGAGGAAGGGCCACTAGCGGTCCTCTGCGGGGACCTCCACCATCACCCCAAGGGCACCATCCACACCATAGACCTTGTCGGGGCCTCCATCACCGTAGTATACGTCACCCTCCCCCAAATGCGGGTCCTGCACCACAGCGGGGCACACCACACCCCCTTTCTACAGCTTCCCGAATGGCCACAATACCGCCTCTTCCACCAGTACCTCACGCAGACGGCACGAGCAGCGGGACACACTCTACCGGGCAGCAAAGACATGCGCACAGCCTACCGAGAATTCACAAAGCAACACCCGCGACCCATTTCAGCGACACCGCCCTACGCACCCACCGGATCGAAACACGAACCCCTCCCCCCGGTGACGGGCCCAGTCCCACCACTAACCCTACTACTGGCCCCGAATGAAGCCAAACCCACGCAGACCACCGTCATCCACCACGGGGCAAAATGGCACATACCGAAACACCACATGACCGCCCGAGACCTACCAAAGGTCCCCCAAGATTCCCAGAGCATGCCACGCACATGTTGGGCCTGTGACCCCGAGGCACCAACCACACCATGGCCCGTACTACACCTCATAGCACGCCACCACACCCACCCCACAACCCACCTACGACCACAGGCCTACGCATGGATAGCCCCATGGTTCCACCGCACCGACACTAACCCCACGGTGGCATGGAACCCCGACCACGCGCCCAAATGGCTCTTCACCACTACATCCACATGCCCCCGCCCCGACCCGGCAGGGGTCGCCATCCGTTACAGCATGTACGAGCCAGGCAGAACGGGCAGGCACGAGCACCCCTACTATCCGCTCCACCACACCTGCCACACACCGGAGCACCGTACAGAAGCCCTCACATGCCACGACCTAAACCCCGACACACCCTACATCCTCCACTACATCTACTCCTACCTCACACAAGGACAGCCGGAGCAGGGACTCATAGCCCTGTCCCCCCACGCGAAGCACATCATCTCCAAAGGAATAGGGGTGTACGCCACCCCCATCCTGCAGCGCACAACCCCAGTAGCCCACCTCGCCACGGGCCTTGCCATATACGCCTACCTGCCCATGAACCCATGCCGCCTCCCACAACCATCACCGGCGGACCGGCTCTTCTTCACCGATGCCTCAGGCGAATCGGCCCTCACGCCCATCACCGGAAGGGCCACCCTGCAGCTAACCCACACCGGGGGACACTACCACATGGACCACCACACGGGCCACACCACCTATGGGGCCTCTTCCCACGGGGAGCTAGGGGCCATGGCCGACGCCATCACCGAGGTCGCGGCCCACCTACCCGCCCACTCCCCGCACATCGTCCGGGTCTGGTTCGTGGTAGACGCCACTGTCGACACACACCTGCTCCTCCGCATAGCAAGGCAACCACTTCACAAAGCAACCGCGACGAGCCTCGGCACCCAGGCACTGCTACTCTGGAAAGCCCTACGCAGCCTTCCCCCCTACGTCCAACTCCACATCGTGAAACAAGAGTCCCACAGACACCAATACGGAAATGGTAAGGTCGACAACCAGGCAGTACACCAGCGCACAACACACCTACCAGCCCTCCAGATCCCTGACCTCGGCCGCAACCACACACGCCTCCAACACGTGCCCCCTGTACCCAAGCCCCATCAGACCCCGGACTGGGTACCAGAGGACGCCCCCTATTCCTCCCACGACAGAGCATACCACTACCCCAACCCCATCCAACATCTCGCCCGCGTGCTCGGCGACGCAGACAGCCGGGCGCACATCCAGGAGCTCCAGGACAGACTGCAAGTCCCCCTGTACCACTCAGCGCTCCGCCCAGCAAACGTCCCAGCCCACCTCCAAAAACGACGCATCCAGCTCCTCAGGGAGCAACTGCCATTCCTCACCAGGGTCGCCAGATGGCTCGCCCGCAAGCACATCCACGACCCCGACGAACACACCCGTTGCCCATGCGACCAAACCACCCCGGAGGACTGGGAACACTTCAAGAAATGCCCCCTCCATACAGACAGGGACACCCTAGTGGGCTGGTCCCCGGCGGAAACCCTGCGACAACACGAAGGATGGCCAACCCACAGCCACGCACACCAGGCCACCGAACACCTCTTCCGGGACCCCCTGATCAAAGAAGCCACCATGAGAGGGGCAGTGACACAGGCCCTGCACCGACATCTCACCAAACACACGGAAAGCCCCATGGAGGCAGCAGCACACCTCCAGCTAGAAGCAGTCCGCAGAGCAGCGGCCCAAATGGTACACCGCAAACACCTCCTGCTAACACACGCAGAGCAACTCACCGACCCCACCGCCAGGGAACACATGCAGCGTCTCATCCATTACCATGCCGTGCATGACCCAGACGTCCACTAACCCGCTCCGCGCCCCGCACGCGCCCCCCGTCTCCATCCACAGGTCTCCAAGGCACCACCACAGCGCCCCGAGACCCGTCTCACACCCAAGAAGCCACCCGGCACCGCCCAGTCCGGCCGAGCCCAACCAGGGCCAACCATCCATCGACGTAGACGCGCAAGACCCCGGCAGCCCATCCAGCCCACCCCCCCCGGACCCGGGGCACCCCCCCCTCACACCGGCCACCATCCGCGACCCCCACTTCCTCCGAGCAACCCTCCAAGACAGGGCCCCGACCACCCCCCTGGGCTGGTACCGCCTACAAGAGGACTGGACCAAGCTCACCGTCAAAGCCCTCCGGGACCTGACCACCCCAGGCAGCGGCCTCCACGAGACCATCGTAGACCTCGTGCTCTGGCGAGCCCGCAAACACACCCGGGGCCAGCACATCTGGATCCCCCCCATCGAGTGGGGCCAGGCCCTGACGCACGACACTGGCATCAACGTCACGCGTCAAGGGACCGTACGCCTACGGGGGGCCCCAGCGGAGACGGACCACCCAGCGGACCCGAACCACCCGGAGCAGTGGGAACAGGCCACCGCGCCCAACCGCGACACCGCCCTCCGCGCCGCCGGCCTCCGCACCCCGGACGACGACCTCCCCCCCCCACCTACAGACAGTGACCACCCCCCGCCGGAGGTCTGGGTTACAGTCCTCGAGCGCGGCCACTACTACGTGATAGCCGCTACGGCTACGTCCCCCGGCCCGCAATGGATCATCCAGGGGACAGACACCATGTTCGCCCCGGAGACCGCCCCACCAGGGGCAGTTGGGGACCCCACCACCCAGCACAGGATCCTCAGGGGTGTCCTCCAGCCAGGAGACACGCCCCCAGCCCGCGCCCTGGCCCAAATCACCTCAGGGAAGGCGGGCTACCACCTGGGATTGGCCATGCTCTGCCTAACCCACTGGATCCAGCGCCGCTGGCCACCTACGGGGACCGTGCCCTGGGTTTGGGCCATCCCCACCGCCCACACACAAGTCGAGGCAGGCCCGAACACACGACCAAACCCCCCCCCTAGACCGCAGCAGTCCCTCACCTGCGGGTACCACGCCATCCACAAGGTCCTCAACCGCGCGGGTCTTAGCCCGAAGCTAGCATGCCCCCCTCCCACCACTGACCAAGAGGTCCACCAGATACGAAAGCTCGTCTGCGAAATCCTTGCCGCGGCAGCAGAAGACGGCAAGCTTCTCCTCCAAACCGCCCGGCCTACAACTGCCCACGCAAGCGCGCGGCAAGCGGACACATACACCGACACAGCACACCTCGCCGCACAATCCCCGCCCATGCCCCCCCCCTCTCGCTGCTCAACCGGAGACCCACACACGCCCACCATCGCGCGCACCCCCGGGCCCCGCGACACGGGCCTCCCCCACCCGCCCGAACACCAGCACACGCCCGCCACACACCCACCCGCCGGACACCCTTCACCGCCCCCCACACTCGACAACCCACACACAACCGCCGAGGGGAGCCCCGCGCCCCGCGGCACGCCCACCCCACCCAGTGGCCCGCCGACACCCCCCACACACACCCCGGAGGACCCAGGCCCACCCCCCCCGGCCCCTGAATGCAGCCCACGCGAACTGTTCCCCCCCGTTGACACCAACCCACACGACCTCGCACATTGCAGGACCCGGGCCCAGCCGAGCCCTGAAGGAGACGGCCACAGCCCCGCGCCTCCCTCCCCCGCCGCTGCCGACCAGATCGGCCCGCCGGGCCGCCAGGTCACGACCGGCCCCCCCCAGCCGCCCGCCCCCAACCTACAGCCCGAGGACATGCCCTCCATCCTCCCCGCCGTGGCCGCAGCAGAAGCCGCCGCCCACAAGCCCGCCCGCATCACAGCCCAACCCGCGTCCACCACCTCCTCCTCATCCTCAGCCTCGTCCACCTCCTCCACCTCATCCTCCGACCCCCCCCTCCCCGCCAAACTCATCCTCAAGGCCACGGCGAAAGCCAAAGCCGCGGCCGCACGCAACGACCCCCCAACCCCCACACAGGCGACTCAGGCACCCCGGCAACCCACCGGGACGACCCCCAACCCGACATCAGCGCCCTCACACCTCCGGACAGAGGTACTCCTCAACCTGGAACCGGACCCCAACCCGAAACCCGACCCCAAACCCAAACCGGACCCCAACCCCAAACCCGACCCCAAACCCAAGCCGGCGCCCACGCGAGCACAAACAACACCGCAGACGCAACGACACAAACCCACCCGACACCACCCCCGCCCGGGCCCTCGCCCAAGCCAGGACCCCCCACCCACCGCAACCCGCGCCCCCCTCCCGCCGACACCCACCACCACCGCAGAGACGGCCACCCAGCACGACCCCGTCCAAGCCCTCGTCCGCATCCCCGTCACCAAGCGCCCCGTCATCCATCCCCGACAAACCACCACCACCGCCGGCCAAACCGACCCAGGGACGTGGGACCCCTCGACCACCGTCACTGTCAAGCCCGGCCCCCAACCCTTCCCCCATGCCCACCACATAGTGCAGCCCCGGGGACTGCCCACGATGCCCAACCCCGGACCCCCACAAGGGGGACCGGAAAACCCACAAGGGGTCCATGGGCCATACCCGCAACACCAACCCCACCACTACCCACACCACCACCACCAGCGGCCCCACCACCACCACTACCAACACCACCCCCACCACTACCACTGCCCACCGCCCTACCCCAACGGGCCACAACCCCCCGTGCACGAACAGCACCAGCGGACGGGATGGCAGCCACCGAGCGCTCCACCCGCATACCCCACCTACCGCCAGGAGCCACCCCACCCGTACCAGCCACCACCCCCGTACCAGGAACCGTATCCGTACCACCCCGGCCACCATCCGATGGCCGAAGGGGCCCCGGGCGAGGCCCCCAAGGGGCCGCCGACGCCTCCGGACTGGCCCGACTGGAGCGATGAGGCCCGGTCCCGCAAACGGCGGCGCTCCCACTCCCCCCCCCGCACGGCACACTCGCCCACGGCGCCCACACTCCCACCGCGCCTCAACCACCCACTCGCGCCGCTCCCGCTCCCCCAGGTGCCACCACGACCCCCCGGGACCCCGCTCCCGTCGCTCCCGCTCCTCCGGGCACCACCACGAGCGCCACCGCCGCCCCATGTCTCCCTCCCCCTCCCCCCACCGGCCAAACAAGACCCCCACCCCAAGCCCCCGCCACCACCACTCCCGCTCCCCCCGACGCAGCCAGGCACGCCACTGCCGCCCCACGTCCACCTCCCCCTCCCCCAACACGCCCCGCCGGGCTCCCCGTTCCCCCCGCCACCCGTACCCGTCCACCACCCCCAGCCCCCGCCACCACCACTCCCGCTCCCCCGGACGCCACCGAGCGCGCCACCGCCGCCCCATGTCCACCTCCCCCTCCCGCTCCCCCCTCCGCCCGTACCCGTCCTCCAGCCCCAGCCCCCGCCGCCGCCGCTCCCGCTCCCCCAGGCACCGCCACCCCCGCCACCACCGCAGGTCCACGTCCTCCCCCCGCCGCACCACGACCACGGGCACGGACCCCTCCCCCCCCCGGGCCCCCGCCCACCTCGCCTGGTGGTCTCCCCCCGCTCTGCAGGAGCTCCGCCGCTGGGTGAAGTGGGCCGGAGGAGCGGGAAGGCACGAAGGGGTGCACATGGTGCATACCTTCGAGGAGGTGCGCACCCGCACCCCCGCAAACCCCAACGAGGCCGCCCCGGAGGCCATCATGCCGCAAGCGGCATGGGAGGCCCTCCTCCGCGATGCGGTCCAGGGCCTCCGCCCACCCTACACCCCCCAAAGCCCTCCGCCAGTGGCTCCAGGCCACCCACCCCCAGGCCTGGGCCGCCGGCGCCCCCTCCCCACCCCGCCCCTCCCGCCACCACCACACCACGAAGGGGCAGGACAAGGGCAAGGGAAGGGCAAGGGGCACAAAGGAGCACTCAGGCAAGAGGGCACGGAAGGGCCCCAAGTGAGGGCAGGCACACGCAGGGACAGGACGCCGGAACCGACACCACATGGGGGCAGGAAACCACCCAAGAACCAGGAAGAGGCGGGAACGGGGACCAAGACACGGAGGAAAAGGGCACCACGGCAGGCACCACGACCCACACCCAGGAAGGGCACACCACGACGGGGGGACCAGCGCCGCCCCAGCCCCACCAAACACCCCAACACACACCACCGAAGCAAACATCGGACGCCATGCGGACCACACCAGCGCACGCCCACCGGCCACCGGAAACCACACGGACAACGGAGGGCACACCTACACGGGGAGAACGGGCCACACCCACAGAGGAAGCCGCAGGGAACGCCGCCGCACGGCGCACCACCACGCCCTCACCGCCAGGCGACGACCCCGGCCACCACAAAGGCCACCTCACAGGCACCGAAAGAGGACGAAGGCACGGCCGCGGCACCCACGACTAGGGACCGAAACCCCCAGAGGACACGGGACCAAGGCACAGGCCCCCAGGGAGGACAACCCCACGGACCGTCACGCGACCATGCTTTTGGCTAAGAGGGCCGGGCTGCGTTACCGTCGCGGTTCGACGCAGAGTATTGCTATGCACTTGGGTTGACGGCCGGGGGCTTGATCTCAGCTGGTCTCACGTCTGTGAGGGCGTCCGTCACCAACCTGTTGCGTCCAGTGGAGGAGTGGCACTGCGGCGGCACGCCGATCCCGTCCATGATGAATTTCGAGCGCCGCAAGGGGAAGTGAAAGGCTGTGATCGCGAAGGCCTTGGTACTGCTGGACGGTGCCCCTTCATGGCCTTCTCCGAGCGCCGTGAAGACTGGAACTGCCAAGATTACTACCGGTGCCCCGGACCCCTGCAGTTCAGCACCGGAGATAGGGACATCCGCCTGACCCTGAAGTATGAGCTCATGCCTGCCGGCGGCACCGACCCGGACCCGCATGTCCCTGCCAGCGCAGCCGAGCTGCAGTGCAAGCCTTTCGCCACTCAAACGGCGTTCGGAAGCCACCTCCACCGTCCGACTCCTGATTTCTGTTTGTCTGCCTTGGAGAAGGAACGCCTTTCCTACACCCCAAGTGCGCCTGCCTGTCTGCGAGGCCCGGTGAAGATTGAGTCCATGGGTGAGAGTCAGTGTGCACGCCCCAAGGACACCGTGATCATTCAGCAGAATTTCCCGAAGACCTACCCGGCCCACCAGCCCGAGCGGCACGCTCAAGCCCCCACAGCACGGACCCAGGGAGCCACCCACACCTAACCGCACCCCCCAACCACCAGCCGGCCACACTCCGGCTTGCACTCCGCACCACGACACAGGCCAGGCTGACCTCCACTGACCCACCGCGGCACCACGCGAGACCACGGCACACCGCACCACAGCGCGCCACAGTGCAACGCACCACAGCACGACGCGACGCGACGCGGCACAGAGCGGCACAGCACGACACAACTGACCCTAACCTGAGGGACTAACCGAAGCCAGCCACCGCACACCCTGGAAGGCGCCGCGCCAGCACGCCACACACCAGCACCGCAGGCCACACACGGGGCCACAGCGCGCCAGGCGATAACGGTGGCGGACCACCCAGAAGAATACAGCCGGCACCGCAGAGGGGAAAGGACACGAACAACCCCAGCCCCCTAACCCAAAACCACAAGCACCCGCCTGGCGCAGCCGCCCAGCCGGCAGAGCCAGGACTAAACCCGGCAAGAAGGGGCGCCGAGCCCACCGTGTACATAGCCCACCCGACCCATGGGGCCGGAACGCGGCCACACAGAACAGAACTGAAGACAACAGCCCGGAAGACAACACTGAATGCAGGCCAGTGCATGCGCCAGCCCAGGGAAGGCAGAGGGAGGAACAGGCAAGCCCCCCCCCCCCCCAAATAGAAAAAAAAAAAAAAAAGGAGGGGGGAGGGGGAAAAGGCACGAAAACAGCCCACAGCCGCCAAACCGCCCGCCAACACCACCACAGGCGGCCAAACCCCCCCCCAGAAGGCACCGAAGACAGGACCCCCACAGAGGCACAGGGGGACCACCCACCCAAAACCGGCAACACCAAGCCAGTAACAGCGGCCCACGGGGAAAAGGGACACTGAAACGGAAAAGAAAAAAAAAAAGGAGAACCACCAGCCCAGCCCGAAAGAAAGGGGATGGAGGGACAGGGACCACAAAGCCCGGAAAAAAAAAACAAAAGAAAAAGGAAAACAAAGGAAAAAACAAAAGCGCAAAAAACACAGCCCGACAAGCCAGTCAAGAAGGGCTGGGCACAGCCGAGACCCGGGCCCAACACACACGCCCACACCACACGCCGGAACCGGAAACGGCGGGGGGCAAGCGGGGCGCCCACGAAACCACACACATCCCAAAAGCAGGCCGAAACCGAAGCCCAACCACGAACACCACAAACAGCCGACACTAGAGGGACAACGGCACAAACCGTGCCCAAACACACCCACCCAAGACCCCAGCCAGGACTGGCGAGGTTAACAAAACCCACACCCAACCGCCAACCGGACCCAAACACAAACGCCGCACAACAGTAGGAAACCCAGTGCCCACAGCCCGGGCACTGAGGCAGCCCGTGCCATGCAGGTGACCCGGCCAAACGAGATCCGGAGACCGGGGGTAAGGCTGCATCCTAAGGCCTGCGCTGCTTTGGGACTCGAGGCGGAGCGTGCGACACCCAAGCACCTCGGAACCCTAGTACCAAGAACATGCATGCATGCCTTGGGAACGGGATACGCCAGGAAGTCCGGTGAACCCCTAGGGTTCCGCCCAAAGGAGGGGACGTGCGCAAGCACGGGGGCACACCCTCCCGGCGAGACAAGCATGTCACGCTGGCGGCGCTCAGCCCTCCCGGTGTTGCCCGGGGCCGCTTTGTTGGGGCCCAACAGTCAGGTCTAGCGGGAAGTAAGCCGCCTCCCCTCTTCACGCGCGGAGCCTCTTCCTGTTCGTCACAGGGGCGACGCCAGGGGGAACCAAGAGGCGCCTCTCCACGACCGAGTGCACCTACCTACCTACCTACCTAGAAAGGGAAGGAAGAAGGGCGTCAACGAGGTTGATGCCGAGGAGACTGCCCCTACTTCCACAATCAACGCCACCTAGCAGAGCCCCTGCAGCCAAGGGCCCCAGCTAGGGCGGTCACAGGATGGTGACGTGGGAAGCGCCGAACCATCCCAGTCGGGAGTCGATAAGCACAAGGGGACTGCCGCGGGCGGAAGGCCCGGTCCGGCACCCAGTCGCGGAGGCGGGGTGAGGGCAAGTGAAGGCACGAACCCTTGCACCGTCCGTCCTTCGCGACCAAGAATGTGTTCGATGTACTACAAGATCTATCCGAGAGTATCGGAGGATCACCCGGACCGCAGCTGGATGCTGCAGATGGGCAGCCTGAGCCCATTGTCGACGACTTGCACCAGTCGCTTGTCGAGCTTCTGGAACGGCCAGAGATCCTGAGCCTGCACGCCGTGCGCCAAGTTGGGCGTGAGCGGCAGTTGCTCCTCAAGGTCCGCGCCTTATGCGGGGAAGTGGAAAAGGTTTTCGACGTGTTGGTCGACACGGGAGCTCAAGTCAGCTTGGGCAAGGCTGGCCTACATCCACCACAGTGTCTGACCGACAGTCGGAAACCTGTCAGGCTGAAGGTGGCGAACGGCCAATACATGGTGGGAGGCACGAAGGAAGCGGCCATTGGGCTGCAGTTCGTGAACCATCGTGAGCTGAGCCGCCCAGACCTCGGCAAGGAAATCCTCCTGCACGGTCGCTTCTACGAGGCCGAAATGGACTGGGACATGATCGTTGGGTACGACTTCATGATGGAGACGGACTCCGGCGTTCTCCCGGCCCAGGCCTCCATGACCCTGTACCAGGACGACCAGCTCTCGTGGCTCTCGTCACCTGAGCACCATGTGGAATGCCAATGGATCCACCCCGAACGCAATCAGCTCAAAGTGGCCGCGCTGGACACCGAGCCAACTGGTCCTGCAAACCAGGAGTACGGCGTAATGCCGGAAGTGGCGAGCCGAGTTGTCGCGGACTTGGGAGCTTCGGGTCTGGCCCTGGATGCGTTCTCTTCAGGAACCTCCGCCCATCTTCGGGTGTGTGAGAAGTACTGGAGCGCACAGGACACCGCGTGGAAGAAGCACTGGGGTCCGCATCAGGGATTGATGTGGATCCATTGCCCCCGTTGGGACATTCCAAGAGCGATAGCGAAGATTCGCAAGGACCGCTCCAAGGCAGTGCTGGTTGTTCCTATGGGATGCACCGAGGAAGAAAGTACCCGGCATTGGGTAGCCTCATTGACCAACATGACCTTAAACAAGGTCGTCCTACCGGCTGGAGAGAGTGTCTATCAGGACGCTAAGGGACAGCCCATGCCACCCCAGAGATGGCCAACAGAATTCCACTATGTGGATGGGGGCCTTGATCAGACCGACGCCACGGACTTCGTGTGTGTCAACCGCATCGTAGCGGAGCCTTGGAGGCAATGCTTTGCGGTTCCCCCTGTTGACATCAGAGAATCGGAAGACCCCCTCACTGAAGAGGAGCTGGATCTGGTTCAGGGGTATATGGATCAGCCCTTTCACGACTGGGGAAACCAGCGTGAGGGCAAGGGCCAGGACAGAGCCTGGTGGGAAGTGGACTCCATCGTCTCCGGCTCCTATGATGGGAATACCTTCGTACAGAGGGTGCTGGATCATATGTCCAGCCAGGACGAGCCGCCTGGCGGTAACCCACCCACCTACGGCGATCTATTCCGAGGCAAGACCAGAGATGGCCCTTTGGACCACCTGGGAAGACCACCTGAGCCGAAGACGAGCGGGGTCGCTACCCCTCAAGTAAGCTCCGTGGTCCAGGTGCCCGGAAAAGCCAGGGCGGAGTCTGATGATTGCCCCAAGATCCAGGCGTTGAGGGCCAGGCTGACGCAGAAGTATGGCGACACCTTCTTCAGCGGAAAGCCTGTGTTTCCCCCACCGGTGCGTGGACCGTATGGGGAGGCCAAGATACGACTGAGGCAGGACCCCCGTGTGTATCGGCACCGGGAGTTTGCCCTGAGGGGCGAGAGGAAGGAGGCCATGGAGAAGATCCTCCGTGTCTTCATCGAGAGAGGCTGGCTCGAGCCGTGCCACTCCGAATGGGCCTCTCCGTGCTTCGTCGTCCCCAAGAAGGTAGCTGGTGAGTGGCGGCTCGTGGTCGACTACCGCGGCCTAAACGCCCAAACGCAGCACGACAGCTATACGCTGCCCCTCATTGAGGACATGCTGCAAAAACAACACCGGCGGAGGATCTTCACGGTGATTGACCTGAAACATGGTTATCATCAGATGCCTCTCGCCGAGGAGTCCCGTGCCTGCACAGCCATGAGCACCCCACTTGGACCTCTCCAGTGGAAGGTGTTGCCCATGGGCGTTACCAACGGCAATGCGGCTTTTCAGCGGATGCTGGAGAACCTGCTTGAGCCGGTGCGTGACTGTGCGGACCCCTTCGTGGACGACGTGATCATCGCGTCCGGGGACCCCAGTATGAGCTACGAGGAGCTCCTGGAGGCACATGAGAGGGACGTCACTCGAGTGCTGGACCTTCTGGTTCGGCACAAACTCACGGGCAGCAGTGACAAGGCCATCATTGCGGTAAGCGAGGTGGTCTTCGCTGGCCACGTAGTCGGGAACGGGCAGCGAAAGCCCATACCTGGCAAGGTGGCTGCGATCGAGCACTGGGAAAAGCCCAAGACGGTCTCTGAGCTACGGGCGTATCTGGGGTTCTGCAACTACTACTCGGGGTATATCAAGATGTATGCCGAGTATGCAGCCCCCATGACGACCATGCTCAAGGGCAACCGAGAGGAGACCAGGAAGGGGTCCAAGAAGGCTCTGGTCTGGACTGCTGAGTCCGACCGTGCCTTTGAGGGGATGAAGCAGGCGCTGCTATCCGCAGTGGGTCTGCACCTCGTGGATCCCGACCGAGGGTTCGTCCTGCGCACCGACGCTTCCGACTATGCCGTTGGCGCTGTGTTGGAGCAAGTGCTTGACGACGGGAGGCACGTGCCCGTGGCCTTCTGGAGCCGAGTCCTGGCGGAAGGCCAGAGACGGACGTGGACGCCCCGAGAAAAGGAGGCGTATGCCATCGTCATGGCTCTCAGGAAATGGGCTGGGTACATAGCCCTCCATCCCGTCAGCGTCTGCACCGACCATCAGAGTCTGCAGTCGTGGCACAAGGAGCACGTGGACACCCCCTCTGGTCCCGCCTCCCGACGGGCAAGATGGCATGAGACCTTGGCCAAGTTCGACCTCACGGTTGTGTATATTCCTGGAACGGATAACACCGTGGCGGACTGTCTCAGTAGGTGGGCCTATCCCGCCAGCAAGGGCATGACGGATATCTCTGCCCATGGCGATGAGGCTGAGACCGCTGAGGCCAAGAAGATCATTGAGATGGAGCGCCTGATGGAGAAGGAGGGTGTTAAATGCTTCGTCGTCATGGCTGCGGATGCCCCCCTCGGAAAGAGGGTGGGCAGAGCGGTCAGAGTACTCGCCCCTGAGGGAGCTGAGTCGGACAAGCACCTCTTCCCGGAGTCTTGCCTCCAGGACGACTGGACCGACGACTACGCCAAGTCTGAGGCCTTTGCGGCCGAGTATAGGGCTGTGACCGACCCTGATGATGGGCAGAAGTGGCCAAAGGGGCTGACTGAGGAAGATGGCAAGCTCTACCGAAATGGTAAGCTGCTAGTACCGGAGTCCCGGGTGCTCGAGCTATGTGAAGCTTGGCACCACCACATGCTGCACCCCGGGGTCAAGAAGCAAGCCCTTGACATGCAGCGTTGGTTCGAGATCGACCATATCGTTCTCTACACCGCCATCAAGAAGGTCAGGAAGGGTTGCTCGGTCTGTCAGGCCTGCAATCCCGATAACCGGAACGTCAAGGGGGAAGCCCAATGGACCCCGGTTCCTGACCAGCCCATGGAGAGCGTGGCCATGGACGTCTTCTCCATGCCCGAAGTGCACATTGGCAAGGAGACCTTTGACTGTGTGGTTCTCTGTGTGGACCGCCACAGCGGCTACGTTGTAGCCGTTCCGGCTCGCAAAAAGGGGTTGCTTGCCAAGGAAGTGGCAGTCATGATGATTCGTCATTGGCTGACCGTCTTTGACATCCCCCGCACCATTTGCAGTGACCGAGGGCCCCAGTTTACTGGTGGCTGGTTCAAGGCTATGTGTTCCCTCATGGGAATACGTCATGCCAAGAGCGTCGCCTATCTCAGCCGGTCTAACGGCCGTGCTGAAGTGGCTGGACGGCAAGTGTTTGAGAAGCTGCGCAAGATTCACATCACCAATCCACGTCGGAACCCGTTTGAGGAGATGTGGCCTGCTCTGAAGGCCCATCATGACACCCCTACGCCGGGTGGTTTGTCCCCTCATGAGATTCTGTTCGGCAGGGACCCCCTTGGTCGGGGACTTCCCTTGTCTGGTGATGGCATGGCTATGGACGCCAAAGAATTCTTCGCGCGGCAAGAGCAAACGGCGCGGGACATCCGCCAGCAGCTCGAGAAGGAGCATGCTGAGCGTCAGAAGTCCGCCCCGAGCTCGACAGCGCAGAAGTTCAGGGTGGGAGACCCGGTGTGGGTGATCAGACCCCGCCCTATGGGCACCCACCGCACCAAAACCTGGTTCACACCCGGCGAGGTGGTCCGCAGGATTGGTGAGGACACCTACCGCATCAAGGTGGGTCACGGACAATTCCGGGAGCGCCACGAGAGTCAACTCCGTGTGCGGGAACCCGACCTCCGTGGCCAACATGTGTCCCTGAGCTTTGCGGCACATGAGACCGATTCGGACGACGACTATGCTGAGCAGGACGACTATACCGTCGAGAAGATCCTGGCTCAGCGTCCGAAAGCCTCGGCACCCGGAGGTCTGGAGTTCAACGTTCGTTGGCGAGGCTATGGGCCGTCCCACGACACCTGGGAACCCGTCTCCTCGTTCGTGCCGCGGGTCAATACTCCCTTCATGGAGTACATCCGCAAGCACAAGACCAAGATCCATGTCTCGGACTTGGCAGCACTCACCCGGGCGATTGCAGCAGGGGCGCCTGATTAGCGCCCTGAGCTCTCCCCTGATGCATTTTGAGCGCCTGTGAGGTCGACGGATCGTCCCTTACTTGCTTGCTCTCTTCCATCTCTCGGTGACCTGCCATCAGAGTGGCCATATACCCCCCTCTGCTGAATCCAGAGCAGGATGGCCCCTCTCTTCTTCTATTCGTCACCCCCCCCCCTGCTGAATCCTTGGGAAACCAGGTAGGGCGACTGACCTTCATATTTCTGAGCTCTTGGGGCCTTGAAGCCCATACGACGTTGCGCAACGGATGCCGCTGTCATCGGCATTGCGATTTTTTTGGTGTGTGGTCTGGTCCCATGGCACTTGCGGGATCCAGACCAGTCGACGTGTGTCTCGAGGCTATATATGGCCTGAACTCAGGCGTTTTCCTGTCCAGCCTCCTGCATCGCCTTATCCTAACCGGGGCGTGGTTTGGCACTCTATCCAGAGTGTGTTTACACGCCTATTACCCCATCTATTGCTTGTTTTTTTGCCCCCCAGGATATGTGCATTTGTATGTTGCAGTTGTCAGCCCATCACCGACAGATGGACTGTTTCTTTTCCAACCGACGGGATGCGAATCGACTACGAAGGCGCCCTGAGTCGCCGTATACATGTTCTTACATAGGGTCCAGCTTGGACCAGTACCTAAGTACAGATTCTTCTGTTTGAGTGCCCGTGATACCGTGTGCCCTATTCGCTGTGATGTGGAGATCCTCATAGCGCCAGGCGGGAAGCCCAGTTGCCTGACTACACTCCCAGCGGTCCGCCACTGTCAGTCCCAGTGTGAGCCTACCGACTCGCAGACGCACTTGCAGTCGGATGGCGGCCTCCGGTGCTCCTGACCTCGGTCAGTCTGCCTGGGAAACTGGTGGTTTGAGGAGTCGACGCCTCCGCCCACACTGCATGAGGACTCCCTCATTTATGGCCTTCGTGGTAATAGGGCGAGGGAAAAGACGGCCTTGATGCCCGATCCCTTAAGGAGGACCTCGTTCGGCTGTACCACTCTGGACTCGCGTCGTATGGATATGGACATGGTGCGCCCGAGGAAGGACCCGTGGGGACTCTCCCCCAGTCGGCGGGCCTTGGGAAGATTGGGGTAGCCTGATGGATCTTTGTGGTCGCTCTCGACCTGTGGGACCACCTCGGTCGTCGTGTGACGCCTATGTTGGCCGTGTATGCCACTACCACTGTGGTGGTGACCGTAGCAGCCGGCACCCGGTGCGCCTGGTATGGGTTAACGGGTCCTTTGGATGCCGAACAATCGCCGCCAGGACCCGGGACTTGATACTTGATACTATACTTGCAGTTACTAACAGCTACAGCACCGTACCTATCTTACTGTGGGATTTGGGATTTAACCTGCGAATCAGCCTGAAGTGAGGATGTGACACCCCCCCCCTTCAGGAAATGGTCCTGGGTACCCGCTGCCATGCGTGGGTGTTATCGAGCCCCCCCCAGGGTTTGCTCTAAGGAGGGGGGTGAAGCGGTACCCAGAACCCCATGGCTAGGGTAGGGCATACAACCGGTCTCCGGTCCACTAACCCCATGTACGGAAGGGAAGACGCCCGTTGACGCCCGGTGCGAGCCCGGCGGGAGCGTGTTCCGTGCCGTAAAGCCCCGCATCGGCAACCGATGCACTGCCAGCGGAGATTTATGTATCAGAATATCAGGAATCAACAGGGTTTTATTTTCATATTGTTTCCGTCAATTTTTACGCTTCCGTTCTGATATTCACTGTTTTGACAGCTGGCGGTTAGCTCGCGACTTTAGCGTAACCGCCAGTTTAACTGTTGTATACAGATATTTTAGCGCAAATCGTGACGAAGACTCTAAAGTCTTCAGGAATTGCATTGATGCATCCGCAATTTTCACATTCTACACTCGCAACCTTAATCCGAATTTTTCAGGATGTCGAAATCGGATTTTCGACTTCGACATCCCCGCACTTGATTTGACCTCTTTCGAGTGGACCTACGTGCTTCCCTATGCACGAATCAACTTTCCTTTTGTCTGGCCCTCCATTTGTCTTAGAGATATGGGCAAAACGAAGTTGATTCGTGAGGCCGCTTGTGAGGGTCATATCTGGTGCCACTTGCGAGGAATGACAATAAGGAAACGTGGGATGTATTCACAATACTCCCGACGTAATTTAGGAAGCTTTATATGCCTTGCGTCTCCACACGTGCGCGCTAGCGTAATGGATCATGGTCAAGAGGGTAGAGTTTGCGTTATAACTCTTTGGCCATGATATTGCGTGCGCTAAGATAACTTTCGAGTGTAGCGCGCGAGTGTTGGTGTTGCATAGGAACTCTTCTTGAGTTCCTATGAGCGATTGACACAAAGTTATGCCCTTGGAGGGGCATGACATATCGTGGGGGGGGCTACCTTTTTGGGCAATATGTGGTATGTGCCATGTGTTGTGTTGCGTGCCTATTTGGCGGGTCCATCGCTCCAAGCCAAACCCGCCAATGGACCTCATATTGCGCAAGCCCCTTCTCCATACTCTCCACGATCAATTGCAAGCCTAACCTTCGTGGAGGGAAGCTTGTGTGGCGATCCCAAAGCGATGCGTTGGGAGCAAGGTGTGTGTCTTGCAATTTTCCATATTTTCATGTGCCCACTTGGGAAGCAGCGCTCGTAGCCTTTCAAAGCGCCCCGAGTGGAGCACATATGTGGAATCGAAGGTCATTGGTGTCAAGTCATTGTGTTTAGAAGGATTAGTTGATTGCACGATCCAAGCCGAAGATATTATAATATAATTGTGCACCTTTCAAGGCACTTTTGTGTGTCTTTGTGTCAATATTGCTGTTTTTTGCCCGTCATGATGTCAAGTGGCGACCGTGTATCTCACCGTTGCGCTCAATGGACATCATGACCCAAGTATGTTATGAGGGGACATACTTCGGTGCCCAACATATCTTGGACCCGGCGAATAACTCCTCTTGGGCTTGGCATACCGTGGCCGCCATGTTGGCGATTTGGGACTATCCCAAATCATGGGCTCACTTGGCGACCCTGCCATTCCCAAAACCAGAGGAGTTGGGCGATGCCCAAAAGATATGATGGACACATATGACTTGATACCAATCCTATGGCACACTCCGGTCCAAGTCGGGCATGTGCCTCATTTGCCCCAACCATGAGTGTGCACATTTTCGGCCATTTTGAGCAGTTTTCCACTTTTTCTGCCCGCCGTGCACTATGTTGAGCCCACCCGTGCACGCCAGACGCATGGACCAATGGACCATATATGACATGGGTGATATGTATATTGGTCCCCATGGTTCACACACCACATGGGCGAAGTGGAGCAACCTTCGTTAAGGTGTTAGCCCAAAGTGAGTGTGGGCAATTTTGCCATTTTGGCATTTGTGGACCCAATTGGGATTGTCACCACGCCGCGTGGCATGGAGATCTTTGGAAGCCAAGAGCATGGGAGTCTCTGTTGGACTCCCGATGGATCGCGTATGGAATGGGGGATCCGATCTCCAAGCCGGCGTGGAGATATACTATTGGGAGCACCCCGAAGTTTGGCTCATTTCGAGCAGCCAAAATGACCCCCTTTTGGGACCCCAATTTCACCCCCCCCGTGTGGTCAATTGGCGGCCCGATATCTCTATGCCCTCAGGGAGCCCGGACCTAATTTTAAGTTGTCCACTCAGATAAAAGTCCCAGGTCCCGCCTCCTATCCTGTGAGTCATTGGCCTTGCCCTGGCCGGGCGAGCCGCGCATGGGAATGACGCCAATTTTTGTAATTTTGGCATCATGACCCCAATCGACGAACCCGTGGTGCCTTGATGCCGGGACCTCAGAGGGAACCAGGTTGGGTGAGGACTCCAGGGAGTTGGTACTCGAAGGGCATAGGGTCAGTTGCCTCGTCCCTACCTCTGGCGGGTCCGGACGAGGGGTCAATTTTGGAGATTTTGGAGCTAACATCAGTTTGGGCTGAAACAGCCCATTTTCAGCTACCAACTCCTAGGGGATAATGGCGGGGCCATATCTCTGGCTCAGAGAGGAGTTGGGACCTGCCGTTAAGGGAGCATTAGGAGCCACTGTCGGTTGGCCTTGGAGCCCCTTTGTTGCCAGGAACTCGCCTGTGGCTGGGCGGAACACCCCCCTATTGGCAGGGTTTCAGGGTCCGGACTGAGCAGGGCTAGGTTGTGTTTGAGCCCCCGCCCCCACCAGCCACTGAGAGGGTCGGACCTGGGATTGGGATACGAGTTAGGACTGAGTGTCTATTGTCCTGTGATGCCCTTACCCCAGTCCAGTCTTAACCCCATGTGTACATATCCTGATGTGTTGCTGTACATACTTTCGTTCCCTTGTTGCAGAGTGGCAAGGATCCCGAAACGCTTTGTCACATGACACGAGCGTATTGATGCCCTTGTGAGCGTAGTGCTTTGCCTGCCTGCTCACCTGTGCGTGTCACCGCAGCGTCCCGTGGCCGGCCCCCCACGGGAACGCATCACTACGAGGATGAGTGCTACCACAAGCAGCGCCTTTCGGCGAAGCTGAAGGGTGAGGATCCTGGCAAAGGCCCTGGCAAAGGTGGAGGCAAGGGCAAAGGCAACGACTCCGGCAAGGGCAAGTCGAAAGGACGTGGACAAGGGCAAGACAAGAGTCAAGGTGGACGAGGAGGAGGCGCTAACCGCCAGCCAGACAAGGACAACAAGAACCCGGACAAGAACGGAGGCAACCCCAACCCTAAGCCAGGGGGGAACTCCGAGCCCTCTGGGGGGCAGTCTGGTCCAACCACACGCTCGCAAACGCAGGCCCAGCAAGGACAAGGGGCGAAGCGTGAGCATGAAGGCGGTGATGACGGCAACGCTAAGAAGAGAAGCCGTTTCATGAGGATGGCTCGCAAGCTGCGGAACAAGGGGTTTTAGGTGACCTGTCCCGCGCAGTTCTGACGGGGACGCTCCGGTGGCGCCCAGGACCTGGTGTTTTGGGTACGTATCCGACTAGGGGGACGTGAATACCTGGGGGTATTGGATACTGGCGCCACCATATCTATAGTGGCCAAGAAAATTTTACCTTGTGGGAGCCTGAAGAACACCATAACCACCGCGGCTATACGAATGGGGGATGGACATGTGGTGCACAGCTGCGGGGACTGTGAAGTGGAGGTACCTATGGGCTCCCGGACTATCGCCCATCGGTTCTATGTGATGGACACTGAGGCCTTCGACTTTGTATTGGGGACTGACTTCTTCGTGCAACACTCGCAGATACAATCCCTGACGCTGCAAGCGCCCTACCTCCTCTACCTTAGGCGGCTCAAGTTGCATGGTATAAAACGACAGAAAGTGCCCAAAATACACGGCCTGAAAAAACATCAAAAGAACCATTCTTTGGCTTGCAAAAAATCAAGCCGTTTTCGGAACACCAAAAGGACTCTTATGTAAGGAATTTTGGCCTTTTCCTGGTCCTGATGGGTCCAAAAAATGCCTTTTTTGGGGCAATGGACTGTTCTTTGCGCGAGGCCTCGCGCAAGGAGCAGTCCATTGCCCCTCCAAAGTCAGGTAATGATGATAAAACTGAGGAATCAAGCAGGCGCCTACACTGGAGTGACATTACAGGCACCCTTGACTTGATCACATTGTACAATATGTTTACGCGGGCGGACATTCAGTGCTCTGAACAAGCCTTGCAAATCTAATTGATGACTCAAGAAATCATTTCAAATGTTGTTGCATTCCTAACAAAAGGAGCACATACTTTGGAGGTGTTGCACAGGGTGCATCCTTCAGCATTGCTCATGATGCAAACCTGCCACAACTTATGGGGAGTGTCAAGCAAAAAAAAGAGTATCACTGGTAACACATGAAGCATGTCCACTCAACAGATGAAGCTGAGCTGGACAGGGACCCCCCTTGTAGCTTTGGCTGAAGAAAAATTGATCCTTCCTTTGTTGACTATAGATCAAAGTAAAATGTGCAAAGAAAATATGAATTTGCCATGCGTGGCACTTTTTTGAGCGTTTGTTTGGGCCAAAAAAACTGATTGTTTGGAGAGTAAAATGCAATGTAGTGCAAACGACACCAATTATCAAGATGATGTTCGATACCTGGAGAAGTAAGGTGCCCTGGGGGAAGCAGTCTGCCAGGCGCAGCGGCTGACCAAGCCCAAAAAGAGTTTTTCCGCCTCCCGGGGGGGCAAGCTTCTGGTAAATTTCAATGACTCAACGACAATTTAGGTACTCGTTGCTTCAGTGAAGGTTGTGCACAAGCGCTATCAGATGAGAACTCATCACAATGGTACAAAGAATATATTTTCTGGGCTTTTTTTTCCGCGAGGCCTCGCGCAATGAGGACTGCAATGCAGTCCCAGAACTTGAAAGTGACAACCTGTACCTTATTTTTCAGGCAGTGCAAATCAAAAATCAAACCGTGGGGTGGGTACTAAGACCACTCGACCCTGAAGCCGTCTTTCCAGAGGAAAATGAATCGGGTGAGGTTTTTGGTTTAGTAAGTTATGCGCGAGGCCTCGCGCATGGGGCAGCCCTTGAACCACATGTTGCATATGTTTTGCATTGATATTTAATCCGCACTGCTTCTGTCTTAATGATCTCTGGTCTTGATTGCGTGAGGCCTCGCGCATAGAATTCGATCAATAAATCATTTTTCAGGTATGCAATGAACATGCAGAACAGAAAATGATGTTGCAATCATTTTTTCTGCAGACCATGATCATCCAAAAAACAAGGGGAACGCAAAATGTATTTCTTGGCCAATTTCCGCTAAAAGCACATCATTTTCCACTGAAATCATAGGATTTGTTTATTCTTTTTATAGTTTTTTTTTGTTTTCGGCTGTCCGAAAAAAGGCACAAAATGGCACAAATGGTAAGAAAGATACTTTCTTTGGACTAACATTCTGTCTTCAAAAAACAGAGCCTGTGAAAAACTACTTTTTGCATGGTCCAAATTGGGTGCATTTAGTGTGATTTTGACCATGCAACTTGAGCCGCCTAAGTCTACGTGGACCACGGCAGTGGCAGGAAGTCTGTGCCACTGGAGCAGTCGGAACATACCTCGAGCTACCTGAGGATATCGAAGGAGGAGCCCTCAAACATGATGGCAGCCTCCAAAACTGAGGACTATCAACTATTGGGGGAAGTCCTAGACGAAGGTCTGAAGGAGTTGGGTTACTCTCGAGAAGACCTGAGTGTGGAGTTGTTCGCCAGCGACAAGCAGCATGTACAATTTTTACTGGCCCTCTTTCGGGATGGCCTACGGGAACCCCAGGTTCAGTGAACTGGGGAAGGTCCTGACCAAGGTGGCCTTGGAACGTTCCCGTATGGTCCTGTGTTCCCCCGATTCGGGAGCCCATGGGGGCAACGAGTACTGGCGAAACCTCCTGGACAGGCTGACTATCAGCTCTGTTCGGTTGCCTGATGAGGCCATCTACGTGCCTCTGGGGCGTAAGACGCCTATTGGGAAACCCGGATGGCGGAGTATGCTCAGCGTGGTGGACGGAGGTCTTACCTCCATCCCCTGGGAGGATCTGGACCCGACTCAGGTCCAGGCCATACAACGAGAAAGCGATGGACTCGCCTTGGGTGACTTGAAGGATCGCCTACGACCTCAAGATACTATTGAGACTACACCCGGAGGAGATGAGTACGTTGTGACTAACACCCACGCCCCCAACTCTGCCTGTCATGTACCTGTTCCTGATGGAGTCTCTCAGTGTGGACTATCCGAGCTACCTAGCTCTATCCACTCAGATGACGAAACTGAGCACGACGCCTTCTTCGTGCAGACCTGTGTGGAGGAAGTGGAGAACGCCGAGTACGTCACCCCACTGAAACCCCTACTATCCATGAGGGTGGAAGACCCCGTGGACGAAGAGCTAGACCCTCGATCCAGGCTAAGGGAGTATGTGGACTCCAAGAGGAAGTTGGTGGCGAAAAAGCTATGCTACGCTAAGCCTACCCGCAGCTCATGGCCACTGAAGCAAGGACAAATGCAAGATCTATCCCAATTGAAGGAGGACCTCGAACAGAAGATCACCACCTGGCAAAGGGAGGTAGATGTCAAGCTCATGAAGAGCGTGTGGGGCGCCTATGTGAGGACCCCAGAGGAGGACGACCTCTCGGAGCAATGTGTATGTGAACCCCCTGGAGCGTGCCTATGTTGCCATCGTCCATCAGAGATGGTTGAACAAGACCTAGTATATGCCTACCAAGGGTTGAAGGACACTACCAAGGGCGAAGAGTCGGTGGAGGATCACCTCCCGACGTCTATTACTCAGGGGGCAAGCAACTTACACTCTGACGAGGACATGGAGGACAAGATCAAGCTATTGGGCCCGCGGGTGCAGAAGCTTATAAGGACCTATCTGGAGGTGTTCGGAGAACTACCCTCTCCAGCTTCATGTGACAAGGTGGTACAGATGGACCTCAAGCTGACGCCCGAGTTCGTGGGTCACAAGATCCGGAGCAGACCCTATCCAGCTCCTAAAGAGCAGGCTGACGAGATTGAGCGACAGGTACAAGAATGTATCGACGCTGGCCTAGTCCTGGAGTACAAGGACGGGGACCACCACCAACACTGCAGCCCCTGTTTCCTGGTGGCTAAACCTGGGTCTACAGCCATACGGCTGGTAGTGGACTACGGAGAGCTGAACAAGAAGACGCTGAACCACTCAGGGTCCATTCCTAATATGGAGTCTACCCTTGAGAAGATAGCCTCCTGTCGCTACAAGACCAATATGGACAAGAGGAGCGGATTCTGGCAAGTGGACCTGACGCAGAACGGTCAGGAGCTACTGGCCTTCATCAGCCCTCAGGGGAGGGTGTTCAAGAGGAAGGTCATGCCATTTGGCGTGGCCAACGCACCCGCTCTATTCCAAGAGCTGATGAACAAGATCTTGTCCGTCCTATGAAGGAGACCTAAGGTGCAGGAACTTATATCCCGTGGGGCCCAGATGGAAGCACACATCGACGATGTATGCCTCGGGACCAATACCCAGGAGGATCACCTCATCCTCTTGGGTGAGTTCTTTGCGGTCTGCCAGGAGAACCGCACACGACTCAAGCTGGAGAAGTGTGAGTTCATGCAGGAGACCATGCAGTACCTGGGGTTTGACGTTGGCTATGGGTGGTGGACCCCAGCGGCCTCTAAGGCCAAACCCCTGATGGACGCTAAGGTACGACACGAAGACCCCAAGAAAGGACTTCATGATGTACGCAGTTTCATCGGGGCGTGCAACTTCTATCGCCGCCACATCAAAACCTTCACCTACACCAGCGCCATTCTGACGGACTTGATCAAGAAGAGTACTACTTGGCGCTGGGGCCCACAAGAGCAACAAGCGTTTAACGAGCTCAAAGACAAGGTAGCCAACGCTAAGTGCTTGGCCGTGCCTAGGGCACAGGGGGAGATTATCCTGGTGACCGACGCCAGCAATGTGGGCGGTGGTGGAACGTTGTTCCAATGGCAAGCACTAGAGAAGGAGGAGTTCGACTCGGCCATTTCCTGATGGGGGACGGAAGGTCTCAACCGAGATGGAACCCTCAAGCACAGCTACCCTAACGACAAGTGGGTCCTAGTACCTCTGGGCCACTGGAACTGGAACTGGAACCAGGCCAGGGGGAACTACTCCACCTATGAGCAGGAATTGCTCGCGGGTATGCTAGTGCTATCCTCACAATCACGACTGTTGGGGAGTAACCCTGTGGTCTGGCTGTGCGACCAAGAGCCCGTCCGCACTTTCCAGAAGGGCCCCCCACCTGAGAAGGCCAAGCTACGGCGCTGGTGGACCTACCTCAGTCAACTACGGCTGACGGTACACCATATCCAGGGAGTGAAGAACGAGTGTGCAGACTACATCAGCCGCAACAACTTCGACGCCCTGATTCATGCCCGGTCTGAAGCGCTGGCTAAGCAGGCGTTCAGCCGCATGGACGTCCACTTAGACCTCAACATGACTATGATACGCCCCCCTGGATGGACTCCAACAATCGGAGTACCTGAAGGAATTTGGGGATATCTACAAGCGCCTGGAGAAACGCCTTGAACGCCTCCTGGTCAACCAACATCAGTGGAAGAGGGACAAGAGCTTCCTCTGGCACGAGGACCGCATCATGGTACCTAGTGAGTGAGTCCCAGCGCTGCTGAAGTGGACCCATGAGTCCAGTTGTCATGTGGGTGCTGACCGTACCCTGAGGCTATTCAAGCAGTGGTTCCACACCACGTGGACTGACGACCAACTGCGGAAAATCCTCCAGCCTATCGTGGACAAGTGCCCGTGCAGGTCCTGCAAACCAGGGGATATCAGGGACAGAGGTGTCTACTCGACCCTGCCCATCCCTCACTGTGCTAACAGTGTTCTATACGTGGACTACACGGAGATGCCGAAGTTCGGGGGCTATGACTTCGCCCTGGACGTAACCTGTGGGTTGACCAGGTTTACCAGGGTGTTCCCATGTACCAAGCACATTACCGGGGGGGAGACTATCAAGATACTCCTGGAGGAGTGGTTCTGTGTCTATGGGGCGCCCAAGGAGATCAACTCCGATGAGGACGTACGAGTACGCTCAGATACTGGCTGGTACAAGCGGGTCCTGAGATCCCTCAATGTCCAGGTGTCTACGGGGATCCCCTACTCGCACAAGAGCAACCCCCTATGTGAGCGACAGATCCGTGTCCTCAAGGAGAATGTAAGGATATGGTGCAAAACTGAACGCACCAGAGACTGGGTGAGACTACTCCCCGTCATATCCTTGATGATGAACTCCCAAGAGAGTTCAGCTACTGGCTACTCACCCCATGAGCTAACCCTAGGGCGCCCGGCGTGGTTCCTACATGCCCCCTATCCAGAGGACACCCATTCTTCTGTGGGTGAATGGGTCCAAGAGCAACAAGCGAAGGTGGACAAGGCCAAGGCTATGCTCCAGAGAGTGAGGGAGCGTCAGTGGAACAAGAAGAACAAGCACCGAGTACCGGCCACCTACCAAGAGGGGGACTGGGTGCTGGTGCACCAGAGTCGACTACCCGCCTGGCCACGTTCCACCAGCGATGACATATACTTCGGGCCCTACAAGATTCTATCTGTGGATGGACACCGTATCACCGTGCGGTGTTCTCCTCGTCTAGGGGGGACCCTGGTGTGCGCTGCTCAACATCTGAAGCGCTACTATGACGCTGAAGACCTCTGTGGGGAAGAGTGGGAGCTTAACGGCGAGGAGATCGCCGCCCTAGACTCACAAGGGGCTGCCAGCCCTATGGAAGTTGAAGAGGAACTCCCCGACATGAACGCCGAGGAGATGGCTAAGGAGGGCTTCTACCTGCCGAAGTCTGTCCTACGCCACCGCTATCGCCAGGGTTGGCGCTTCCTCACCCTCTGGGAAGGGTTTGGAGTCGAAGAAACCACCTGGGAACCCTTCTCTGCGTTTGTTCTACCTGAGGGACGCCTAAATTCAGTTCTGGTTGACTACTTGTCCCAGAACAACCTTGGTGAGTTGCTGAGGCTTGCTGAGACGCTTGCCTCCAAGACCAAAGCTAGGGACTGAACCTTACCCCTAAGTGTGCTACGTATGTCTGTGTGTGTCTCACTTCTCTCCCGGGCGTGGCCACCGAATCAACGGGCTTCGCTGATGTCGGACCGAAGGTCCTAGTCAGTTACTGGTACCACTCCTATGGCGCCCAATCCCTGTGCTGGCGCCTATCCATGGGGGAAGACGGCAAAAGCCCTACCTACTAGAGGGGAGGGGTGGCCAAGTGTGCAAAGGGCATACAGAACGCCAATTTGTGCTAAACGCCAAAAGCTAACGCACTCCCCTGCCCACGTGGAAAAGCACGCGGGACAGGAGACACCACTACTCTACACACCCTACCTACAGTGGCACCATCCTGGTGGGCGAGCGCTACTGCAACTGGCTCAAGCCCCCACACTGGATTACCAGTCCTACACTCACGCTCTACTGTGTGTGTTGAGGATCAAGTCGTGAGTCCTAATGACCCTCCTGTGAAGAAGACAAGAGAACACAGCGCTGCTAAGCAACTGTGGCCTAACAGGGACGTCACAACACGTTTCCCTGCTAGGGCTTGGAGGGGAGAGGCGCACAGGTGGCGTCCCCAGCGTGGATGTCGATGGAGTGGAACTGCCCTCGCCACTCCTGGCTGAGGTGCAATTGATTGATTGAAATATAGAAAGATAGAAAGTTTTATAGTGATTTCAAGACTGTGTGTTTGTTGTGCCTCTCCTGCTGCTTGCTGCTGGTGTAGGGTTTCCTGCTGCTTGTTTTTGATGAGGAAAATGTTTTATTTGCTGAAATACAACCAATTCAGGATAGCCCAAGCCAAAGATAAGCAAGTAGAAGAGAATCAGGATCAAAGCATGAAGGGCTGGAGTGTAAACAGTGAAAGATGTAAGAATAATCACAGAAACTGCAACTCAGGGTAAATCGGATTGCATATTCACAAAGATAGTTGAAATGTTTTGGGAAAAGAGTTGGAAAACTGCCCCATAGTCACTCAATCTCCATAATGCCATCTCAGGAGATGTGCACTCTTTGTTTTGGGTCCCATATATGCTGATGTGGCATGGCATGTGGCGATGAGGTCACTGCCATGTCACATGGGATCTTCCTACTTAGCTAGGCTGACCGGGAATTGAACCCAGGACCTCTCAAAAAGAGGTGCCCAGCCCCTTAGGGTGCATACCACTAGGATAGCTAAGAATTCATGAGAAAACATAGATAAATTCATAGGCTCTGCCCTGGATATGTCAGTTCTCAGTCAACTCTGGAAAAGATGAATAGCCTCACATTGATAGGGGATTAAGGGGTCCACTCCATATCCTGATTTAGTGTTTGGTTCCATAGGTCAAAATGTGTTATCACCACTTTTGGTTGGGCCAATACTAAGATAGAAATGCCTGTGTGCTTAGAGCATCTCTAATACAACTAAAGTATACCCTAAAGCATTGGAAAAGCACTTTTTCTTACTCCCCCCTTATGCTGTGGTGGCCACCACTGTCGCACTTTCAGGAAAAAGGGTTTTTTTCTTGGCCTTTCCTTCGTTTCCACATCTACTTTAAAATACCTATAGCTTCCCTCTCGCAGAAAAATGGGCGCTCACCATGGCTGGCGCTTTTTTTTGCTGCTGTGTTCGTGACATCTCCTACAGAAAGCTCAGCGCTCATGGCGCTGCCGGGGTTCCTGTGGCTTGGTTGGGTTAGGTAGGGAGCATGCCAAAAACATGTGCATGTGCATCCCTCCCTCCAAGACGCAGCGCGACATAAACCCAACGCAAGACGGCATATACACACTCGCATGGGTTCTCGTAAACCTGCAGGCGACCTGTGACCTGTCTTGGGGCGAAGGGAGTTGTTAAAAAAATTAAATTGCCCCTTGGTGGGGTATTGGGTTCTGCTCAGTCTCTCCAGGCTGCTGCGTTTCGGCCCGAACACGGCCTACTCAGCGAGGCTGCGCCTGGGTATCGGTACAGACAGGAATGGGAGAATTATGGACGAATCCACGCAAGCGCGAAGCGACAACACCTAAATCCGTCAAATGACGGCCTACAATTTTTCTAAGACAACACACCTGAGCAGAATCCAATTGTGCATCAGATGCACATTTTTATAAAAATTGTAGTCATCTCTCGATTTTTTAGATCAAGAAATTCCTACGCAGAAGGCGGCGCGCAGGAGCGGCTCCTAGCGAAGCGCCGGAAAATACAGAAATAATGAGATTATAAACGTATGTCTCACGTAGACAGGAAAATGACGAGACACACATAAATAAATAAACATACAGATTCCACCCACACTGACAGAAAGTATCAATAATCCAAGAATTCCAAAATCAACGAAAAGACTTCAATGAATCAGGTATAAACCTCAGGTGTGCTCGTCTCGTATGCAGCATGCACATTGCCCGTCTCGTGTCACCGTGAACGAGTCTAGTAGCAGCGCTAACAAACGATAGAGGGCTAGATTGGAAAGATTGCAGACGATTAGAGGTCAGATCAGGGTGATTAGACATACACACAAGTGCATAGCGACGTTTTTCGCTTGCGCCTCGTTTTTCTCCTCACCTTGCTTCACTCTCCAGCGGTAGGTAAGGTAGGTAAGCCCAGGTGGGGCCACACCCTGGTAGAGTTCGTGATCGTGGGTAAGATTAGGCAGCAAGGCAGTGATTGCAGAAGGTTGTTCGCAAACTCGTGCATGCTCGTGCATTCACACACGCATTAAAGGGTAGGCCACGCGAAATGCGCACGGTAAACCTTGTTTAGGTTACGCAGGGGCTCCTCTGTACGTTCTTTAAGAGAACCTGAGGAGTCTCTTAACGCTTGCTTGCTTGACAGGGGTGTTTGAGGACAGCGTATTATAGGTCACACTGAGAAGCGTATAATACGTGGAGTGTGGCTTGGTTCCTCAGCCGCAAACACCCCTTCATTGGCCTTTGCTTTACAGGTGGGTAGGTAGGGTGATTGGTGCAGCAGCGTCCCTTTTTTTTCTTGCCCTGCTAAACAAGGGCATGGATCCCACAATAGAATATAGAAACCCTTTGCATTGACCTTTCTCTGGGTCCTTGTGACCATCTTTCGATGAGAGAGGTTGGTGGTGGTACATGGTCGCGGAAGAAGCTTGCAACACTTACTTACTCTTACTTACTTACTCTAGCTAGCTAGCTAGCTAACTAGCTAGTATAGGAGATGCATTGACTTTTCTGGTGTCATAATCCTAATGCTAGCGGTTGAGTTGAACTCAACTGAATGTCTCTGGTCCTCCCCCTGTAGGGCAGGGTGGTGAGGACAAGTGCCGCAAGGCGCTGGTACTGTAATAGAGGTAACCATTTCAGTAGGTGCAGGCCGGAATGTTAGTGTGCGATACCATTTAACTTCTTTTTAACCCTTCACCTTTGACGTGAAGTGAGTGCTGGGCACTGGCTACGGCCTACGGTTGCCCTAACCAACCCACTGCCGGCCTACGCATACACACGGCCCAGGGTTGCCCTGTGTTGCCCTGGCTGCCTACGGTTGCCCTATGAGCCTCAGTCTTGGTATTTTTGGCAAGCTGTGTGTTTTACATCATCCATTGTTTCATTTGACCACAATTGCATTTGAGCTAGGAAGTGATTTGTCCTCATTTCACTCTACCATGCACCTCGTCCTTCACTGCATGGCTGTCAAGGCAAGCGTTTCACTAGTGACGTATTCTACTCTCCATTCGGATTGCATTTCATTCATTTCGCTCGATAAGGTTACTCATTCTTTGCATTTCACTTTGCAAATATTACATTTCATACTTATTGCATTACTTCCTCATTGCAAGGGCTTCCCCATAACGCTCAACATGCAATATGGTCCGTATTTGATCTGCCCTACGTAGTTCTATGAGCACCTTTGCTCAATAGACCCCGAGTTTTGGTTCGCCGACGAACAATCGATTCGTATCCCCTCAACTTGTGTTGCTTAACTGCAAGCTGTGAGGAATGAAACTCTTTTTCCAACCCTCACGATCATTGACCTAGGTCATTTGGTCTAAAGAGCTAGTTTATCCTCAAATTTGCTACCGAACCACTGCGGGTACGTTCCGCTTCGTTAACTTTCGCTAGATCGCCTGGTACAGCCTCAATTACCGGGTTTGAGAGTGCTCAATTGAGTGTCCGTAGTCTACTACTCTATCACATTCTCTATCCCCCCAACAAGACCATCAGACGCATGACAGACCTAATTGGATTCTTTTTTCACACATTCCCTCCCTCATCACACTACACAAACAACAAAAACACAAACACCTACCATGAGTGATTTGATTATTCCATTAATTCGTTTGGATATCACACTCTGAGGAATTGCTGTAGTACCACTTCCATCCAGTTTTTGTCTACGAGCCAACATGTAGGTCACTTCCTTCGGGTAGATAGTCAGTGTCCGCTTATAGCCGACATTGGTCTCACCTCGCCACATCTTTGTTGTGTAACACAAGTGAACAGGTTTACGTTTGGTCACTAAGCCTGTGACTTGGCTAATGCATTCCGCGGTGTGTTAGTGAAGTGTCCAACGCCGGTAGCCACCGAGACCAAGCGGTGCACTACGGTAGGCTCATTGAAAAGGATTATCGAAAGGTGGTGAATGCCTACAGTGTATAGGATTCTACCCTGGCGGCGCGGGTAGATAGCTACTTTCCATGCAGTTGGATAGACCCCTTCTCTTGCAGTAGACATAGATGACGGAGTTAAGCTCCATGAGGATAGCCTGAATCCTGGAATTTGGTTGAGCGGAATGCATTCATCATGTGAGAAGACAGGCTCCCGCACGGATGGCTTTGTACAACGTCTGCTGGGCAAGGGGCTCGCCATTGATTGGTCTTCTGGTAAGGTACAGAACACACTTTGACTACGATAAGCATTTTTCGGAGATTTACTACTTCTACTTGTCTCAGACAACAGACCATTCATTCCGCTTACATGAGGCAGTAGCGACCCTCCTATCTCGCTTTTAGGGGCAGTGGCGACCTCCAGTCGGGTAGGATGTGGGCTTGCTTTCGAGCTAAGCGGTCCATCCAGGAAAGAGCCGCCCTTTCCAACGCCATGAATACTTACCTACTTCGTTTCAGAACGACCCCAGGGGACCAACCCACCCCTACCCGTAAACCCATCCCCTACATTCACACATAATTCATTGGTTTTTGTCATCTTTACCACTTACCACAACCCATACATCTTCTTTCTCTGAATTTACATGATCAACACACTTCTACCTTTTCACTTCTTCGTGCAAATTATTTGCATTGGTAATATAAGTCATTTAGGACATTTCTACACAAATCAGTATTCCCGCTACCTTCACATCTCATTAGATTACTGTGTGCTGTGCCCTGGAATGCCATGGTGCATATGTTGCATAGGTTGGAGTGCAAAGCATATTACCGTGATGGAATATTGATTCTTTTGTACACGATTTCTAGGCATGATAGGTGACCGATGTTTTAGCTTTGTGTAATGATAGCTAGAAGGTATGAGTAAAAGGTCAGTAATGAAGAACTATATCTTTCAACGCCTTCTTGGTTGAAGTATTAGTATAAATCCCCATACCCCCATATGGATCAATCCTTGAATGACCTTGACCCAAGGATACAAAGAGCAGATCCGGGTCAGATGAGGTTTTCAGATTTGTCTCATTGTGACTGCCACCACCCACTAAACTAATCAAGAGTTACTCATTACTGATGCTGCCTCGCTTTCTCTGTCCATGTAATGCAGGCCAAGAAACTCATTGCAGGTACCAGAATGCATCCAGCCGGAGCATTCGGGGTTGGTGCCAAGCGCCCATTGAGTAAGGTGGTATATCCTCTCTATGGATGACGCAGACCATGTCATGTCAATAGACAGCTTGGGCAGAGCTTGAATTTCCGGTTTAACCCCACATGTTCGTTTCATTCTCAATTGTTATTGATTTTTCGTATAGCTCATTGTATTCTAGACATCTACATCCAGGTGTATTACCCCTACCCTCAATTTTTGCCTGAAGATTTGGGTTATCATTGTTCATACTTTGTATGCTAGCTTTTTGCTTACTGTTTTTCATGTTTCATTTTGAGCCCTACTTTACGTACTTAAGACTTAGGAACTTTACCCTCTTAGGTGAAGATATGTCTTTACGTCTAGGAAGGGGGTAGTAAGACACTAAAATAAAGGGACCGGTTCATCCCCGGTGACCAGTTCAGCCCCACCCTGGGGATTATCAGGGCAGGGTGGGGATGAAAAAAACACCCCCTGGGGATAAAAAGGGCAGCCCCGGGGATAAAGGTGGCACACCCTAAAATACTACAAACCATAAAAAGCTTGTGTCACATGTTTTCCTTTACAAACCCTGTAATGTTTTTCTTTCTCGTAAAAGGTTGTTCTCTTTTCTTTTTGTGAAACCATGCAGAGGGTTACGTCGCTCAAAACCCCGTGATGTGTTTGCTCAAAACCCCGTGATGTGTTTTCTCCGTACCAAAAGTGTATGACTAATGGTTTGTAAAAACATGCAACGTTTATTTGTTTTCTTACAACTGCACTATTTCTTTCTGTTGCAAAAGGTTGATGTGCCCTGTTTTGTACAACCATGCAGAGGCTTTTTATTTTTAAAAACTTTGTGATCTATTTATATGTACCAGGTTGCACTCTCGTATTTCATAACACTATACAACTTTTAATTTTTTGTAAAACCATGCCACGTTTATTTCTTTGTAAAACCATTCAATGTATGTTTTTTCGGGCAAAAGGTTGCACTCTTCTGTTTTCGAAAACCATGCATTTTTTAGTTTTTTTTCAAAACTTTGGACTGTTTTTTTTCTTGCTAAAGGTGGATGTCTCCCATTATGTAGAACCATGCAAGGTGTTTGTTTTTTTAAAACTGTGCAATGTTTTTTTGTTGCAAAAGGTATTTTCGTTTGTAAAACCATGCTTTGCAAAATTAAGGAGTGGTTTGTTTTTGCGAAAACGTGGTAATCTCCTGCTTTGTATACCTGTGCACTGTCTCCCTAGCACACTTGCACAGAGCAACACGGTGACAGTTTCGGAATGCTCCCATACACCTGTTGTAAAGGTACTTGAAGCACTGAGACAGCTTATGGACATAAGCGTGTACCTGGCTGAAAGTGTATGGCTTTGCACTTTTGATGACCGTGCCCAAAAGCACAATCATTCTAAGTCTGCCAGTGTGTCCCATGACATATATACTCTATAAGTCATGTACTCTACAAGTCTTGTACACAATCAACTAGCCATGCCATGCATGACACAGTGGCATGAGGGGAGGAGATGACATTAGAAGCACGGTTTTATTCTGTGTCGACGTCCATGGACGAACCACTGTCATGCGTCACGTAGCAGGCGAATGCGGAGGCATTAGCTTTGTCTTCGCTGGACGTGTCGCTATCCGTCACTTGAGGCTTGGCAGCACGCTTCGACCGTTCATCACACTGACGGGCACGCTTTTCATGTCATGACCCTCCGGCGAAGGCGTTCGTGTGGGGGCGTCTCAGCCTGCTATAGGCGTGCGGTGCAGCGGATGCTTCGGCAGATGTGCGTGCTCGTTGAGCAACAGGCTCCGCTTGCCGTGCCTGAGCGTGCATGCCTCTGTTTCTTGCTTGCTTGAATGTTTTGCGTCGCGCTTTGGCTTCCTCTTGCTGATCACCTTCTTGCTGCGCAGCCTGCGCGGCTGCAAGGAAAATGGTCTTCGTGACCCTTCCACCAAGGCGCAGCGTGGATGCATCATCCTTTGTTTCCATGGTGATGGTCCGTGCGGTTGCTTGGGATCCCATTTCTCTGGTGGTAGAAGGGGAGTCTTGGGATGCGGAGCACTCTTGAGATGCGGGATAGATGTCACTTGCCGGTACAATACGGGATGCCAACTGCGCAAGCAGCTCCCAGCACTTGCCATCTGCCTCCTCTTGCTTAGGGCGCAGACATTCCTCAGGGGCGTGGCGTAAGAAGGTCTCCACGCTGTGCGGTACAAGGACTGTAACGCGGAACGCTGTACGGACCTTCTCACCGGTGCACGTTTGATACCACGCCTGCTCAACGAAGGAAACGAATCTGGCGACACCCAGGCTCCTCCCAAGGTTGCTCTTGATGAACTGGTCCTGCAGCTCCCGGTACCGGCACTTGACTCCACAAAACAGTGCACGGTCAAGAGGCTGGATTATGTCTGTAGCGTGACTTGGAAAGAGGACAACGGACACACCGGCCTTCTTGCACACAGTCAGACCTCTCACTACAAGATGCGTCCTTGAACCGAGCAAGAACAGCACGGTCTTGTTGTAGGGATTACTCAGCGGACTCAATCTGGGAACCAGGACTTGCTCCACCCACTTAACAAAGATCTCACTACTGGACCACCCAGTTCCCGTGCCTTTCAGGATAACCTCTCGGTCGCAGTACCTTAGATGGGTTCCCTTCACAGTCTTGGTGTCAAACAACAGAGTGGGCGGTAGAGCCTCTCCACTGGCAACCACTACTGCAATGACAGTCACAGCCTTCCGCTGATACCCCTGCCGCCAGGGCACTGATCTCCGACCCCTGATGCTTTACACCTTGCGTGCCGCTGCCCTGGTGATGAAGTTCTGATGGAAGGAGGTCTCATCCATGTTCACGATGTACCGGCCGTCGTAGTCCACCTCTGCAAGGGCCTTGGAGGCTTCAGCAAAGAAGTCTCGCCACTGATCTTCGTCCAAGCGACTGTCAGCACGCTGACTCTCCACCAGGCTTGGGGTACGGCTGACCACGTCCGTGTTGCGTGCTTTGAATAGGCGCCACCACTTGTTGCCTGACCCCAGCTTGAACCCGTGCTCCTCTGCATGTCTCCGTGCCTCCTCCACAATGTCATGCTTGTATGGGGTCAAGGAACTCAGCAGCTGCTGCTTCAACCACTTCCTCATATGAAGGTCTTGCACTCTGGGTCGCGGCTCAGGCCGTCCCATCACCACACGCTCACTGTTCATGAAGCGGAGCAGGTTCTTCTTGATGGTCTTCATGTCCACGGTGAACAGCCTCATGGCTTGCCTCAATGATCCCCGCCCAGCGGCAACCCAAGCGATCGCCTGTTCGAAGTAAGAAAAAGTGCTTTTCCATTGCTTTGGGGGATACTCTAGTTGTATTAGAGATGCACTGAGCATCCAGGCATTTCTATCTTAGTATTGGTCCCACCAAAAGTGGTGATTGGGTGTTTGGTTCCATAGGTCAAAATGTGTCACATTTTGACCTATGGAACCAAACACCCAATCAGGATATGGAGTGGACCCCTTAATCCCCTTTCAATCTGAGGCAAATCATCTTTTCCTGAGTTGACTGAGAACTGACATATCCAAGGCAGAGCCTATGAATTTATCTATGTTTTTCCATGAATTCTTAGCTATCCTAGTGGTATGCACCCTAGGGGGCTGGGCACCTCTTTTTGAGAGGTCCTGGGTCCAATTCCTGGTCAGCCTAGCTAAGTAGGAAGATCCCATGTGACATGGCAGTGACCTCATCGCCACATGCCCTGCCACCTCAGCACATATGGGACCCAAAACAAAGAGTGCACATCTCCTGAGATGGCATTATGGAGATACAGTGACCATGGGGCAGTTTTCCAACTCTTTTCCAAACAATTTCAGCTATCTTTGTGAATATGCATTCCGATTTGACCTGAGTTGCAGTTTCTGTGAATATCCAATCATCTTTCACTGTTTACACTGCAGCCCTTCATGCTTTGATCCTGATTCTCTTCTCCTTGCACACCTCTGGCTTGGGTTATCCTGGAGTGACTCTATTTCTGCAAACAAAAGGTTTTCATCTCCAAAAACAAGCAGCAGGAACCCCTACACCAGCAACAAGCAGCAGGAGAGACAAAAACACAGTGCTGAAACCACTATAAACTTTTCTGGTAGCAAGAGGCAGTCTGTCTCTGCGCACCGGCAGCAACCCCGCGCCGTACATCCAGTGCGCCGAGTACAGGCACATATAAGCCGAAGGGTGACTGAAGATGGACGCAAGGAAGGAGGACGCCGACGTGAAGACAGCGCCAGCGCCTGAGGCACCGGCAAGGCCAGCACCTGGCGCTGTACCTTCGGCGGAGCCCTTACATGGGCCAGTGGAAGCGGCTGAGGACTCGCTGGATGGATTCCAGACGGCCTTCAGGGCCCTGTCAGTCGAAGAGGTGGTCTCTCAACCTGTGAAGAGGAAGAGAGAGAGCGAGAAGGATGCTGGAGACGAAGCAGACGAAGGAGAGGAGCAAGGGCAAGACCTGAAGTATGACCCTACCTTCGAAGGCGCACCAAGCGCTTCTGGCCTCCACGCACCACCCTCTCCTATGACCACCACACTCCCAGCCGCTGCAACATCCACTCCCACAACCAACCCGCCTATGGCAGAGGGCACAGGCTTTACTGGCATGCCTCCCTACCCCGCCTATGGTATGGGCCCACCTACCACTGCGCTCCCTGAGGCAACTACTGCCAGTGAGCCTGCGGCTTCGAGCTCTGCGCCGCGATGGTATGCGGCTGAATATCCCCATCCACTACCCGCTACTGGAACCTATGTGGATGTTCCTGGGTATGCACCTGGGTATGCACCTGGGTATGCAACCTTGAGTGGGTTGAGGAGAGGACCTGAATCTCTTGGTGGCAGGAGTAGAGGATCGGGAAGATCCTCCAACAGGTCCCTGACGCGGTCGGAGATCAACGAGGTGCTCCGAGGAGCCACTTCAAAAATCGTGGGCAACCTCACTCAAGAAATCCGAAAGAAACTGGAGCCCCAAGCGTCACTAACCACGGTGGGAATGTCAGCCCACCGAGTACAGGCTAACCACCTGGCGGCAAGGTTGACAAACACCCTGGGGAGCCTGAGGAGCCGACCGATGCCGACTCCTGCAGCTATACCGAGAAGCCCTCTCGTACCGAGAACGGCCCAGCCGCCCTACAGTCATGTGACGAACTCTACGAGGGCCGAGCTGGACCGGCTGGGGCTGACAGCCTTGAGGGCTATGGTGGACGTGGAGCGTTATGGCTTTTAGTGATCTAGGCGGAGACCCCTCCGATGACGAGCCGCCGTCGATGACCTCAACTTCGCCCTCGGAGGACGATGACCCGGAGGACCCCGAGGACCCAAAGGGGAAGAAGAAGAAGAAGAAGAAGAAGAAGACCTGACGCCCTGAGGGACGCAGGTCTCAGGAGGCGAAGGCTATTGCCACCTCCAAGATCGTGGTGAACCTGCCTGAGTTCACCGGCAAGGACCTCAGCGAGTTCGCTGAGAATTTTGGCCGGTTTCTACGACTGACCGGCCAAACCCACGCTAGTGGGCGAGTGAAGTGCGATCTGCTCCTGCAGTGCTGCAAGACCAAGTACCTGAAGAAGCAGGTCAGGCAGATGGTGACTAACTCCGCCACCTTTGCCGATGTGTTGGTTGCCCTGGAGAGGCAGTACACGACCTACGAAACCGACCTCTCCATCAGGGCCGAGATCCAGAACCTGCCCGTGCTGCCCAACAACCCCAAACCTGGCAGGGTCTCTGAGCTGTTGGCTGACTTGGATCACTGGGCTGGACGACTGACGCCCGGTTCCTACAGCAGCGACGACCTGCTGTTCTGGTTGGTGGCCAAGCTCCCTCGAGAGCTATGGGACGAGTGCCGTTCGACGGCGGAGCGCAAGGCTAGATCCCTCCGCTACGAGGATCTATGCGTGCTACTCCTGGAGCTGGCGCTGCAGAAGGAGAGCGACCAGCACTTGAACAACTACCGTCCTGGTGGTGGAGGTTCTGGAGGCCATGGCAAAGGGTGCCAAGGGTCCCGACCTGGGCAGGGAACTACCCCCAAACACGCCCACGCCCGTATCATGGAGAACGTGAAGGAGCTATGCTGGTGTGATGCCAGAGACGAGCAGGGCCACCTGCAGCACGCCCCTGACTGCGAGCAGCGAGACTGCTTGGTAGTCCAGGGGAAGCAGCAGGAAAAGAACACCGGCGCCAAAGCGAAGCTGCCGGATCATTACAGGTGCAACATCACGTGTGCATTCTGCGGGAAGCGGAAGCACTACGAGGATGAGTGCTACCATAAGCAACGCCTATCGGCGAAGCTTAAGGGTGAAGATCCTGGCAAAGGCTCAGGCAAAGGTGGAGGCAAGAGCAAAGGCAACGACTCCGGCAAGGGCAAGTCGAAAGGACGTGGTCAAGGGCAAGACAAGGGTTGAGGTGGACGAGGAGGAGGCGCTAACCGCCGGCCCGACAACAAGAACAAGGACAAGAACGGAGGCAACCCCAACCCTAATCCAGGGGGGGAACTCCGAGCCCTCTGGAGGGCAGTCTGGTCCTACCACACGCTCACAAACGCAGGCCCAGCAAGAACAAGGAGCCAAGTGTGAGCATGAAGGTGGTGATGACGGCAACGCTAAGAAGAGGAGCCGTTTCATGAGGATGGCCCGCAAATTGCGTAACAAGGGGTTCGAGGTGACCTGTCCCGCGGAGTTCTGACGGGGACGCTCTGGTGGCACCCAAGACCTGGTGTTTTGGGTACGTATCCGACTAGGGGGACGCGAATACCTAGGGGTATTGGACACTGGCGCCACCATATCTATAGTGGCCAAGAAAATTTTACCTTGTGGGAGCCTGAAGAACACCATGACCACCGCTGCTATACGCATGGGGGATGGACATGTGGTGCACAGCTGCGGGGACTGTGAAGTGGAGGTACCTATGGGCTCCCGGACTATCGCCCATCGGTTCTATGTGACGGACACTGAGGCCTTCGACTTTGTACTGGGGACTGACTTCTTCGTGCAGCACTCCCAGATACAATCCCTGACGCTGCAAGCGCCCTACCTCCTCTACGTGGACCACGGCAGTGGCAGAGAGTCTGTGCCACTGGAGCAGTCAGAACATACCTCGAGTTACCTGAGGCTATCGAGGGAGGAGCCCTCGAACGTGATGGCGGCCTCCAAAACTTAGGACTATCAACCATTGGGGGAAGTCCTAGACCAAGGTCTGAAGGAGTTGGGGTACTCTCGAGAAGACCTGAGTGTGGAGTTGTTCGCCAGCGACAAGCAGCATGTACTGGACCTTTACTGCAGCAAGGGGAAGAACTGCAGCTACAAATTTTACTGGCCCTCTTTCGGGATGGCCTAGGGGAACCCCAGGTTCAGTGAACTGGGGAAGGTGCTGACCAAGGTGGCCTTGGAACGTTCCCGTATGGTCCTGTGTTCCCCCGACTGGGGAGCCCATGGGGGCAACGAATACTGGCGAAACCTCCTGGACAGGCTGACTATCAGCTCTGTTCGGTTGCCTGATGAGGCCATCTACGTGCCTCTGGGGCGTAAGACGCCTATTGGGAAACCCGGATGGGGGAGTATGCTGAGCGTGGTGGACGGAGGTCTTACCTCCATCCCCTGGGAGGATCTGGACCCGACTTTGGTCCAGGCTATACAACGAGAAAGCGATGGACTCGCCTTGGGTGACTTGAAGGATCGCCTACGACCTCAAGATGCTATTGAGACTACACCCGGAGGAGATGAGTACGTCATGACTGACACCAACGCCCCCAACTCTCCCTGTCATGTACCTGTTCCTGATGGAGTCTCTGAGTGTGGACTATCTGAGCTACCTAGCTCTATCCCCTCAGATGACGAAACTGAGCACGACGCCTTCTTCGTACAGACCTGTGTGGAGGAAGTGGAGAACGCCGAGTACGTCGCCCCACTGAAACCCCTACTCTCCATGAGGGTGGAAGACCCCGTGGACGAGGAGCTGGACCCTCGATCCAGGCTCAGGGAGTATGTGGATTCCAAGAGGAAGTTGGTGGCGAAAAAGCTATGCTACGCGAAGCCTACCCGCAGCTCATGGCCACTGAAGCAGGGACGTATGGGAGACCTATCCCAATTGAAGGAGGACCTCGAACAGAAGATCACCACCTGGCAAAGGGAGGTAGATCTTAAGCTCATGAAGAGCGTGTGGGGCGCCCATGTGAGGACCCCAGAGGAGGACGACCTCTCGGAGGAACGTGTATGTGAACCCCCTCGAGCGTGCCTATGTTGCCATCGTCCACTGGAGATGGTTGAACAAGACCTACTATATGCCTACCAAGGGTTGAAGGACACTACCAGGCCCGCTGAGGGAAATGCGTAGACACAACCCACAGCCACAGCCCACACAGCCGCCTAACCAGCCAGCACCAGAAGCAAAGAGACACCTAACCAAACCCACCCTGACCCATACCCATGTACATCAGGACACGCGAGCCGCACCCCTGGGGCGCGACCGCCGCCACAGCACCGACGACACACGCCAGAGGACACAACGCTATAGCACCGCCGCACCAGCTGCCCATGCCTGTGCCTGCAGTGTACGCGCGCCTCTGTTTTCCTCTTTTTTGTTTTTTCTTTTTCTTTTTTCCCAAAAAAAAAAAAAAAAAAAACAGGTAAAAAAAAAAAAACAAAAACAAAAACAAAAAACGAGTAAAAAAAAAAACGAAAATTAGGGGGGGAGGAAGAGGGACACAACCACCCATGGCACACGCGCACCGCACACAGCACGCACACCGGTGAACAGGAGCCCAGGGGCCCAGGACACCGCACATGCAACACAACACACCGAGCGAGCACACCGGTGAACAGGAGCCAGCTGGCCCAGGACACCGCAGACGCACCACAGCAAACCACGCGGGCACACCGGTGAACAGGAGCCCAACGGCCCAGGACACTGCACACACGTAGGGCGGCCGAGGGACAGGAAAGAACCAATACCCCATGGGTCGGACGCACTGGGGCGACCCAGCCGACCCACCGGGCCAGTGGCAGGAGCGGTACTCCAAAGCCACTGGTCCGAGCCCGGCCAGGCTGCATCGGGGACCATGGCAAACGTCACCCGGAGCCATGGAAGCAACCGGTGACAGGCGAGCCGGTACACAGTCCAGGAGGGGGTCACCTGCCAAGCAGAGTGGCCCCGCAACTCAAGCCACAAGGGTGAGGCGGTCGTACCGTAGACAAGCGGGAGCAATACCCCTTGTGGTGAGAGATACTCCACACGGCTGGGCAGCCCCCCAGAGCTGCCGCCCAAAGGAGGGGGCATGTGGCCCTACCCATGGACACATGTGGGGACACCCTCCCACCTGGGACACATGGACCGGGTGGCCGCGACAATGCCTTCCCAAGCACATGCGGGAGCGGCTCAAGAGGCACCTGACATAGGGCAGTGGGAGGGACAGGACGTCCCCTTGGTAAGACCTTCTTCCTGCAATGTCAAAGGAGGCATCCCGAGCTCCCGAAGATACCTACCTACCTACCTGGTTGAACAAGACCTTCTATATGCCTACCAAGGGCTGAAGGACACTACCACGGGCGAAGAGTCGGTGGAGGACCACCTCCCGACGTCTATTACTCAGGGGGCAAGCAACTTACACTCTGACGAGGACATGGGGGACAAGATCAAGCTATTGGAGCCGCGGGTACAGAAGCTTATAAGGACCTATCTGGAGGTGTTCGGAGAACTACCCCCTCCAGCCTCATGTGACAAGCTGGTACAGATGGACCTCAAGCTGAAACCCGAGTTCGTGGGTCACAAGATCCGGAGGAGACCCTATCCAGCTCCTAAAGAGCAGGCTGACGAGATTGAGCGACAGATACAAGAATGTATCGACGCTGGCCTAGTCCTGGAGTACAAGGATGGGGACTACCCCCTACACTGCAGCCCCTGTTTCCTGGTGGCTAAACCTTGGTCTACAGCCAAACGGCTGGTAGTGGACTACGGAGAGCTGAACAAGAAGACGCTGAACCACTCAGGGTCCATTCCCAATATGGAGTCTACCCTGGAGAAGATAGCCTCCTGCCGCTACAAGACCAAGATGGACAAGAGGAGCGGATTCTGGCAAGTGGACCTGACGCCCAACGCACAGGAACTACTGGCCTTCATCACCCCTCAGGGGAGGGTGTTCAAGTGGAAGGTCATGCCGTTTGGCGTGGCTAACGCACCCGCTCTATTCCAAGAGCTGATGAACAAGATCTTGTCCATCCTACGAAGGAGACCTAAGGTGCAGGAGCTCATATCCCGTGGTGCCCAGATGGAGGCTCACATCGACGATGTATGCCTCGGGACCAATACCCAGGAGGATCACCTCATCCTCTTGGGTGAGTTCTTTGCGGTCTGCCAGGAGAACCACACACGACTCAAGCTGGAGAAGTGTGAGTTCATGCAGGAGACCATGCAGTACCTGGGGTTTGACGTTGGCTATGGGTGGTGGACCCCAGCGGCCTCTAAGGCCAAACCCCTGATGGATGCCAAGGTACGACACGAAGACCCCAAGAAAGGACTTCATGATGTACGCAGTTTCATTGGGGCGTGCAACTTCTATCGCCGCCACATCAAAACCTTCACCTACACCAGCGCCGTTCTGACGGACTTGATCAAGAAGAGTACTACTTGGCGCTGGGGCCCACAAGAGCAACAAGCGTTTAACGAGCTCAAAGACAAGGTAGCTAACGCTAAGTGCTTGGGCGTGCCTAGGGCACAGGGGGAGATTATCCTGGTGACCGACGCCAGCAATGTGGGCGGTGGTGGAACGTTGTTCCAATGGCAAGCACTAGAGAAGGAGGAGTTCGACTCGGCCATTTCCTGATGGGGGACGGAAGGTCTCAACCGAGATGGAACCCTCAAGCACAGCTACCCTGACGACAAGTGGGTCCTAGTACCTCTGGGCCACTGGAACTGGAAGTGGAACCAGGCCAGGGGGAACTACTCCACCTATGAGCAGGAATTGCTCGCGGGTATGCTGGTGCTATCCTCACAAGCACGACTGTTGGGGAGTAACCCTGTGGTCTGGCTGTGCGACCAAGAACCGGTCCGCAGTTTCCAGAAGGGTCCCCCACCTGAGAAGGCCAAGCTACGGCGCTGGTGGACCTACCTCAGTCAACTACGGCTGACGGTACACCATATCCAGGGAGTGAAGAACGAATGTGCCGACTACATCAGCCGCAACAACTTCGACGCCCTGATTGGTGCCCGGTCTGAAGCGCTGGCTAAGGAGGCGTTCAGCCGTATGGACGTCCACTTGGACCTCAACATGACGATGATACGCCCCCTGGATGGACTCCAACAATCGGAGTACCTGAAGGAGTTTGGGGATATCTACAAGCGCCTGGAGAAACGCCTTGAACCCCTCCTGGTCAACCAAGACCAGTGGAAGAGGGACAAGAGCTACCTCTGGCACGAGGACCGCATCGTGGTGCCTAGTGACCGAGTCCCAGCGCTGCTGAAGTGGACCCATGAGTCCAGCGGTCATGTGGGTGCTGACCGTACCCTGAGGCTGTTCAAGCAGTGGTTCCACACTACGTGGACTGACGACCAACTGCGGAAAACCCTGCAGCCTATCGTGGACAAGTGCCCTTGCAGGTCCTGTTAACCAGGGGATATCAGGGACAGAGGTCTCTACTCGACCCTGCCCATCCCACACTGTGCTAACAGCGTTCTATACGTGGACTACACGGAGATGCCGAAGTTCGGGGGCTATGACTTCGCCCTCGTGGTAACCTGTGGGTTGACATGGTTTACCAGGGTGTTCCCATGTACCAAGCACATTACCGGGGAGGAGACTATCAAGATACTCCTGGAGGACTGGTTTTGTGTCTATGGGGCGCCCAAGGAGATCAACTCCGATGAGGACGTACGAGTACGTTCAGATACTGGCTGGTACAAGAGGGTCCTGAGATCCCTCAATGTCCAGGTGTCTACGGGGATTCCCTACTCTCACACGAGCAACCCCCTATGTGAGCGACAGATCCGTGTCCTGAAGGAGAATGTAAGGATATGAGCTAACCCTAGGGCGCCCGGCGTGGTTCCTACATGCCCCCTATCCAGAGGACACCCATTCTTCTGTGGGTGAATGGGTCCAAGAGCAACAAGCGAAGGTGGACAAGGCCAAGGCAATGCTCCAGAGAGTGAGGGAGCGTCAGTGGAACAAGAAGAACAAGCACCGAGTACCGGCCACCTACCAAGAGGGGGACTGGGTGCTGGTGCACCACAGTCGACTACCCGCCTGGCCACGCTCTACCAGCGATGACCCATACTTCGGGCCGTACAAGATTCTCCCTGTGGATGGACACCGTATCACCGTGCGGTGTTCTCCGCGTCTAGGGGGGACCCTGGTGTGCGCTGCTCAACACCTGAAGTGCTACTATGATCCTGAAGACCTCTGTGGGGAGGAGTGGGAGCTGAACGACGAGGAAATCGCTGCTCTGGACCTACAAGGGGCTGCCAGCCCTATGGAAGTTGAAGGTGAACTCCCTGACATGAACGCCGAGGAGATGGCTAAGGAGGGCTTCTACCTGGTGAAGTCTGTCCTACGCCACCGCTATCGCCAGGGTTGGCGCTTCCTCACCCTCTGGGAAGGGTTTGGAGTCGAAGAGGCCACCTGGGAGCCCTTCTCTGCATTTGTTCTACCTGAGGGACGCCTAAACTCAGTTCTGGTTGACTACTTGTCCCAGAACAACCTTGGTGAGTTGCTGAGGCTCGCTGAGACGCTTGCCTCCAAGACTAAAGCTAGGGACTGAACCTTACCCTTACCTGCCAAAGCGTATGTGTGAGTGTGCTATTCCTAAGGTCCTGAGAGCAAGCCGCAGAAGTGGTGTCCTAATTATACCCAAATGTGCACGCTTGCTAAACCTGGAAGGTTGGCTTATTGATGCCACGGGGTACGCCCCGGGTCTCCCCTCCCCTAAGCGCCCAATTTCTGTGCTGGCGCAAAACCTTTGGGGAATACCCAGCGTACTAATCCAGGTATTGTTTTCCCTACCTATCTGTCTACTACAGGGAGGGGTGGCCAAAAGCTATGAAGGCATGAAAACGCCGTTTTGCTAAGTGGCCAAAACACTGACCTAACCACTGCCACAGCCCACCAACCCTGCTAAAGTTGCAGGAAACGGGTGGGACAGTGACACACGCACTACAGGTCCTACACACCCTACAGTGGCCCCATCCTGGTGGGCGAGCACTGGTGCAACTGGCTCAAGCCCCCACTCAGGACTACCACTCCTACACGCACACTCTACTGGGCGTTGCGAAGGCAAAGGTCTCATGGGTCCTAGCAACCCTCCTGTGAAGAGGACGAGACAACACAGCGCTGCTAAGCAACTGTGGCCTAACAGGGGACGCCACAACGCGTTTCTCCTGCTAGGGCTTGGAGGGAAGAGGTGCTCTTGCGTGCACGGCGCAGATGTCGATGGAGTCGGACTCCCTGCTCTGCCACAGGCAGAGGGGAGTTTTTTGTTTGTGTGATCTGCGGCCTTGTTTAGCAGGGCATGAAAAAAATGGTATGCTGCTGCACCAATCACCCTACCTGCCCACCTGTAAAGCAAAGGCAAATAAAGGGTTGTTTGCGGCGGAGGAACCAAGCCACACTCCCCGTATTATACGGTTCTCAGTGTGACCTATAATACACTGTCCGCAAACGCGCTGAAAGATCAGCTACCCTGTCAAGCAAGCAGGCGTTAAGGGACTCCTCAGGTTCTCTTAAAGAACGTACCAAGGAGCCCCTGGGTAGCCTAAACAAGGTTTACCGTGCGCACTTCGCGTGGCCTACCCTTTAATGCGTGTGTGAATGCGCGAGCATGCACGACGGTGTTGGGCAAACCTGCCCATCTCAACCTCAATCACGAACTCCACCAGGGGGTGGCCCCGCCTGGGCTTACTCACCTTACCTACCGCTGGAGAGAGAGAGCAAGTGAGGGGCGCACGCGAAGAACGTTGCTATGCACTTGTGTGTATGTCTAATCACCCTGATCTGACCTCTAATCATCTGCAATCTTTCTAATCAATCCCTCTATCGCGTCCTATCGTTGTTAGCGCTGCTACAAGACTCGTTCACGGAGACACGAGACGACCAATGTGTATGCGGCATAAGAGACGAGCATACCTGTAGTTTATACCTGATTCATTGAAGTCTTTTCGTTTCATTTTCGAATTCCTGAATTTTTGATTCTTCTAATAGTGTGGGTGGAATCTGTATGTTTCTTTATTAATGTGTGTCTCGTCATTTTCAAGACTACGTGAGACATACGTTTATAATTCCATTATTTCTCCATTTTCCGGCGCTTCGCTAGGAGCCGCTCCTGCGCGCCGCCTTTTTATGCGTATGAATTTCTGGATTTAAAAAATCTAGAGATGACTATAATTTTTATAAAAATGTGCTTCTGATGCACAATTGGATTCTGCTCAGGTGTGTCGTCTTAGAAAAATTCTAGGCCGTCATTTGACGGATTTTGGTGTCGTCGCTTCGTTTTTGCGTGGATTCGTCCATAATTCTCTCATTCCTGCCTCTGCAGATACCCACGTGCAGCCTCGCTGAGTAGGCCGTGTTCGGGCCGAAACGCAGCAGCCTGGAGAGACCGACCAGAACCCAAGACCCCACCAAGGGGCAAATTAATTTTTTCTACGACTCCCTTCGCCCTAAGACAGGTCACAGGTCGCCAGCAGGTTTACGAGAACCCATGCGAGTGTGTATATTGTGTCTTGCGTTGGGTTTGTGTCGCGCTGCGTCTTGGAGGGAGGGATGCACATGCACATGTTTTGGCATGCTCCCAAACTAACCCAACCAAGCCACAGGAGCCCCGGCAGCGCCATGAGCGCTGAGTCTTCTGTAGGAAATGTTACAAACAGAGCAGCAAAAAAGCGCCAGCCATGGTGAGCGCCCATTTTTCTGTGTGAGGGAAACTATAGGTATTTTAAAGTAGATGTGGAAACCAAGGAAAGGCCAAGAAAAATTCCCTATTTCCTAAAATGCGACAGTGGTGGCCACCACAGCACAAGGGGGGAGTAAGAAAAAGTGCTTTTCATTGCTTTGAGGCATACTCTAGTTGTATTAGAGATGCACTGAGCATCGAGGCATTTCTATCTTAGTACTGGTCCCACCAAAAGTGGTGATAACACATTTTGACCTATGGAACCAAACACCCAATCAGGATATGGAGTGGACCCCTTAATCGCCTTTCAATCTGAGGCAAATCATCTTTTCCTGAGTTGACTGAGAACTGACATATCCAAGGCAGAGCCTATGAATTTATCTATGTTTTTCCATGAATTCTTAGCTATCCTAGTGGTATGCACCCTAGGGGGCTGGGCACCTCTTTTTGAGAGGTCCTGGGTTCAATTCCTGGTCAGCCTAGCTAAGTAGGAAGATCCCATGTGACATGGCAGTGACCTCATCGCCACATGCCCTGCCACCTCAGCACATATGGGACCCAAAAGAAAGAGTGCACATCTCCTGAGATGGCACTATGGAGATAGAGTGACCATGGGGCAGTTTTCCAACTCTTTTCCAAAACATTTCAGCTATCTTTGTGAATATGCATTCCGATTTGACCTGAGTTGCAGTTTCTGTGAATATCCAATCATCTTTCACTGTTTACACTGCAGCCCTTCATGCTTTGATCCTGATTCTCTTCTCCTTGCACACCTCTGGCTTGGGTTATCCTGGATTGACTCTATTTCTGCAAACAAAAGGTTTTCATCTCCAAAAACGAGCAGCAGGAAACCCTACACCAGCAACAAGCAGCAGGAGAGACAAAAACACAGTGCTGAAACCACTATAAACGTTTCTTTCGAGGTGTGTGGTGTGCTGCGGCAGAGGATAGGATGCGTATGGCTCGTGTTCCGTTCTGTTGACGCTGTTTGACTTCCGTTTACCTCTCATATCAGCCTTAGAATGCCCCTTTGGCAGCATTTCACAGGCATTCCTGTTTTTCCGCCGAGCTGCAGCTCTACCGATACGGGATCCCAACTGCATTATCTAAAATGAAAAAAAACAAAGGGAAATCAATCGGAATCGTATATTTCGCGCCGTATTCATTTCGCTTTTAGGTGGTGACATTTGGGCTTACGTAACTTTGCGGCGCTAATTTGCGCGATTTCGCGCGGTATTATCTGGCGATTTACGGGATCGCCAGATGGATCTCGATTATTTTTGTAATGTTCAAAAGAATGTTTCTTTGATTATAAATCGTCATTTCCTGATAACTTTATTTGCCTCGCGATCCTGCGCCGCGACAGTGGGTGTCTAACTGGTCCCTTTACCTTACATTAGACACTCAGAACATTTCATATGAGTGTTCCTTATGCCCATACCCCTCCTTATGTTAGATTATCAGCTTGTCATGAACATTCTTAGTGAATGTGCATGAAGCTTAGGAAGGGGGTGTGATAAGTAGGGGCATTGGGGCCTCTCAGAAGCTTTCTGGGGGATCTCTACAAGACCTCTCAGAGCTTCGAGATACTAAGGTACTAGGATATTTACTCATATTTGGCTCATATATCAAGCCTATAGCTTACTGCTAGAGTCTACTGCTCTTAGGTACACCACACAGAGCAGAGATCTAGATTACATTAGTAGCCATACATGAATAATCACATTCCATATGCTTATAATGTGATTTAATCATGTTGTATGCCATTTTAGAAAATTCTAATGTATTAGAAGCTATTTTGAAGCTATTTAGAAGCTTCAGAAGGCCTGTCGCGATTGTCGGCGCCTGCTGACGCCGACGGCAGTTTAGGTGATATTGACAAGGCCTGTGACAAGATAGACTACTCAGAAAGTTGCTACAATATAGGTTTTATTGCCTTTTTCAATGTGAATTTATTGTTATACTAATTTTCATGTTATTTAGGCAAGTGAACCCGTATTACTGGACCAGCCAGTTGGTCCAGCTTGATATTCGTCAAGTTCTTCGTCTTCTTGTTGTTGCCTGTGTCCTGTACTTGCCAACAAGATCAATTGTAGTGGAGAACATTGGAAACAATTTGATTTTTAAGTGCAAGACAAGGAAAATGGGTTTTCTATATGCACCCAAGCACAAGCATATGACACAATAATCACTTGCTGACCTACATGTGGCGTCATGCCTCAGCCGAAGGTCTAAGTGTCTACTCCTTTCTGACAAGCATACCACACTACCCAGTGGCCCAGGCAACTTTCAACTTCCACAACCCACAGTAGCGCCAAATACCCATCTTCTCATACTAGGGTTGCTGTTAAAATATATCCACCTGGTGCTGCATGCTTGCCTGTCCTGAGTGAGGGCCCTAAAAGACCTTGGGTATGCTTCTTGGTTCTTTTTGTGCAGCCGCTTTTGTTGGCAAAGAAGGAGAAGACGGTGAAGAACCCCAACCCCTCCGGTGTTTTACCAATAAACACCATCGTCGGACGCGGCCGGCACTTAAGGGGCTTTCCGATCAAAATTTCGATTCAAAATTTGGTCGCACGGTTGCGCACGGCTGGATTACAAGACAACGCACGGTTGCGCACGGCTGGATTACAAGACAGCGCACGGTTGCACACGGCTGGATTACAAGACAGCGCACGGTTGCGCACGGCTACATTTGGAGAGGACGCACAGTTGTGCAGGGCACAGCCCCACCCTTGCGCACGGCTGTAACCACATGTCTGCCCCCGCACACCAGCTCGGTTCTAGTACTCAGTGCTGGTTCAGGACCCTTGTGCTACAGCATAGGCGCGGGTGACTTTTGTGGTTGTTGTTGCAAACACAAGGTGTTCCATGAGTCTTCTGTAAAGCGAGAACAAAAGGTGCTCCGTACGTCTTCTCAAAACGGAACAACAAAACGGTGGGAACCGAAAAGGGAAGAAAGAGGACTGGAACGTGGTGAAAGGAAATCGGCAATTGCCCAACAGATCGCAACAAATCAGCAGAACAAATCGGCGGATCCAGTTTCACCCAAAATAGCCACAAGCCACCTAGACCTCATTTCCAGGGCCCCAAAAATACCTTTCCCTTTGGTTGATATCAACCCAACATATCTCAGACTTTTCAGAAAAATTCATCCTCGGCATCTATGTGATCCCTGAGCACACATATGCCAGACATGGCCGGTACCCCAGTGGTAACCCCCCCCCCCTTGCGCAAGCACGGCCGCGGTCCCAGAATTCCGGTCAAAATGGCGGTCCAACGCCCACCCCGCGCCTAGACAAGGTCGTGCACGCGCGCGACACACGTGACAGCCATGCCGGAAACGCTCTACAAACACCCTGGAAGCCTAGAATGTGCGGCCAAAGTCGTGGCACCAGAAGACTCTGCTAGAGGATGTGACGGCACCCCAGAGTCCACTGACGGTTGGACTGACGGCGTGGCATCTGACTGGGTGGCTGAGCACACGAAGAATGAATTGGGGCATGCAGAGCGAACACACAACTCACAAGCTGCACTGTTACCCGCATCAGGGTGATTGTCCCGCAAAAAGAAAATCAGAAAATTTGATCGGTGGGAGACAAGGGGAGGGGAGACATCCTAGGGGACCACAGAGGACCTTATTGTGGGTACTAAAACCACTTCACGGTGTCCATCTAAACAAGGAACATAAAAAAACATGAATCAAGAACATGAACATCAAAAGACATGCAAATTTTAGACCACTTTACCTCTTTTCCTTAAAAATTTCACCTCTTTTTCTTATCACCTGACGGAAAAATACAAACAATTCGGCAAAACAAATTGGCAAAAATCCAGAAACCCAACAATTCGGCAGAATAAATCAGCCGGCGAAAGTCGGCCGGCAATTTGTGGGGGGTTGTAAAGGGAACACGAGGGACGTGTGGGTGCACGAGGTATTGCAAATACAAAATGGGGATAGCAATAATGGCAAAAAAGACAAACACAAGATAGTAAAAGATGAAAGATGCCCACAAGCGCTAGTGGGCGCTGTGTGACCACCAACTAGATGATGGTGATGAAGACAGAACATAAGAGAATGCTCATGACAATTCAGCATGAGGACTTGAGGCTGGGCAGGGGGGCGGAGGGGGGGGGGGGTGAGGAAAAAAAAATCACCGAAAAATTTTTCCGGGACTAGAAATCTGAGATTTCTTGAAAGCCACCCCGCCCCTTTGAATTTGGAAAGTGCGAGGAGGATAATTTTCAAGGTATCCATTGATATTTTAGTCAATGCGGGAGGTATTTGTGTTTAAGGGCATTTCGCCGATGGCGATGCCCCCAGGCCAAAACATGCCTTTTCTCAGGATGCTGCTCTCTTTAGCTGCATAACCTGTGCCTTCTCGGAGGCCCTAAAAGGGGCGGAATTGCTATGTAACCCCTGCATACTCGGGAATCCCCAGAAAAGGGGACAAAATCAAAGCACATCACAGCAAAAAAAGGGGGGGTGGCTTTGTGTCCCTACCCATGCTTGGGTTCCTGCAGATCGCCGGCCCCAAGTATTGAACCCAGGGCCTTTCAACTACAAAGGCACTGTTTAACCACTAGGGTACGGGCCATCTCTAACAAATGAATGCTTAGGGACGGTATTGATACTTGGTCCAATATCTTTTTCATCCATTATTGAGTTCTCGTGAAAAGTCCAAGTATTTTGAGCACAGACACATGGGGTCAAAAATCCCATGTGTCACCGATTTTCACCCTTTGCCGAGTCAAGCAAATTTTCTGCTTGCAAAAAATTCTATTGCCTTCGGGAGTGCACCTTGAAGAGAGGCTGACAGTCAGCCAATGGGTCAGTTAGACAGGCCAGCAGTCAGTCAGACAGAAACACACACTTTGGGCTTTTTGTCAGTGGCTGACACGGGTCCAAGCAGTGGGGAGAACAACTGGTCTCAGAATTGGCAGTGGCCGAATGGTAAAGCCGGCGGCCGCAGAATTTTTCGTCGGCGGTTCGAACCCTGGTGCGGCCAACACGGCAGCGGCGCAGCCGCCGGGGTCCACCGACCAGGATTCGAACCGCCGACCGAAAAATCTGCGGCTGGGTGCGTTACCATTCGACCGAGGGGGGAGGTGACACAATTGTATCTCCCATTGCTTGGGGCCTTCTCAGCAAAAACGTTTGACCCCCCCCCCATCATCCCCCCCTCAAAAAGGTGTTATCCAGCTTTAGGGGATAGAGGCCTCAGAATAAAAAAATCCATTGGGGGATCAAATATCATGCCTTGGGGTATGCTACGCGAGTGACCCCAAAAAAGGGGGGTATACGATGCCCGCGCCTGCGCTTGATCTAACAACCTCTCTTCGAGGTGATTTTCCTAACCAGTGTGGTACCTTTTTTTTGTTGGGGGGTACCCCGGGAGGGGGGGAGGGGTACGAAATTTTTTTTGCAAATTTCTTTCCACTCCCTGGGATGTGTACATTCAACTACATGTGTGCTTTTGTCTCCACACCCAATGATGCCCATGAGGCAGCTTGGTAGATAAATAGACTAGTGGGCAGGTAGGGAAGCAAACAAGTTGGTGGGCGGGTGGGTGGGTGAGCTGGCGGGTCACTAGGTGGGCAAATATGCAGACAGATTGACAATCTCAAGAGAAGGCAAGTGAGCAAGCACATAGGCAGGGGGCAAGAAGTAGGCGCTAGGGGGGAGCAGGCATATTGGCAACCAAGCAGGGTGGGGGTAGGTGGCAAGCAGGGGATGGGCGCAGCGGGGTAGCAGGGCTCGGGAGTGACTAACGTGCCGGCAACAATGAGTAGGTACTTCGTAGGGCCGCATTTGTGTTGCCACCCTGCCACTAGGCCTAGAGGCCTCCACTGAGGCCACCTTGGGCAGTAATGCTGTAGCCATTGAGTTTCTCTCAAACTTTCGGGATATCTTCTGCATGTGACAAAAACATATTACACATCACACAGCTAGCACATGCAGCATAAAACAGCAAACACACAACACGGCAAGATTCCAACCCATGTCACACAGCAAGAGGAGGAGGAGGAGTAGGAAATGCAGCCATATCTGCCCCGTGTTGGCGGAGTGCCCATCACTAGCCTCCTAGGCGCTTCACCACGCCACCCCACCCTTGCTTTGTGGTGGGCTCACTCTCCTCTTGTTCCCTCCACTGATACGAGGATTGGGCAAGGGTGGGGTCTCCAACCCTGAGTCCCACGAGAACAACCTTGCGGCAGTAGCCAAAGAGTAAAGCTCAACTCCAGGGTTGGTGCACAATACCATGTGGCCCCGTTGGGGTCGGCATGTCCAACCCCCCAAAAGGGGGGGGGCAACGTACTAAAAGGGGTTTCTAGAACGAAGAGCCCAAGTTGTGGCCCCTTACTCCTGGTGGGCTGTCCATGCAATGGCCGCAAGCAGGTCACAAAGTGCTCCACACACGCACGTCCTTGTATGCACATGCAACAATGTGGAGGCAGTTCGATCATATTCCAGTATGGACCCTTTGGCTTCTTTATCTTCCTAGCTTACCAGCCTGTTTTGTTGGCAGTGTATGCCTTTGTAGTACAATACACATGGGCGTTGAAAGGTGCATCCAGGCTATTTGCTGCACCTCGCTGGGAAACTGATACCGAAAGATCAAGTGCAGCTCACATCTTATTTACCTGAGAGGAAGAGTAGGGCAGCAGTTTGCCGGGTGCAGAGAGGAGGTAGGGGGGGGCCCTAAGGCGTGTCTTCAGTCATGGGGGAACCTATTTCAGGATCCAGGATCCATGTCCAGATGGCGCAGTGAAGTGACATCAGTGCTGGGTGTGTGAAATGCCCTGCGTGCAAATTCGGCGGCCGGGGGGGGGGGGGAGGGGGGTGGGCTGGAGCCCCACCAATTTCCACAAACTTTGGTCCATGCTGTCGTTTGATGTCTGACTGGGAGCTGAGGACATAATGCTGAAGAGCTGCAGGATGCACCTTCCCACTAGTTCCGACTGATTGCTTCAAAGGAGGGCGGGTCTGCGGGCCCAGCCCCTGTGTCGGAAGTCTCGGAAAGGCAGCGAACAGGGTGTGAGTCTAGGCACTCATCAGAGGGGAGCGTGCGACTTGGATGGGCATGTAAGGCCGAGGTGACCGAAATAGGGGTATCAAAGTCCTGAATTTCGAGTGATCTGGGTACAGCAGGGGCCCTCATGTCCATGCAGTGGGCGAGGGTATGGGTGTGGCAAAGCGATATGGCAGGTCTCCAGAAGTGTTACTTATGCAGGATCCACAGGAAGAGCACATAAATGGCCGTGTACGGCGTGCCTGGTCCAACGCAGTACCATGACAAATCACACAACCAGCACAACCACGCCACACATTGGGCACAAACAAATCACACAGCAAGCACCACACATGACACAGCACCAGCACAAGATCGAGAACTGAAGCAGCAAGAATCACAGCATACGTACTACATCACACCACCAACAGAAGATGCTGAGCAACCGACACATCACACGGCGAGCACGCCATGTCATACACAACACAACAAGCACCACACGACACACCACCAGCAGGACATGCCAAGCAGGAAGCACAACACGGCACAGCACCGCAAGTCACACACCCCTACACGACACAGTACACAGCAGCCAAGCCACTACATTTTGCACTGCTGCTCAGCGACCCTCAACCACCCAAGGATGGCCAGGAACTCAACAAAAATTTCCAATTGCGATTGAAGCACCAGTGCAAATGCAACTCCAAATACTGCAACAGGTTCATCGGTGTAAGCAATCTGGATTATTCCAAACACCGTAAGAAAACTGCAACTGCGAGTAAGCGAGTTAAAAAACCAATCATATGATTCCAAACATTATATATCATATTACATTATCGAGACATTTAATTGCGGGGACAAACCACCCGCAAACAACTGCACGCAAACATAACAACTGGTTTTTGACCCAAACCCCCCTATTCTCCAACCACCGTTCGTTTTCCAACAACACCATTGCGGCGGAAATAGGGGAAGCACCTGGCGCCCCACGGATATTTTGGGTACACCACAACACCCACAGTTAACACACCAAGTCGCACAACAACGGCACCTTATCATTATTATGTCACGAGCATGACACGGCACACAGCAAACACAACACCTCCGTCTGGTCATTCCCGAAGGCATGCAGGTTTTGCGTGTCGGCCCACCGGACCAGGTTTTGGTGCAGCAGCCAGCGGGCGGCATCCGAGTCGTCGAGACAGTACACCGTCACCCCAGATTACGTCCAGCAGGTCTTGAGTGGTGAGACCTAGCGGTCGGCCTCAACATCTGCCATGTCAGATCACATTGGCCTGCAGCACACTTTCTTGGCTGCACAAGCCCTGGGTGCGGGCCCCTCTCTCAAGTCGTCCGGGCAGCGGGTGGTCTTCGAGATGGGTTTGGAGACAGAGATTGCTCCGGTCCTGGATGTCCCACAAGATCACCTCCGCACTTCCCTTCTGGCCAGATTCCCCCGGGACCTTGAGTCAGGGTTTGCCACATTGGAGACAGTGATGTGCAGGCTCCTGGCAGTGCCCTAGGGATTGGGGGTGCATGCAATGGTCAGCCTGACGGCAGGGCTCTCAGGGTGGCCGTGCTTGAAGGCGTTGCTGAGGGTATTGTCCAGGATGAGGCTGCACAGAGTGGGGTCGATCAGCACTGTCATACGAGGAAAGCCCACCAGCACCGGCCGCCCGGAAGTGAGCTCGCTCACAAACTCGGCCAAGTTGACGGGAATGAGGGCGACCTTGTACCTGATGATTGGGGTGTGTGCCGAGCCCACAGGCAACAGTAGAGGGCCACATTGGACACACAGCGGCACACGAGGAGCATTCTCCTGTAGGTGAGGGGGGAGTGGACAACTAGAAAAAGGTGGTGGTGGGGGGGGGGGGGGATCGGGCTTGGGGGTCACGAGTGGGAGGAGGGACGGTCTCTCGGAAATTGGACAACATGATTAAAACCCCATCCAGCCCAAAATTTAAAAAGGGGCAACGGGGTTGGGGGGGTTTGCACTGCACAGGGGTATAATCCAGGAGTTTGGGGAAAAACTGAATGGTGTCACACAGCAACGTGAGGGTACCGCAAATTGGACTGTTCCCTAGCCCCTGAGCACATGCGCTAGGGTTCTAGAAGAATACCGTTGCCCTCTGAAGGCATCCTAATCGAAGATGTAAAATGTTGCCATCATGAGCAGCCTTAAGAAAATAAAGGGGTTTGCGCCGGACAATGGCCTTAGAACCCCCACAGAGGAGTTGTAAAAAAGGAGGGGGGGGGGGTGCAAACCCCCTCACTATATTTGGTTTCTCAGCCCCCCCCCCCTTTTCCTTTCAGGGGTCCAATTGACAAGGAAAATTCATCAACCACTGTGCAATCTAGTGCCAAAGGTGCCGAAGAAACTATTTTAGAACCAAAAACAAGGAGCAGTACCCAAGCCTCCAAAGTACCTCCCCAGCTGAAAATATAACCCATGTATGGAAAAAAGTGCAACCCATGTACCTTTTGTTTGCGGTATCCCGCGTATCAAAGAAGTGTAACCCGTGTACTTTTTGTTTTTGATGTAACCCACGTTCACCCGCGCTCAATTAAGAGGGAATAAAAAAAAATTGCTTTTTTTTTTGCAACCTGCATACACATTTCTTTTCAAGAAAGAAGGAGGACAACGAGAACAACTCAACAACCGCCATTGCCACCGAAGGATGTGAAGCATGTAGCCCCCACAAACATTTTGGGTACCTCCGGCATGGGGAAAGCAATGAAACCGTGGCGCGAAGGGTGACCCGCATGGGAATTCATACTCATTGCCCGAAGATGGTGTAAGTAAATAAATAATCTCATAGCATCACCAAGGGTGCAACACTACAAGTAGTTGCAGAATACCCTCTGATAGATAAGTTGAGGCTTGGCGTCGCTGGTGTTAGGTTGGGCACCAAGACTCGAGTTCCGTGTACAAGCATAATAAAGACCCTTTCTGAGCTGCTAGGTGTTTGCCCAACCGGGCACCTTGGAGGCTTGGCACCCGGCAGATGGCATGCACAGCCCGGATATGGGTGCGGGGCATGTCTCCTCTGCAGGCCCCTCACAGGCAATACTGCATTGGACCCTTGCAACCGTGGGCTTTGGATTTGGGGTTGTGGGGATTATGGTGGCTGCAGGACAGCCTGAATCCCCATCCAAAATCCAAACATGGCAGCGGAGAGTTGAGGACAGCATCCAGCCCTACAGAACTATTGGGCGGCACCATGGGGGGGGGGGGGGGCTGTAGTAGCAGAAGAAACCGTTCCAAAAAAGGTTAGTACACCCATTCCTACCCCGGACATGAGCTCCGCAACAAAAAAAATTAGCTCCAACGGAACCGGTGGCGGAGCCGGGTAAAATCTACCATAGGCTTCGGTGTTGGGCCCGGGCTCATCCACCGGTGTGTCTGTTTTAAGCAGATTTATGGTGATTTTTTGCACCAAATTTTTTGCCCCGGTGTTTTGAGCTTTAAAGCATTTCACACAGTTCAGCCATTTAGGCGTGTTTTGCATGCTTGCCACAGCTTAAGCGCATGACAATAACATTGAACTCACTCCCTTCCAATGTCCATTCGCACCAAAATGACTTGCACCACATAGGTTGCCCTCGAGCTGTTCTTTCTGTTAGAGCACAAAATTTTTGAAAGTTGACACCCTAGTTGGTTAGAAGTGCTATATCACGGAAGCGGCATGGTGTAGATGCGGATTGCCAATAGTTGGGTCCAAATCAAAGGAAGGCAGAAGAATCAAGGGTGCCTTCCTCCAAAAACCGCAAGCAACAGCGGGATACAAGCAAGGTTTAACCTGGAACATGGGAAGATGTTTGAGTCGATGAATTTGATATTATTCAATCCAACATTTTCATTAACAACCAGATTGACGTTCTCGGTTCACATGGGACCGAGGCCCTTTGCACTTCCGCCGCGTGTTCCTAGTGTGGTTTAAATTATCGTGGTGACGTCTGAGAACGACCTTGACCCATGCACCTTTGAGGACGTCACTTGGCCAGTTCTCGTTGAACGGCAAGTTACCCTCCCTACTTGCCTCCGATGCCGCATTTCAAAATGCACCTCAACCTTTGCGCCCGTCGATTTGAAGGAGGGGCGGGAAGTGGGGTTCTGAGGATAAAAGAAATGTGCAAATCAACCGACCATTGTTCAGTAGAGTAGAGTATGTTCATTCATTTGCCATTCCTTCTTTCATAGGTTGGCAGGCTGAACCGTGGGTTTTTTTTAACGAAGGGTTAGCGGCAGCATAGGGTGTAACCGTAGCATCGGAGGTTAAAGATGGAAGAAGAAAGGTCCACTGTAGGTACATACACCCTGGCATTCCTTGGTACCCAACGTTAGGTGTATTTACTCGTAGCAAGCCTGAACACATGCTCAAAGCGTGCTATTGCGGGGGGGGGAGAATTTAGTAGCTGAAGAAACCCGTCTGAAAAAATTTCGTACGCCCAATTCTGGCGCAATTTTTCCCATCACTTTTAACAATTGTGGCGGAATTTTTCCCATACTTTTTTTGTCATCAAGTTCAAAATTTGTACCCTGTGCGGGGGGGGCTATGATCGGGGGAGGGGGTTGCAGAAATAAATATGTCATGTAGATGGTTGGTCTGCTTCGAATCGGTGTCGTCTGCTTGGCTGCTGTGAATACCGCTGCGATGAACACAGGGTTCTATCCTTCAGGGCACTTTAGGCTGCCTAGGACATGTGGTTGCCAGTTAATAGTGAGCGCACTGTCAACTTACACTGTGTTCTCTGTAAGTTGCTGTTCGGCAAAGGCAGCTGCAGCCCAGTACCTGGATGAAGACGTCCCCCTCAGTAAGGATAGCTGAGCTTAAGCAGGTTGGGGAGATAAATGCAAAGTGGAAAAACAACAAACCAAAGGAGACATAGTAACACGGAACCAGAGAGATAAGGAAATGTTCTCGATGGTGAGCTTATTCTTATAATGTTGCTTTTCGCCATTTCGTTGCTTAGGGCAGTGGATGTGTGTATTCTGTGGTCCTGTGGGTCAGATTTGGCCAGAGGCTGTTAGTGGTGTTGAGGGTATGGATTGTGTTGGTGCTGAAGGAATGAGATTCTTTGTTGAAGGGTAGGCAGAAAAATATTTACCAATCAAAAGCACGAAATGGCAAACTGGCATTTTGTGGCAAAAAAAGCCCACAGTATTTGCTGCGAGTTTTTCCCCCCCATGCACCTCTTTTACAGCCCCCAACCACATTTTTTCATGCGGTGGTTCCAAACGCTACTACGCTACTCTCGTACCTTGCCTTCGTGGAAAAGTGTTGCGCAATTTACCCCATCACTTTTAAGTTAACTTACTTTAGTTCAGTTAATTTAAGTTAACGATTGTCGCGGAATTTTTCCCGGGCGGAATTTTTCCGGGCTAAAATCCCCCCCCCTGTACCTATGTTCATCACAAATTGCCCAATGCCTTGTTTTTGTCCGTTGCCGTCCTAGTCTTTTTCGCATTTCGAAGATTCGGATCCATTATTCGATCCCAATGGAGAATTGGCGGGGGGTTCCTTGCGCCGATCCATGATGCGGTCAATTTGGGGGGGGTTAACCACTGCGATCCATCCCGATCCATGTTTATAGGCGCGCACCTATTCGATCTAGTGTAATGCATTTTGGATTTGATGTTGATGTTGTGTGGGGTAAGGCCATTTGTTTTGTAAGAAGAACCTTCCATGCTTTGCAACTTTGAGGATGTATTGCAATTTGTTTGCGCGCTTCTGAGTGATGCGCGACCTTCATTTTTTCTTAATTTTTGTAATTGTGGATGAAGAACTTCTAAATCATTACCAATCACCCTGCCAATGTGTTGAGCAACTTTTTTTTGCATGAAGAACTTGTTTCATTGTCATTGTATGCATCAAGACTTTCGTTGTGCCGTCTTAAGAACATTAATTACTTTCACAAGTATGCATTGAGTTTTTTCTATGCTGATGTGCTTTGTTGCCATTTATCTTTAGTGGTCTTGTGCGGATTACTAGTGCAAATAGTTGTTGCAAAGTAAGCGTGCTTCGTTGTACGTTGATTGGGAACACTCTTGTCAATGGCTCCACATTCGAAGGTTCATGGCAGACTTGGTGACGTTGGGGCTCCCTGGGCAGTAACGGCGGCGCGCCGCGGGTTTTGATCCATTTCAGAGGGACAGGCAAGGGGGGTGGTTCACTTCCATGCCCGATTCATGATGTGGTCCATTTTTGGGGGGGGGCAAGGGGGGGTTTTCCACCACACCGATCCGGCGAGGATCGGATCGCCTACCCCCCAACACTTTGCTCCATTCTTCATAGGCGCCTTTTGTTTAGCATTTGAACACAAATGCGTCGAAGGCACAGCTATAGTAGCTATGGCAATGGCAAGCTTCCCAACGGCAACGGCAACGGTTACAGCATTGGCAATGGGTACGGCAACGGCAACGGCAATGGTTACAGCAACGGCAACGACAATGGTTACGGCAACGGCAATGGGTACAACAATGGCGGCAATGGCTACGGCACTCGCAACGGGTATTCGATGTGAGTGCTTTGTTGCCCACTTGGTCCACGTTTGCCTTCCCGTGTCTTCTCTCTGTTTTGTTGACTTCCAAAACCAAAGCAATCACACCACCTTCTTTTGTGAGTGCCTTGTTCCTTGTGAGTGCGGAGACAATTTAGGTCGATAATGGTAAGATGGGAATGATTGATTACACATCCCTTGCATATGGGGAAGCCCCAATGGGATCTTGCCTCACATGTTGAATGTCCAAAACAACCTGTACATAAGACATTCTAAACTTATATCCGCTATCGGTCTCACAATTTCTTTGCAAAGAAATGCTATCGCCAACCCTCCTGGCGATAGCATTTCTTTGCAAAGAAACGCTAAGGGGTAGCATTTCTTCGCAAAGAAATGTTAGGCGATAGCATTTCTTCGCAAAGAAATGTTAGTGTGCATTTTATTCCCTCTGTGTTTAATAGAATAGCACAACAATGTCCAAGAGGTTGATTTTCAAATCTATTGCACGACGGGTGGTGTTCACCAAACTTGCAAATACAGATGAGATTACTTTGCATGATGCCGCAAAGCATGTTGGTGTGCAGCCTAGGACACTAAATGTATATCACCAAATAGGCAAACAGGTGAAATCCAAAGCAGCAATGCTCTTGAGCAAACACAATGTGGCAAAAGAGGAGGAGCAACGCAAAGCAGAACCGTGCCCCAAACCAGAGATGAAAGCCGAACCTTGCCCAAAACCACCACAGAATCCTTCACCAATGAAAGTGAAACTTGAGTCTCCCCAAGAGATGGACAATCGTCAAGTAAGTATTTATACTATCTCTGATGATGATTTGCTGAGCTCACATTCTTGCGATGTGTTGAATGCTTCTATGGTTTCCTCGGAGCGTTCCTTCGGAGATGAAGCAAATGAGTATGAAGAGTTTCCTCCGACTCAATTGTCTGAGAAGGGGGATGTGTTTGCCTCACTTGCAGAAGGTATCAATGAATATCGTGATGCAGCTTTTGCCGCCCCACCTAGTGAGGAGGGTGCAGCACACAATCAGGTGTTTGAAGGCATGCCTAACCCCTTCACAGCAGCAAAGCAGCCTAACAAGGCCCCATGTAGACCCAAGGTGGAACCAAGTGTATGCTATATGTGTGATGAGCCGATCCCTAGGAAACGTGACACTATTGCTCTTCAACCGGTGTCATGTGATGCATGCCGTGCAACCTACCACCTTCGGTGTGCCAAGTTGACTCGAGTGCCTCGTCATGGGTCATGGATTTGTGAAAGCTGCACCATGACGCCGTAGTTCTTCCCTATTTATGGCTAAGAGGTAGTAGCCATGTGGTAGCCATTCCGCCTCCGAATGTGCGGGGTGCCACAACAAACAATGCCGTTTCGCAACTCAACTTGACTTCTTTACCCCTCTTGATGTCAATGTCTTGGGAATGCGGGTTTTGCCATGGAGGGTCGGCGATAGCATTTCTTTGCAAAGAAATTGTGAGACTTCGATAGCGGATATAGTGAAACGCTACCCGATAGCGTTTCCTGTATAGAATATTTTTTTGGTAAACCTTTGGAATTGATGGCAATGTGCATGTTCTTTTGGGTGTCTTGCCCCGGTCAAATAATCCTTGCTTCAACAAATCTACAGCTGTGGCCATGGAAAGACTTATCGAGTTGCTCTTAAAAACACACACGCCCCCTCCCCCCCCAACATCACTTTGGTTGCGGCAAAACAGGGTTCATCGGGTGCTTTTGGACAAAATGTTGTGACCACCCGCCCCTTTGTGCAGTCACTCTTCGTGCTAAGTGAAGCCTTTTTCTTGAACCATGGTTGTTTTTTGATGACTACTCTCGGAATGACTCGAAAGCACACACAAATGTGCAAAGAGGTGGTGTGATTCGGGGCCCACCCACTTTGAGCCCGAGAGTGTGCACGATGGGTGGGGGGGGGGGAGGCGTAAACGGCCTGTGCCGTGCCGTGCCACCTACAGGGAGGGGGGGGGCGTAAAGGGTCTGTGCAGCGCCGTGCCACAGTGTACGTACCAAATAAAGGCCAGTCATGGAAGTGAATAATGACTGAGTTGGCATGTTGCTTCTTTTTGTGTGCTTGCCTCATCTGCACTTGCCTGTTGGTTTTAAGTGATTTACTATGAATGCACTAGGAATATGATTGAAATCCATTCCATTCCATCTCCCTCCCACATGACCTCGGCTCTAGATGGTAGAAAGCCTACAGTGTAGACGTGTGGAACGGGACACAGGTCAACTTGGTAGGGGGGGGGGGGGGTTGGGAATTGGAGGCATCATTCACGAAGACGTCGCAAGCCACTACAATGTCATGTGCATTTCTTGACCATGGAGGGTGCCTGAGACGCCGGGGGGACGCGGGGACAAGACGTGGGGGGGGACGCAGGGAAGAACGGAACGGGGGGATTTTGGGGGCCCATTTTGCGGCCTTTTTGGGGGCCATAAAACCCCACAACCCCATGTCTCTTTGAACTACTCATGAAAAACTACGACGTAGGCCTTTGCACGCACATACGTAAGTAAGTTGCCCAAGGCACCCCCCAGGGAAGGTACGAGCTGCTTGTGCATATTCCTTTGGCTACCAGACCAGAGGGAGGACCGGTCTAGTCTTTTGTGTAAAATCATCACATTTTGGGAAAGGATTGGGTCTAGGGTTTTTGAAGGTGGTGGAAATGATGGTTTTGGTGATTTTGTTAGATTCAACAGCATTTTGGAGAAAAACAGTCAGACCGGTTTCAAAGATCCGGTGAGTCCAGTCTTTGTTTTCCGCATCACTTCATCACACTTTGGAGCACTTTGGAGCACTTTGTGCCTCCTCCCTCCATTCTCTCTCCCCTCCTATTCGGTTACATCGTAAATGCGGCCCCCAAATGAGCCCGACCACTGTTGAACACACATTTTGCACAGATTTCAAGCAAGATAGTGATGTTGTTTGAAACCCAGATTCTGCAGGGTTGCATGTTGCATCCCCCACCGACACCGTGTGCAACGGCCAACCGTGCTCCTGTCTGGATTCATGGATAATTCTTACATAGGGTTGGTCGCTATCCATGAACACGTGTGCGATGCTGTAGTGTAGGTGTTCCTCGACAAATTATACAACATCCCAATAGAGTGGGAACCACATGGGTTTGTGGATGACTGGTGCGGTCTGCCGCACTTTCACAAGACCGGTTTGATTGGTATGGGTGAACTGGTTAGCTAAAGTGTTTTAATTGAATCGGTCCGCTGCAGTTTGTGGTCTGTGGTGAAGTGTGCTACGGTGACCTAAAGTGAGCTAAAGTGAACTGGTCCGCTGCTAACAAAACACACCAAAGTGTCGCGAAACGGTCTAAACTGAACAATTGGTGATTTTGCGCACCACAAATGGTCGGTTTACAAAGGCCGGTGGACCGGTCCTGAAAATATTCGCGTATGGTAGCCAAAGGAGTATTTGTATGGTTTTCCTAGACGAATCGGCATGCTGTGCACAAAACTACCACCGAACCACCAAACCATGTATCAGTGCGTTTTAGTGTGTAAAATTATTCAAATTTATACCCATAAGCGTGATGGGGCACTTCGGTACACCACACTATACAAATTTGTACCAAAAAACTGTGTTAGTGCAAATCAGTACACCAAAAGTACACATCTGTGCAGTTTTTGTGTCAGTGTATGTGGGGAAACGATACAAATGTGTACGAGTAGCTCATATATAGTGTACGAGTAGCTCGTATCAGCTGTGTGGGATTGGGTTATGTGTACCACTTTTGAGTGACCCCGGGACAAAATGGCACAATAAGGGTGGGTACAGTGTTGGCCCACCGTTTCCGTTTCTCCATGGTAGCAGGTCGTGGCACCAACACATCAAGGATCCATACGGCAATAATCTTCAGCGTGGAGTGCAAGCACTCTGCCACGGCCAGAGCCCCGCAGCTCAATGGGAGCACAAACGGCAGTGCGGTCTTGACTTCGCCAGGCTTACACAGCATTAACCGCAACCGCCATTCTTTTGGCTTGCCTAGGAGCGGACTTTTCCTTGAACCAATGGCATTTGCTCGGCTGTTCACTGTAGCCAAACCCCGCCTATGCCGTCAATGAGCCGCCTTGGGGCACTCGCGCTCTATCCTTTGCCGAGGCCTACTTGGGACCTACGCCTTTGGGGGGGGGGGGGGGGGCATCGCGAGTCTACCTGGCTCCATGGGGAAGCCCCCGGTACTTGCCTTGACCCTTGCCGCCCATGCTGCAGCAGAATTGAGGGGGGACTCACCTAAACTCCCAAAGTTGTTGTGCTCTTAAGAGGCATTATCACGGGTGCGAGGTGATGGGATATGTCACAAGGAGCGAGGACAACGAGCACTTGAAAAGGAAACGACTTAGGGAAAGGGAAAGGAACACAAGTGGTTGTTTGGCACTAAGCATTTTGTGAGCGTTCGCATCCAAGGTTTGTGTGTGGTGCTCGGTGCTCGGGATAGAAGAAAGTGGGGTGGGGTTCAAGGGCACGCTACCGTGCAACGGCTGTTGAATAAGAACACCGGTTGTGCAATGGATTCTGTAGATTCAACCTCTCCCTGTGTGGCGGTGCTAATTGAACATATTGCCTCCTCCTGCCCACCAAGCCCTCACCAAACTGTGCACTTTCCATCCACGCAGCTCGGATTTCTATCCACCGTCAACCTCCTATCTGAACAAGCGTCCGGTGCCATACCCAGGGGAGGCCTACCCCTACACCCCCCCGTCTTCGTCTTTCGCCACCCCATACACATCATATTACCCTGCTGGCTACTATTTGGGCGACGAAGAAGAGGTGCCGTGCTCAACCTTCGTGCTGGAGAGTCTCTCACAGTCTCTTCTTAGAGGGACGCAGAAAGTGGCAGGGAGAAAAGGTTAACGGCAGGGTCCAGGACAGCGATCACACGACAGTAGAGATGGAAGGGGGGTGACGCTGATGGTTGCAAACGGACCTCAGGCACCGCGCTGATGAGCATCCTGACGAACCAGGGGTCGTCACAACAGAAGTTCTTCCGTACCAACAGATTTTCCGGCGTACCTCACACAATGTCTCCGGTCACGTTCCATAAGTCCGAAGTTGCAAAAGGAGGATGGAAGCGGTTCAGCACGGCTGCCGCAACCGCTTTCCAGCCGCTTGCGTTGGAGCACACCGTTTTTCTCAGACTCTCGCTTTGGACACCTCACTCCCCCAGCAGTGCTGCATTCCTTCCCTCGAAGGGGGCGACAGGCAGCACGGACAGGCAAGGGGAAGGAGCAGAGGCAGGAACCAGCAGGGACAGCGGCGGCGACCAAGATGGAGGCAGGGGCTGGGCAAAGGTGCAAACCCAAGGCCCTGGGGCAGCGGGTCGATCAAGCTCACATAATTCATGCTGCCAGAATGAACGACACAAGTAAACAACAAAACCAAACAGCTTGTGCCCTTAGCGAGATCAGCCCTCCAACCCCACTTCGTGCAGACTGTGGTCCACCTTAGTGTATCCCGCAATGAATCAGCGAGAATGCGAAACACAGCACCGACAAAAATGCATGTGGCGCCAGCCTTTCGTGCTGAATCGCACCGGATTCATTCCCCAGGACCTCTTCGAGCAAAACATGTTGCGTGTTTTGAACGCATTTTCGTGATGCATTCTGGTCCGAGGTGTGCCATGAGGATATGCCCATGCTCCATAGTAATGTCCAAACGGGGAGCATTATGGAGCTGAGGAATTGATGTCGCTGGGTATTGAGGCACCGTCGGGAAATGGGAATGGTAAGGACGCTTTTTGGTCGTCAGGAATTCAAGGAGCCGAAAGAGCCCTACAACCCGAACAATGAGCCAATCGTGGTGCCATACCATTTGGACTTGATCACTGGGGCTCGCAGCTCCACCCTCTTGTCCGTTGCTGCTTTCACCCTAATGTTGACTATTGTGATGTACGCCGTGCTCAACCTAATCTTCGGGTGTGTCGTGCAGCTTTCCAGTCTCTGCTTGTCACTGTTGAGCAGTAAAATTGCAGTGGATTTCTGAAAGTCCGTTTCATGCAGCTTGCAGTGTCTGCCCATATCGTCTGTGTGCAGATCCCAATGTGTATTACCGCAACCCCAAACGGTTGCATTTTAAACACTGGACTCTCGCTTCCAACTCGACCCGAACCTGAAAATTCTGGCCTACAGTGTGCCAAATGTCTCTGAAACGCCTTTTCGAACTCCTCGTCCAAAAATTTTGGGCACCACATTCTGCTGCTGGAGTGATTGGGCACCCCGCCTTCCTCTGTTGCATGTCTTCGTAACCTCACCATGGGGGTGGGGCTCGAATGTATTGCTGTCCCGCCAAAACACGTTTCACGGACTGATCCCCGCTGTGCCATTCGCTCCCAGCCTTCTTGACCCCCAGACCCTCCACAACCCCCCAACAATATGCCGCACCGACACCCTCAACTGCAACCAACTTCCACAACCCTCACCAGACCTTAACAATCATCCACGACCCTCACCAACTCCGGACAATCCTGAACAACCTTGCACAACCCTCACCATCCAGCGACACCTCGACAACCCCTGCGTGGACCTCACCAATCCTCACCAACCCTGAACAAACCTGCACATCTGCAAAACCCTCACAAACCCTCCGCGACGCTTCAGGAGGCCCAGCAATGCTCACCAACTATTCGAGGCAAACCTTATTCATCAGGAACACCAATCAGGAACCTTTTTTCCTTGTACAGCTTGCCTTACGCCCTTTATCTTCTGCCAGGGCGATTGGATGCGGTCCGATGTGCAAAGTGGTAGGAAGGTCGCAAGATGCACCACATGCACCACATGCACCCAGAGGGCCTACTGCTGTCTGAAGGATGTGCACCATTGGGCGATTCGACTCAACCCATTGAACGAACGACGGACCAGACCCCGTTAGTGAGGGTTGTTGGGATCCACTCAAACTGCCATTCTGATACATTATCCTCTGCCCAGATCCCCAATCCTCCTGTTTTGGCACGTCTCTTGGCACGGAAAACGTGGCTGTCACGGTCAATGCTACCTTCGTTCCAGGTGGCGCATTTCTCACACCACATGAGTACAGATGTGGTCCAATGATGGTTTCCCTTTGCCAAACCGTGTTCGGCACTCGACCGCACTTCCCTCTCATTCTTCTCATTGGAGGCCTCGGTCCATTGCCCCCCCACCGGCTTCCGTTCCCTCCAACCGCCTGTATTCGCTTTGGCAAGACACCCTACCCAGGCCATGCATGGGGGGCATTCACGTGCAGGACGGGACCCACCCTCCAGACGCCGATGGTTTTTTTTTTTCAAGAGTGGAATGATGACTCTGATGCGGATGAGGCGCGTTAGCGTGTCAGGGATTACGTGGCCCCTCATGGTCAACAGGCAACGGTCGTTCTACCCCCACTTCTATCAGCTCAAACTGCTCAGAATTAAACGGAGAATTCAAACACGCCGCGCCCTGCAGCCGCTCTGGACCCTTGCAGGTGTTGGAGTCCGCAGCGAACTGCCTCTCATGGGGCCATGTCGCATGAACCTCCAGCGTGGGGTGCCTCTGCGTCCAACATCAGCGGATATGGGGAACTGCCACCCAGACCGACGTTCCGCGCCCCCCCACCCCCTCTTCCTTCAGGGTCGTCCAAGAACAAGACATCAAAATGGCTTTCAATATCAAGCCCCCAACGGTGTACAAATTTGGCACGCCGTTCCCAAACTGGACGGTCAGTATTACTGATGAAGACAATGCCCCCATCGAGGGTTTGGAAGTGGAGGTGCGCACAGTACTCATTAGCGACTCCGTCTTGACGGTGTGTGATGCCGTGTCCTCTTTTCCCTCCGTCCCCCGCCTCCCCTTGAAATCCTCCCCTTGGCAGTCCCACAGTCACCTCATCAGAAATCCACTGCGCGACCCTGAGCTGCTGTCTCGCTCAAGGTGGAGCAAGGGGAACAGTACGAGGATCGGGTCGCATAGAACATCTACCCCCTAAACTCAGCCCCAGTGACACCGCCCAAGTCGACCATGACCCCAAACCATGACCCCCCCCCCCCCTTTTCCTCTGCCGTCTCTTACAAGGCCCACATTTCCCCCCTTCCCTGTTGCAAGGTTTAAAATAGTGGTGCAGTCAGACCCAAAAATCGGCTTACCCCGCGCATTTCCCTTCACGTGAGCGCCACTCACGAACGCTGGTGTGGCCCAGCCACATGCAAGTTTCCACCACGTCCAACAGGCACCTTCCTCCGTTGTACCATCCAGGCCATTGCTTAGTGGCTGGTTGATCATCTTCCGGGGGCGGGAGGGGGGGAGGGTCAGCGGCGAAAAAAAGGTTCGGGTTCCAAAAATCAACCTCCAAGTTGGGCCCCCTTTGATAAATTTCATTCTTTTCCTGAGGAAAAATTTTCTGATGTGGTTGGGGAGGTGAGTCAGCCAAAATCCTGGGGGGGGGGGGGGGCAATTTAACTCCCCCCCCCCCCAGTAGCACTGAGCAATGGCCTGGAACCATCGTCGGCTCGTTGTTTATGGGCATGATCGGCAACCCAATTCTATCCGTTTGTTCGAGTCGACCCTGTTGGTCGTGCCCCTCCTGCTGTCCTCGACTTCACTGTTTGATTCCGCTGCCCAGATATCTTTCAGCTGCCATCATGTCTGTGCTTGGGGTTCGATGGGGATTCCACTTCCCTTGTCAGTTGTCTGAACACCAGGGCCACCAGGTGATTTGGCCCCAGAATTCATGCGTGTACACTCGTGTCCCTGAGTTGAGCCGCCCGTGTGGTGAGGGTCGTTGATTGTTGTCCTTCCCCGTCTCCTCCCTGCACTGGTGACCGACCCTGCACAACCAGGCACAACCCTCACTAAACTGGGACTACCCTCAGACACTGATGGTGGCCACCACAGCGTCCCCCAGGGGTTTCGGTGAAGACGTGAGGCGTCCACCCGCGGGGGTTGTGCCCTCCCAGTCACGCTGCCAGCCTGTGCCGTGACCTGCCTGGCGACAGCGCGTGGGTGTGGGGGGCAGCGGGTCGGCAAAAAGGCGTAAGCACTCACTCTGGGCATGCTGGTGCATACAAGGCATGGGGAGCACAGTGCCCTGGGGGGGGGGGGGGGGCTCTGCTGACCTTTGTGTGCTACCGCGGCTTCCAGTTTTGCGCCTGCCACCTGTCTCATAGGGCTTATTCCCTTGTTGTTTGCAGCCACCGGGAGGTGCCAACACCTGCACCCACGTACCTGCAGCTCTTGCGCACTTCAGGGGTCTGCCACTTTGTCACTGGGAAGGGGCAAGGGGTGCCCACTCCTGGATAGTCCCAAAACAGCACGGACTTACTTTTGGACCTGCTGGAGCGCAAGAGGGCCGAGGTGCACAGAGATGTGCTGGGGAACCCAAAGCGTTGATCAGTTGAGAGGGCACCCTCTTGCGGAGCGAGGGAGGCGGTGGGGCAAACCACTCGGTCGCCCTTTGGGGGACTGTTTGGGTCGACCCATCCACCCACCCACCCACCCACTCACTCACATCAGAAACAATGAAGTTTGCTGACTGGGGCTGGTCCTTGGGCCCACCCACCCAGAGGCCCTGCACCCACCGGGCCAGCCTGCCCCTGTGAGATGCGACTGTTTCATCATGAAGACAGTGGTGAGGGGGCAACATGCGGTACATCGGTGCATCAATTCCCCAGAACCCCAGCATAGACCGGTAGTGGGCCGCACAGGGGCCGCCACCATGCTGATGCTATGTGCTGCGCCTGCCCCCAGGTGGGCTGAAGCAAAGGTTTGCTGGTGCTTTTGACAATAGTCTAAGATAAATGGAAAACACAAGGTTGCAATCTCCCACAGACAACAAGCACTGCCTCTTTGTGCATGTGTGACTAGGCTTCTTTGTCACCGAGGACAGGAGCCTAGCTTATGCAAGCCTTGAGGAAGCCGCTAAGCCGGCGTGCTAGTCCATCACTCAGCTGCCAAGAGGCCCATGGCTCATGGTCAACCAGCTTTAGTTCCCTGCAACTCCAACCAAGGGATTGCACCCCATACCCCTTAACACCCAGCGGCCAATCCCATGCACAGACCCTAGCATGCCAACAACGCCAATCATTTGGAGAAAAGGGAAACCGATGATTAGAGCGTAAGTCACTTGTGGTCACATGGCAAATTCTCATTGTGGGTTGAATGTACATAGGTAGGTAGGTATGCCCGATCGCTGGGGAAGCAACCCTGGTCCCCTAGTGTTGCCCCTGTGACGAACAGGAAGAGGGTCCACCGCGGAAAACCGCTGAAGAGGGGGGTTGACTTATTGTGAGGTCGCGCTCCAGCTCCATTCCCACGGGATCTGTAGATGAGAACCCAAACAAAGCGGCTCCCCACGCATGGAGAAGGGTGTGAGAACCACACTGGAAGTCACAGTGTGGTTCGGAGTCCTACATTTGGGAGGGTGTGCCCCCACACAAACACGTGGTTCGTGCGTCCCCTGCCTTTGGGTGGAGCCTCTAGAGGCTCACCGAACACTAGGCGTATCCTTTTCGCGAGGGCTTCTGTTACCCCCGGTTCTTAGGTTGCGAAGGGGCGTGGTTGTTGCCCCTTCCGCCGTGTGTCCCATGCAGAGCGCACAGCACCGGTTTACCCCCAAGCTCCGGGACACGTTTGCGTGGGTCCCCGATGCTGCCTTGGCTGCCTCGGTTCCCCTATTAGGTTCCGGGCTTCCTACTGCGTTGGTGTTGGCTTGGTACGCCGGTGCTGTGTCGTGTTGTGCTGTGCCGTGGTCGGCTTGGTACGCCAGTGCTACGCTGTCGTCGGCTTGGTACGCTGGTGCGGTGCTTTGGTGGTGCCGTGTCGTGCTTTGGCCGGCTTGGTACGCCGGTGCGGTGCTGTGTTGTGTTGTGGTCGGCTTGGTACGCCGTTGCTGTGCTGTGTTGTGCCGTGTCGCGCCCTTCGTGCTCTTGTGTTGCCCTCTCCTGGTTGTTGTGTGGGCTCCTCTTTGTTGTGTTTTGGCGTTCTCCGCCCCCCTGCTGGCGTCGGTGCTCCCTGTTGTTGGTCCCCTTGGCTGCCGCGTGCGTTGCGCGTCCCTGGGCACTACCTTCCTGGCCGCTCTTGGTTGGGGCTTGCGGTGCGTGTGGTGGGTGCTCTTTTGCTCGGGGCTCTTCCAGTGCCCCCTCTTCGCGTGTTGCGTCGTTCTCTTCGCCCCGCGTGCTCTCCGCGTTCGTTGTCGCTCCCGTCGTGTTGTGGTGGTGCTGTGTCGTGCTGGTGTTGTGCGTGGCGTGTTGGCTTGGTACGCCGGTGCCGTGGTTGTGGTGGTGTGGTGTGGTGCTTGTGGGTGGGTGGTGTGTGGTGTGTCGGCTTGGTACACCGGTGCCATGGTTGTGGTGGTGTGGTGTGGTGCTTGTGGGTGGGTGGCTTGGCCCGCCGGTGCTGTGGTTGTGGTGGTGTGGTCCGGTGCTTGTGCGCGGGCGGCGTGCGGTGTGTCGGCTTGGTCCGCTGGTGCCATGGTTGTGGTGGTGTTGTGCGGTGCTTGTGTGTGGGTGGCGTGTGGTGTGTCGGCTTGGTACGCCGGTGCCGTAGTTGTGGTGGTGTGGTGTGGTGCCTGTGGCTGGGTGGAGCGTGCGGTGTCGGCTTGTTGCTGTGTCGCGCCCCGCTGTGTCCCTCGCGCTCTCCCCGCGCCTGCCTTGTGCCGTTGTGTTTGCTTTGGTTTTGTGCCTGCTCTGTGGTGTGCCCCTCTTTTGTTCCTCTCTCTTTTCGTCTGGTGTGCGTCGGTGGTCCCTGCCCCGCGCGGTTGCGTGTTTGTGTTTTGCCTCCTCTTGTTTGTGTGGCTCAGGCTTGTGGCTGGTCCGGTGGTCGTCTTTGTGTCCCTGCGTCTTGGTCCTTCCTTCCGTTGTTTTGGCGTTGTCTCCGTGTGCCCTGCGTGCTCGCGTGCGCGTAGCGGGCCTTGCGCGCTCGCTTTCAGTGTTGTGCGTGCTTCCTGGGTTTGCGGCACGCGGTGGCCGTGTTGCTTGGCACCTGGTCGTGTGCCATGGTTGTGGCCAGCGGCGTGCCTCTCTGGCGTGCCTTGTGGCCCCGCTTTGGTGCGCCGTGTCTCGTCCGGTCCGGGCACTCTCGGTGCGCCGGTCGGTTTTCCCATTGCTGTGGTGCCTTCCCCTGCCGGGTGCTCCGCTCCCCCGGACTTGCTGGGTGGCTGCGCGGTGCACATGGAGGCCGGCCGAGAACCGGGCTCTTGGTGCCTGCCGCTGGCCCCTCGCGGCGGGGGCGCTGGGCTCGCTCCGCGTCGTACCCGTTCGGGGCCCCGCTGTGGGGTTGTCCCTAGCGGGTCCCTCTGGCTTCGGTCTCGGGCTTCGTGCGCCGCGGTGGTTGTGCGTGTGTGGATCCGGTCACGCACGCGTCCGGTTTCCCGTGCCGTCTGCCTTGCGGTGGGGTTGTTGGCCGGTGGGTTGAATGTAATTTCAGCAACATAGATTTTCTGAATCCCTACAAGCAAGGGGAGGTACCACCAGGCAACTCTAGGGTAACAGAGAGAGAAGGTGCGCGCCCCCAACACTGTGGGTGCTCCACAAGGCAGGCAAAAAATCTGCGCTCCGTAAGCAGAGGCAGAGGCACCTCATCTTTTCCCTGGATGTTGCACCACATACGGCGATCGCAAAACCCACTCCATATGCCTTTTTTTGTCTCCATCTGCTCCGCGTGAGAATTTCGCAGGCCCCGCTTGTGTATTCTCAACAACGGCCTCATTCTTGTGGTCTAAATCTGGCAGTAGGATGTAGAAACGCCCCCATTCCCCGCCAGGCCCCATCAAAGTCATAATCTGGGCGTCGTTCTCTTCGTCCTACAAAATGTATATTTCGCTGCCCCCAATTGTGTACAGTCAAAAGGGTCAGAATTTCATGGGGTTCTCACCGACCCCCTCCCCCTGCCCCCCTCCCTTCCATCGGAGAAACCAACACATTGGGTTGGTGTGTCGCCGCGTGGATTACAGCTGAGTGCCCCTATGTGTCCTAGCTTTCAACAACTGGTGCACGGTGTGCACGGCCTTGTCCTACAACTTCCATGGCTTGGGCCCCAGTTCCATGGATACAGAGAGAGGCCACACGAAAGGAACATGATTCAGAAAAACAGACTAAACCCACATGCACGCACAGTCCGGTCTCCTTGGGTCCTGTGGCAGGTTGCCCATGCGTCGGGTTTGCGTTTGCGGGCACAATCACGCTTGTCGCCAGCAGCACCTGGTTGACGTTGCCAGCCGGGCACTTGGTGTAACATTCCTCCAAAAGCGGCCCAGGAGATGGCGCAGCTCTCAGTCTGCTTCTGATGAAATTCACAAACCCAACACAGCGCAATCATGGAAGATGCTGAGAACATACTACACTAGTGTTTAAGCAAACCCCTGGCTGCCTACCAGGAACTCGTCATCCCAAGCTCGCATGTTTTCGTGGTATCGTGCGCCTCGTTACAAGCACATTCTGGGGGAATAACAAACTGACGCATGGCACATGCACAAGACAAGCAAAATACAAAAGAGATCGGTCAGGACATTGCAAAAACTGTGCCCAGGCGCATGGGCATAATGCTGGGAGGGCGGAAGGCATTTGCTGGGTACAAGCTCAAGATGCATGAGCAGTATGAGTGTCCTTGTGAGTGTCATGTGAATTGGAAATGCTACAGGAATGCACAACGACGCAGTGGTTATTGTATTGGGGATTGCAACACTGGGTCATCGTCAGGTGCAGAGGTTTACTGAACACGTTTACGGAGCTTTGCATTCTGCTTTGCAACAGCCTTGCAACATTCGCATCTTAGTCACTTTTACCGCTACAATCCCACCACTCCCTAAACCGCTGCCACTGCTGCTTTTGATGCAGACATCTGTGTGCAGCCTGCACGTGATGCAGGTCCTCGCCGCCACCCTCTGCATTCTTTGCAGGTCCCTGTCAACGACAACAACTTCTACATCCGGTACAGCAACTGCCTGCAGTTCTTCACAGGGTTTGCAGGCTTTAACACCTACTTTCAGGATGACGATGCGCTTCTTTGCCGCAACGTTCGGCAGAACGACACGGCAATCACCGACGAGAACGGGGTCGGGAACTTCGTGGAGTTCTCAATCGTTGATGGTCTACCGGGTCTGTCCTGCTCCATTGGACTGGTCACGTCTCTCAGTGGTAGGGCAAAAGACTTTTTTCGCGGAGTCTCTGCTGGTCGCGATCTCACAACCTGTGCTGGGTGATTCCCTTTGGGCCCAGCGTACATGCCTTCGAGCAGGAATGTATTAGAGTTTCTGACAACCGTAGGAGGAGGGGAGTAAGTCCCCCTGGACCCAGATTTCATAGTGGGAAAAAATGAAATTTACAAAAGGAAATATTGATTTGGGCTATTTTTGGTACACAAAGTTTTGGGTACCAGCCCCCCCTCCTCCTCTCTTGTAATTTATCCCTGCCTTCGAGGGATCAGTGCATCGGCGCCCTCGTTTTGAGCCGCCCAATCGTTTCCAGGGAATTCGTTGCGTCGGCTCGCTGAGTTCTGTCGGCCGCTGCGGCCGGTGCTCCTGCTGGTGTCGTTTCCGCGTTCGCGGAGCCCAGTGGTTCGTGTGCTGGGGCTGTGCTGGATGTGGCAGGATGTGCCGTTTGTGCCCCCGCCCCCCCCCACTTCCAGTGGTGCCGAGTTGTTAGAGGGAGCCCTGGGGACGTGCTGTTCAACCGCGGTGCTGCTTCGAAACCCGCCTGGACGAACACCCCTGCGATTTCTGGCCCCCCATTGCGACGGTGGCTCACATTCCAACAGGGCCCTTGATCTGCTGAGCCCCACCCCACCCTCTTCTTGTCGAATAACCAGGCGGCAACCCCACAATGAGCATATGCCATCTTATTGCCTTAGCGCTCGTTGGGGCTTGAAGGCCGCTCCAGCCAGAATGCTGCCGTGACAAAAAAATAGCGGCCCCTTTCATCTGGTGACTAGTGCAAAGTTTTGCCCCGAGGGATTTCAACTTCGGTGACCGAAAGCAGTGTACCCACATGCTGTCGACATGTGCGGTGATGGGGCGGTTATTCGACAAGAAGAGGGTGGGGTGGGGCTCAGCAGATCAAGGGCCCTGTTGGAATGTGAGCCACCGTCGCAATGGGGGGCCAGAAATCGCAGGGGTGTTCGTCCAGGCGGGTTTCGAAGCAGCACCGCGGTTGAACAGCACGTCCCCAGGGCTCCCTCTAACAACTCGGCACCACTGGAAGTGGGGGGGGGGGCGGGGGCACAAACGGCACATCCCGCCACATCCAGCACAGCCCCAGCACACGAACCACTGGGCTCCGCGAACGCGGAAACGACACCAGCAGGAGCACCGGCCGCAGCGGCCGACAGAACTCAGCGACCCAACGCAACATGCGAAGGGAAGAACGGGTGACTGTCCATGGCCCCGTAAAGGAGCAACAACCCGACGGAATGTCACACAGGGGGGGCGGGGGCTCTTAAAACATCGGGCCAAATTTTCTTCCGGGCCATCAGCCAATGAACCCCCCTTCCCTCCCTTACAAAGGAGCCCTGCCCGTCCCTCCTCCTCCTCCCCCCATCTCAGGTACGTACATGTTGATAGTGTCCATGATAGGCCAGGGGCAGGTGAAGAATTTGGTCCAGGTGGCGTACGTCGACATGGAGTCACCCGTGATTGGCATCGACGCGCAGTTCTACAGCACGGTCCCGTCGTCATATGACGAGTCCTTTGATGTGGAAGGGCTCTTGCTATTTGAACGCCAGACCGACGAATACGGGAATTACAGACCCGTGGATGCCCTGGTTCGTGTGCGTACGCGCGTGACCCGCGGCAGGGCCCTCGGTGCGAATGGAGCAGCAACGGGCTCTCAGTGTGAGAGGGGGGTATGGGGGCGGATGTACAATCGACAAAAACACGCCCTCCCCCCCCCCCTCCACAGGGTTGTGCTGAATGTCCAGCCTACGGGGCAGGGGGTGGGTGGGTGGGTGGGTGGGTATGAGGGCAAAAACAAGTTTGTGTACTCAAAACGGGCCTCGCATTGTTGGCTCTGTATTCAAAATTTCATTCTTCCGCAGAGGAAAATGTTTTTGGTTTGGGTGGGGGGGGTCTTGCCTTGGGTGGGGGGCAGGGATGTATTAGAACGGCCGTGCACCGTAGGATGAGGGGGGTTTAGCCCCCCCCCCCTGCCCCCCCCTCCCTTAGACCCCCCTCCCCCCTCCCCTCCTCCCCTTCCAATGTTTGAGGCTGGCGGGGACCATAGGGGGACCCAAGGAGGAGGGGGGTCCCAGCCACACCTTCCCCCCCCCCCTCCCCCCTTCTAGTACATCCTGGGGGGGGGGTCCAGATCAGCCTCCCCCCCGCCCCGCCCCCGCCTGGTCCTGTCCCCGCGGGCAAAACGCTTGGACATGCAGCGCACCCCCGAGGGGTACCAGTCGCTGATGCCGACCCTCGTGGGGCCCTGCGGTGCAAATGCCTGCATCGTTTTGTGGTGGAGAGCGCCCTCCGACCTCCTCGGTCTGGGGGTGACGGGATGTGAGGCCTGTGGGGCACGGAGCAGTGGGGTAGACATCCCACTCTCACCCGCAAGACCCCCCGGCGCCCCCCTTGAAGGACGTCGACCAACAACAGCACGAAGCGACACGAAAGGCATGGCGCTGGACACTCGTTGTCACGGTAACGGACCAGCCTTTGGACCCCCCCGCCCCCCTCACCCAGCGACTTCTACGGACTCGTGGTAAAATACATCTGGTTGTAGCCCCCCAACCGCCAACCGCCACTTAACCGCCAACCGTTGTTCAGTAGTGCTTCTGTGGTCTGGTGTCGTGTCCATGAAGCAGAGAGCGTCCCCGTGACCGTTCGTTCCTGTTGGCGTTCCGAACCCTTTCTCGTTTTTCTTTTTTCCTTAAGGACAGCCCCCCCCCCCCCCCTTTGCCGACCACCCTCTGGTCAAACGGCGCTTTTTCTGACGCTGTTTTTTTTTGTTTTTTTTGCCATAATCGTGATTTCATGGCCGTGAGACCCGTTGAAAGATGTCGGTTACTTTGCAGCGCCCCAGCCCATGCACCGATGTCACACCCTCCGAAGCCCAAAGGACGTGGCACACACGCCGCGTCGCAGGAACGCTTCTCCGGGATCGACGGCCTTGTTCACGGCCGCCTTTGGATGCCTCACAACACCGCCTGACAGCCCCGCAGGTCACACGGTGGCACGGTGGTGGGCGGTGCGTGCGCGCCCCTTGTTAGGCCCCCCCTTGTTAGACCCCCCTTGTTAGACCCCCCCTTGTTAGACCCCCCCTTGTTAGACCCCCCCTTGTTAGACCCCCCCTTGTTAGACCCCCCCTTGTTAGACCCCCCCTTGTTAGACCCCCCCTTGTTAGACCCCCCCTTGTTAGACCACCCCTTGTTAGACCACCCCTTGTTAGACCACCCCTTGTCCCGACCCCCCTTGTTAGACCCCCCGGGGGTGTTGGGGGCATGGAACCCCCGCACACGCGGGTGTGAGAACGTGCCGGCATCCAGGGTCCTGGGCACGGTCCACCGCATACCGCGGGGGGGGGGGGAGGGGGGGGATTTAGGAACAGGCGAAACTTGGAACGGCAGGATTTGGCACAACAAAAGTGTGCCAAATTATGCCGCGTTGTTTTCATGTCCGAAGCCATTTTATAGGCGTCGCTTGTGGTGCTCTTGGCATGCACAGTCCCATTGTGCCCGACAGCCTCCGGGACATAAGAGCAGCCATCCAAGCAACCGTTCAGAAGCTGTGAGAAGTGACAGCGGGACCAACCAAAGGCCCGTAGGAAATAACAACCACCGGTCACGGTCTGCGCGTGTTCAGGTGCCACCATCTGGGATTGGTACCAATTTTTTTCGGTGGCATTTCAGAATTGGTGCCAAGTTTTCTCCGCACCACCTTTCGCCATTCCAATTTTCGCACGTTCCTAATCCCCCCCGCCCCCGGTATTCGAAGGGCACCCCCCCCCCCCCCCGCCCCCGCCCCTTCGCCAGATTGTCCCACGACCGCGTTTGCCGCGCACCCCCCGAGAAACCCAATGTGTGGCCCCAGCCCAACGACCCCCCGCTGCCCACGTGGCGCTTGTGCACCCTCATCACGATTTTGTCCTACGGCCGCAGGGCAGGTAGAACTGGAGGCCGTTGCTGGTCGTTGCGTGAGGGTACGGGTGGATGGGGGCAGTCCCGGCCCTTGACGTGTGCCCATTCCGGTGGCTGCCGCATGTGCTTGCGGCTCTGTTTGGTCCGAGGCCACCGCCCGGCCCCACGACACAGCCACGTATCACCACAGACCGGGCCTTGTTCGGGGCATTCATTAAACACATGGGGCCTCTCCAGGGCCCCTTTTACCAACACCACTGGGGGGGGGTGCGGAGTGGAGTGCCCCTGCCCCTTGGACCCCCCCCCCCTTTAAGTGAGTGCGCTAAATTTTTCTCCGGGCCTTCGGCGAAACAAAAAATTTCTCTGGCGCCTTCGGCCCCAGTTAGTTTAGGCGGAAAATCTCTGCGGCGCCTTGAGCGCCTCTAAAAACACAGCACCACCGGGGGTGTGTGGACCCACCCACCCACCGCCCCTTAAACGGAGCCCTGGGCGTCCCCTTCGTCATGCTCCTCCCAAAATGCCCTTTCCATTTATTTCTGCTCGGGCTGTCTCCGTTGGGGGCTCTGGTCCAGTCAGCCCCTGCGGCGGTGTGTTGCGGGGGCTGAAGGGGGGGGACCCCCCCCCCCCGGCCTACCCAACCTTCTGTGGCTGACGGGGGGTGTTGCATGGAGGGCCGGGTCCACGCCCCACCCCCCACTCCGGACCCCCCAGCCTACGCCCACGGGGAGGAGCAGTGTCTTCAGTAGGCCTCTCTCAATGTGTGCCCCCCAGACGTCCGGGGGCGTAACCACAATCCCCATGGATTGTGCCGTGGCCCTGCTACAGGGAACGGGGTTGTACGCCCCCCCCCCCCCAACTTGTGGGAATTCAAAATGCCCGGAAGCAAACAGGGAACTTCAAAAGTATCCCCGAGTTCCGAAAAAATCATCTGACCCCCCCTCTCCCCAACTGGACCCCCTGGCTCACGCCGCGGGAAGGGGGTTTGACGACGCCCCCCCCCCCAAAAAAAAGGAGGCAAAGGAAAGGACAACATGGAAAGCAGCATTGTGGTTGTTAGAAGCCCCTGTCAGGAAAATTATCCTGCAGATGCACACCCCAGCGCGCACAAGTCAGTGCTGGAGTCAGCAAACTCCGCATGGACTCGGAGTGTGCCGCTGGATGCACCTGGTCAACGGCACGGGCAACAGCCCGTCTCTGGGACGGCCGACCCTGGAGTAGTCAAACAGGACAAGTCGCCCAGGGGCTCCGTTGACACAACCAAAACACGTTCGGACCCACAGAGGGTCAGAATGAGCAGTGGCGAGAGGCCAATAGGCGCCGCCAAAGGCAAACAAACCAACACCATGGCCTCGTGCCAACCCCCCCCCCCGCCGCTGTTCACCCCTGCAGTTGAAGACCAGCCTCAGAATGACTTCGAGCGAGGAGAGCCACACAATGGAACGAGGCGACAACCATGCATTCCACCTTCATCTTTATTTTTCGCCCAGTGCTCTCTGCTACCCCTTCTTGTCAATTGCCCCCCCCCCCCCCCCACCGCTCACTCCTCCGCCTCCTCCTCCATGTTCTGTAGGTGGGTGCTCAGGTGATGGTGATGGGCGCCAGCATCGATGGCAGGCACTGGGCCAGGCTGGACATTTATGACCGCAACATCCTGTACCCATCGCTGTACAGCCCGAAGCTGGTGTTCCTCGAAAACAACGTCTACAACCTCACGAGGGAGGTGTCCACCCGACCCCTTTCCCGGATGTACGGCTCCCCAGCGGTGGCACTGTGCTGCCTGTGTCCGGACCTGACCGTACAAATATTAAAGATTTGCGGAAATATTCAGTTCTGTGGGCACGAGGGTGTTTATGCGCAAAAATAAAAAAGTTCAAAAAGTAAATTACTTTTTTAGGGCCAGGCCTCGGAATCGGTAAAAGTGCGCGCAAAAGTACGCAACAATAAACTAATTCTGTGAACGGGTGTCCCTGTTTTCCTTTTCTTTTGCGGACACAATGCTCAGTATGCGCTCTATCTTTGAAGTTATCCCCCATGAAACCGCAGCTGAGGGCCACGGGGCAGAAATATCCGACTTTTGTCGTGGTATTGTTCTTCGTATGGTGTAAGCGGTGGAGATCCCTGCCGCTCCTGCCCTGCGGCGGCCTATCGGACAACCCGGTGGCAACTCTGATGTCCTGCTGTTTGCTCGGACTACTGTGACTCAGTTGTTGGAGAAGGTCCCGGTGCAGGTGGTCCCACCACCCAAAGCCAAGAAACAATACAAAAAAATGGGAACCACAGCACCAACAAATGGCACTTGACGTCGCAGAGGAAAAGGCTCCGACCGTTTGGCCGTGTGGGTGCTGCGGGAATTATTCCCCAAGGTATATGGGTCCACTACGGAGTCCCTCCTTTCGCAGTCAAGCAAAGAACCATGAATCAGAATGCACCGCAGGGAGGACCGCATTGGTGACCAGCGCTGCTATGCATGACATCGTGGGGACCATCAGGGCTCATGTGGATGCCCGTCTGGAGTTCACAACTTCAGAGTTACGTTGTGTGGTCCTTGCCATGCTTGAGGAGCACCATCCCCAACTTGTAGAAATGGGTTTTATGGCATCAAGAGTCCACCAAGAAATAACAACAACCATCCAGAGTCCACCAGGAATCAACAGTAGTCATCCAGAAGCATCCAGGATTTACCAGCAAGAGTACAGAAGCATCCATTCATCAACAGCAACAACCCATGTCCTAAAGAAATTGGTTGTGCAATTGGTGCACCAAGAAATGCAAAAAAAAGAAATAATTTTTGGGTCAAAGTGCTGCGCAAAAAAATTAGAATTTACCAAAAAAAACGCGAAAATAGTTTAATTTTGTCAAATTTTGGCTGCCTGGGCAAAATTTTTGGATAAGGAAAATTCAAATTGGCCCGCCCAAAAATTAGTGTTCCACGAAATTCAAGTATTTGTACGGTACCTCTGAAAACCTGCGTCCTCTTTTCCATTGAGGTATCCAAAGGATCTGCTGGTTGTTTCCAGACGATCAATGCAAGCACGTTGTGTGCTGGAGTGTGGGTGTGGGTTTGGGTGTGGTGTGCGTGCATATGTGTGTGTACCTGAAAAGGCCAAGAACAATAGGGCTGCTTTGATTGAGAATGCTGTTAACAGGAATATGTGGTCTGATTGCCGTCAACGCTTTGGAGCGATACAGGGGGCGATTGGTAAATGTGGATGTGGATGTGTGTGTGTGTGGGTGTGGTGGGTGTGGTGCTGTGTGCTGTGTAGTGTGGGTGTGGGTGTGGGTGTGGGTGTAGGCGTGGGTGTAGGTGTGGGTGTGGGTGTGGGTTCGGGTGTGGGTGTGGGTGTAGGTGTGGGCGCACAAGGCGACCTGAAAATTGCTTTGCGGGTGGGGGGGGGGGGGGGGCATGGACGCCCGCCGAAGGATGGGGGGGTTGGAGAAATGGGGTTCCGTGTCGGGCCCTTTGTTTTGTGTAAGAACGGATGTTGGCCCCGAAGGCGCAGGAACACAAATTTTGGCCTGAAAAAGTTTTTTCCACCAATAATCCCCCCCCCCCCCCCACATTTGAGTAGTCAAAATGATCAGCGCGACGTGGGTATCATTTTGAGCCCCCCCCCCCCCCAGGCACGGCAGGTCGGGCACCCCCGCCCTGAACCCCCCCTCCCGTCACAGCGGCCAAGGAGGGGGGGGGTTGGGAAAATGGGCCTCCGTGTCCCCCCCCCCCCCCCGCAGAGCAATTTTCTTCCCGCCCAAACAGGACCATGGGCGCGGAGCCACCAACAGAACCCTCGTCCGGGCTTCTATGGTATGACTGACTGCAAATCACACTTGCAAGTCTTCGGTGCTCTCCTCCTGCACGATCACACCAAGCACAGCAAACCAGAACAGAACAGGAAGCAAGGTGCCTGGTGCGTCCACTACCTCGCCTGATGCAGCACCATCCCTGTCACCAAAATGGGGACTGGCAATTGTGCCATAAATCAGTGATGGTTGCCACCCTCCAGAATCCCTCTGGCATCATCCACAGTCCGGCTGGTCTCAGACTCAGCTAATCCGTGTGAGATCCGCTCGCTACCACCGTCATTCGTGGGATCTCGTAGCACGGGAAAGCTCTGAACCTTGATTCTGAGAGGTTGTCTCGAGTACAACAACAACAATCGCTCCCAGCCCCCCCCCCCTTTCCTCCAGGACCTTGTGGAGCAGGGCGGGCAGTTGTATGCAAACATCTTCATTCGCAACGTCAGCATCAGAAGCAGCGGAGACAGCTCCGTCTACCTCACGTTGTCCTGCATGGGCACGATGGCAATCATTGCCAATCGCACGTCGGATTCATACGAAAGTTTGCTGACGCAGTGGAACCCGCGGTACGTGGACCCCGCCATTCGATTGACGTCGGAGGTGTCGAACGTGACGATCACGACGGCCCCGGAGCCATTCACCCTGACAGAAGGGCAGGTGCGGGCTTTCCACTGCAGTGCTCGTGACATGCACCCCCAATGAAGGACAGCTGCTCGTCTTTGCTGGTCCCTGCCCCCACAACAAAAAAAAAAACAGAGTCGCCACTGGGACCGGTGCTCACCTGCTCACTGATGATGGTCAGCGGTCTGCCAGTGGTATGTAGCCGGCGGTTCGACCGCCAATGGGCCGATGGGTATGGGTGGTCATTTGGTGACAATATGGGTCCTCTGGCACCCATCGAGACCCAGGTAGTGGCCGCTTCGCCCCCATAGCCCGGGCCGTGGGCCCCCCGAGAGCCCGGAAATGACTGTTGTTTGCCTCTGTACATAGGCCTACGGTGTTAAAAGGTGTCGTACCTGGAATGACTGCTCTTTAGGCTGCATCATGGCACATGAAAAATTTTGAACATTTTGTCTTTTTCGGAAACCCTTCTTAGGCCTTTGGGCGTCACTTGATCACCCCGTGGGTGGCTGACTGTCAACCGTCCGGGGCAGCCGTCAGCTGTCTGGGGTGGATTCAATGTGTATCAAGTGTGTCCAGGGGGCTGCACGGTGCGTGGGGAGCCCTTGAAGAGGGCACTGGAGTGTGCAGGGGACGGTGCCTTGCGGGTGTGGGCACTCAAAAACCCAGCACCATCGAGAGGGGGCTGACCTTAGGACCGAGATAGTTCTTTTCTCGTTCACCAAGGGCGGCCTGAGCTGGTCGGTGGCGGGATTCAGTCAATCGACGGCGTTGGACACTCAGCCGAAGGCGGTCGGTCCTTAAACGGACACAACTGACGGCAGTTGACGTTTGTCTGAGGTTGCCTGGTGCATGCCATTGTTGTTGTCCGCCACTTTTGGTTGGTTTGGTTGGTTTTTGAAATCCAAGCCAGGTACGGAATGGAGTTGTTTGTAAGCCTGGATGCCTCGCCGCGATGAAACGAGCACACAACACGAGCGGGGGCAAGCAAAAACAATACGGACAGTCAAAGTAAGCGTTCAACAAGTGTTCAAGGGTGAGATTCAAGAAAGCCTTTGGTCGTTGAAGTTATCTTCGGCCAACTGACGCCACGGTGACTTGCAGGCTCATGCTCTGCGGAGGTCCGGGCTTCCTGACGGCCGGTAGGGTTTGGGTTTTGGCCCGAAGGACAGCCCTGCCCCTCCCTTTGGATGCCCCTACCTCGTCTCAAGTGATTGGGCAATTGTATTCTTCTGCGCCTTTGGGGCGAAGCACATTTGTTCTGTGGCAACTTGTTTGGTACCTTGCGATTGCACTTGCTTTCCTGCCGTTGCACGCACCCTTTGCCTGCCCTATCGGGGACCCATGTACTGCAGCCCTCGCTCGTACCGCGGGAGGGGAAAAGTGGGAACAGGCGACATTTGGAATGGCAAAACTTGGCACCCCAACCGTGTGCCAAGTTGTGCTGTGGTATTTTAAGGTCCGAAGCCATGTTTCTAGGTGTCTTTTGTAGCGCTCTTGGCATGCACAGTCCCATTGTGCCCAACAGCCTCCAGTAAATTAGAGCAACCATCCAAGCAACCGCCCAGAAGCTGTCAGAAATAACAGCATGCCCTGCTGTGCCCTTACAGAAGGGACCCCCATAGACCCGTAGGAGGTGTGACACCAGAGGAAGGAGGGAGGGAGGGGGGAAGGGGGGGGGGAAATATGCAAAGAAGGAAGGGGAGGGGGCGTTGGATGAGTTGGACGGACAGGGCAGCGCGCTGTGCGATATTCGATATCTTTTTTTTCCGGGTCCTTTGTCACCGTATTCGGGACTGTAAGGCAACAATCCTGTTTGTTGGACGTCATGTGAGTTTGGGCAAATCCTGTGAGGTATTGCTTTGTTGCACAGTCTCGGGCTGATCATCTGATCATTCTTTCCGCTTTACTGCTGCTACTAGGGCCCGATTGAGGTCATTTTCTAAACCGAACTTCCGCCCCCCAAAAACACCAAAACAGCGTGGCATCCGGGAGGCGAGAAGCGGGGGAATGGAGGTACCCAACCTGTGACCACACTCAGCCTCACAGATGAGGTGCCTACAGTGCTAGCACTCACGCGATGTTTGCCGCGGTGAAGTGGCCTGACCCCACATGACCACCAAGGCTGCACACAACCATTGCATGCCCCCATAATGGCGGCCAGGGTGGTCTACACCAAAACCCCCACAACACGCTGCCGCATGCACAGAGGTGGCGCCCTTCTGGAAAGGCAGCCCCAGACCGTCCTCTGCTCAGTGGCCCCACACCGACGAACACACAACCACCCGAGGCCGGAGCTGATCTCACGTATCCCAAGTAGGCACACACAGCGTATGCGGGATCACATCAACACACAGTAGTGCGTAGCGCAGTGCACGCACTAGGCACCCCCCCCCCCCAGATACCGAGGCCTTGTGCCAACACCCCCCCCCCCCCCAACGAATTCTGGAATCCCCCCCAGGCAGGGGGATGTCCGCGGCAGTGCGGATGCCCGCAGTAGTACAGATGCCTGCCTGTCATAGCAGAAGGTTCAAGGGAGGCCAATAGGCGCCGCCACAGGCTAACAGAGCCAACCACCAAGGCCTTGTGCCAACCTCCCCCCGCCCCCAAACGCCCCCAGCCACCAACATGCCATGAACCTGCCTGGTGAGAGACCTGACAGTTGTTAGATTGGTAACAAAGCCGGGCCCTACAACGCCCTGGAATGGAAACAGAGTTGGGGTATAATGGGTCGCTGTGGCAGCATGAAGTGCCAGGTGCACTGGTGTGTGAGGGCGCCCCGACCTGGCAACCTTAGGCAATGAGATGTGGCTGAAGGCCGGTGAGGTAGGAGTGGCATCTGAGACCCGAGGGGTCGCGACCCCACCCACCACCTGGTGTCCCTTTATTCGCCCATTGCGTAGTGTGGTACCCTGAGGCTTGGAAAATAGTTTGAGCAATGATCCGCTCCACACACCCGGGCAAGAAAAATGAGGGGCACAATTGCACCCATTGACACAATCAAAAACCGTTTGGCTGAATTTTGAGAGGAGCGGATGAAGGGAAATACAGAATCAAGACAGGCATCGCCACTCTGATCTTGTTTCTACGGAAAGGAATGAGCTTGGGGCGCCAACTTAGAGCAACCTCTCCCCCCCAAAAAAAATTGCCCAAGAAATCCCAACAAATCAGCGGAACAAATCAGCGGACCAATTTTTCGCCAAAATTCTCAGCGACCTGGATCTCAGGCCCCAAACCAACCCAAGGCCCACAGGAAGTAACAACCACCACAGTCTATGCTTGTTCTTGTGCCACAAACTGGTAATTCTGGTAATTTTGCAGTGGCTTTTAAGAGTTGGAGCCAAAATTACTCCGCACCAAATTTCGCCATTCCAACTTTCGCACACTCCTGATCCCCCCCCTCCCACGGTATGGGGGCTTCCAAACTCAGTCCATCCGTGGAACAGCATGTTCGCCGGCATGTTCACGCGGCGCGTTCACGTCCTTTGGGGAGATGTCATTGCCTGCCATGACTCAAGCCGCGGTTGTTTTGCCTTCACCAATTTTGGAAACAGGCCTTGGACCCGCATTATGCAGGGCTGTCTTGCCTTGGCGAAAGACTTGGTGGGAGGGAAAAGGTGCTGCCACATTCATCCATGTCTGTTCTACCATCCATGTCGATGTCTGTGGAGTCTATGGCGCTTCCAGGACCTCGGAAGGGGGGGATGTCCAGGGCTCCTTTTCTCAACTCAGCATCACTCGGGGGGGGGGGGGGGGTCCTCCCTCCCCTCAGCATCACTCGGGGGGGGGGGGGGGGGGTCCTCCCTCCCCTCAGCATCACTCGGGGGGGGGGGGGGGGGTCCTCCCTCCCCTGGACCCCCACCCCTCGCTCCCCTAAAGTGATTGGGCCAAAATTTTCTCCAGGCCTTCGGCCAATCAAAAATTTGCTCTGGCACCTTTGGTGCTGGCAAGTTTACACCAAAATTTTTTTTCGGCGCGTTCGGCACCTCGAAAAGCTCAGCACCACCGGGGGGGGGGGGGGCGGGTGCGGTTGGGGGGCTGGACCAACCCACCTACCCCCCCCCCCCCCTCTTGGACCCCCACTGCCCCCCCGACCTTTACGTGGGACTCTGGATGTGCGATACAACAAGTGTATTTGGGGGCTGGGAATCGAGGTGGTGTGCGGAATGTCGTGAGGTTGTGAGTGCCGACCCGGATTGCCCTTGGGACAGTGCCGTGATAAGTCCATGTGCCCACTACTTTTGCCCTGCGACAGGTGTTCACGACACAGCCCACAGTGTGCGTCACGGACGCCTCTGGCAATGGGATCGAAGGGAAGCGCGTGATCGCCCAGGTCTGGTTCCGCAGCGGCCAAATCGTCGGCTCGGGCGAGATAGAATACGAGCCCACCGATCTCACGGTCCCGCGTCAGAAGGCCCTCACTGGGGCGGTGTCCGAGGAGACCGGCTCCGACGGCTGCGTCACCTTCACGGAGCTGGGCACGAGCCAAACTGGACTGAATGGGCTTTTCTCGATCAGTATGTCAATGCTCGTGGGGGCGGGGAAGGCGGCAGGCCAAACAAGAGAAGAAATGAAGATGGCAGATACAGAAGCAGAAGGCAGACAGGCAAGGCAGCGCCGTGCTTGAGGACAGCATACGTGAGGCAAATCTAGAGAGGGTAACGGGGGAGCCTTGGACAACGAAAAACTTTGTTTCAATACAGACCGCCTCGGGGGGGGGGGGAGCACCTGCCGCGGCGCAGCCGTGCAGCGTGACCAAGCACCCGTACGTCAGCCCATAGGCAGCTCTGAGTGCGTTCGTGGAACCTTCCGGTGCTATGGAGGAGTTCTTTGAATGCCGAAACCCATCGGCCACAGGAACTGCATACGCCGCCCCCACAGCCATTGCACAATCAAGAGCGTAATACAATCCATTACTGTACCGCTTGTGCCACCACATGTGAGGCCTCTCCTTCGGGGGCATTTTGGAAGGGGGTGGAAATCCGGCCGGGACCTACAGCCCCCCCCGCACACAGGCATATCGCATCAAATGCCACCAGGTCGTTGTGATTGGTGGCATCAACGATGTTGTCAATGGCAATTTCCTCCTCCTCCCCATCATCACCCTCAGGCACGTCAACGAGCTCGTCATCTGAAAATACCCCCACCGTGTCATCACTCTCAAGTGTTTCAGCACCTTCAGGCACACCCACGGGCCAATCCAAATCAATTTTCATTACACCAAGACGAATAACTTAGGCGCCAGTACACGTTAGGGTGTCGGTGCAAATGACAGACTTCTGGTGGCCGTCTCACTGGACAATTTGAAACTGTGCTGTGCGTAGTGCCCAGGTGCCGTCTCCAATGTCGGTGTGCGCATTTGTTGGGTTAAGCGTCCATCAAGGATACTTGTTTGTTTTTTGCATTAAGAACCCCCCACGGCGAAGTGGGATGCACAGAAAGGGGCGATGCAGACCAATGCAAGGCGAAGCTGGGGGGCAGGGATTGAGAAGCATGAAGGCCATTGGTGCCATGACATGACACGATCCCAGCATTCGGGTGAGAGGGCACTCTAAGTCGTTCCGCCAAGTCAACGGCAAAAAGCGAATCGCGACCGTTGCCGGGGGGGCCTTCCACCCTTTGCCAGAACCGCTTGTTTTTGTCTACTGTTTGCCGTATTTTCGTTGTGTCTGCCACGACCTGTTGCCTTCTTTTGCATACGTTTCGTTGCGATGTGGCGGGTGGCCCGGCACCAAGAAGTGAGGCCATCAGCACAAACAAGTGGCGAACAGGTCGAACAGTGGTAAAGTGGCAAGGGACGAGCACGTCATCGTTGGGCGGGGGGGGGGGGGGGGCGATGTGGGAATTGACCAGGAATTCCTTGTTGTGTGCGGCCCCATCCCCCACCCGTGTGGGAGGGCGAAAAAAGGTTTGCGCGTGGTGGGGTGGGGGGACAGGGGGTCGGGAAAGGGGCGCTCGTGACAGGCCAGTCCAAAGAGGCCGGTCTAGAAACTCTGATGATGACTCACCACCTGCGCCGCAAAGCGGCCGGAAGAAGATTTTCCCAAAAAGAGCCCCCCCCCCCCCAAATGATATATCCCTCAAAAGCGCATCGCGGGGGATCATTTTGAGCCACGGACGTTGGGGTACCTCAGAACCCCCCGCCCCCCAACCGCCCCCTCAATGGGGTGGTCTGGAAATGGGGCTCCAACAACCCGTCCCCCGCACGCAAATCCTTTTTCCTTCTACAGGGGGGGGGGGGGTTTCGTAGCTGAAGAAACCTGTCTGGAAAATTTCGTACGCCCAATTCTGGCGCAATTTTTCCCATCACTGTTAATGATTGTGGCGGAATTTTTCCCATACTTTGTTTTGGACATCAAGTTCAAAATTTGTACCCTGTGCTGGGGGGGGTATGATCGGGGGAGGGGGGTGCAGAATTGAATATGTCATGTGGATGGATGGTCTGCTTCGAATCTGTGTTGTCTATTTCGCGGCTGTGAATACCGCTGCGATGAACACACGGTTCTATCCTTCAGGGCACTTCAGGCTGCCTACCACATGTTGTTGCCAGTTAATAGTGAGTGCGGTGTCAACTGACACTGTGTTCTCTGTAGGTCGCTGTTCAGCAAAGGCAGCTGCAGCCCAGTACCTGGATGAAGATGTCTCCACATTGTGTTGCACATCTTTTTCCAGACCGAAACCTGCACCTGCACCCCTGCCTTGACAGCCTGCAATGCAACGTTTTTTGGTGGACTCCTCTTTGGTGGAAAAGTGTGGCGCAATTTTCCCCATCACTTTTAACGATTGTGGCGGAATTTTTCCCGCACTAAATTTTTCCGGACAAAAAATTTCCCGTACTAAATCCCCTCCCCCCCCTGTACCCTGTTCCTGCAACGCAGACCTGGTATTCCGCGTTGGTTCACAATCCCATCGCAGCTGCGGGTCACCTTTGCTGCACGTGGCCCCTCCCAGCCCGGTCTGCGCTCCCCCCGCCCCATGTGTCGCGCATGCTTCACGCTTGTACAGTATTTCAATGTGATGGGGTTTTTACCCCGGAAGGTGGATTTGCGATCTTTCTGACCGAAAGTGCCGTGAATGAGACCATCGTGTTCTTGGAGCCATACATGGACCCCAGTGTGTCTTCTGCCCGCCGTTCCTGATCCCCCGTCGGATCCCATGCCGTGTCCTTTCACCACCCGCTTTGTCCCAGCATTCGGTGCTGTTTGCGCTGCAGCCCACCACCCGCGGCGCCAATGCCTGGCGTTGGATGGTGTCCGACGTCACCAAAACGTTGAAAGCAGTTGAGGCCACCCAAGGGATGGGCCGTCAACGTGGAAACGTGTTCTTTGATCACTTTGTGGTGGGCTTTGGCTGCATATGACACGCACCAATTTTTGGAACCCATCGCCTCCTCTTGTGGGACCCAAAGCCGGCCAGAGCGGGCCCCCGCTGTTGAGTTTCTTTTGCACTTCTTTCTCCCGTTTCGGCGGGCCCTGATACAGCAGGGACATGTAGCCATCATTGTGCTTAGGGCCCAAGACGTGAGGCAGAAACGCTGTTCAAGTCACTTGCGGCTTGGGGACTGAGTATCATAGCGAAATGGGACAGGTACAGGCAGAGTGCTAAATGACCACTGTCGATAATGCTGGTGACAGGAATATGTGGTCTGATTGTTGTCAACGCTTTGGAGCCCCCCCAGGAACCTCCATCCCTCCCAAGGAATGGCCATTGGACAGAGGGCGATGAAAGCCTGGGGGCAGGCGCGGCCAGAGCCTTTTGCGGACACCGCAACCTGACCATGTTGAGGCCCAGGAATCTCCCACTTGCAACAGCGTCATGGACAGTAATGGGCGCCCCCCCCCCCCCTTTGCAATCCCCCCCCCCCACATGGCCGGGGGGGGCGTCACTTGGCCCAAAAAGCATAGGATATAGTTGGCGCCGAAGAAAAATTTTCTGTAGGTTCTACTGGAACTGCTGCAGGTTTAGTGCTCCCCTTGTGCGGTGCAATCCCCGGGGGGGGGGGGGGCGTCACTTCATGACCGCCCCCCCCCCCCCTGGGGGGGAATCGTCACGACATTGGGAGCGGGGGCTTTTCTAAGGATTCATCCACCGAAGTTTAGGCTGACTCCAGGCGAACAGAGCAGAAGTAGGATTTTTGGCCGTTTTGTGGCAGCTTTGCTAGACCCCGCTCTCCCACCCTAATCCCCACAAGACGACGCGGTGGCGCTCGCCCTGCGTACTGATGATTCGACGGCCCATACCCCCGTGTGGAGGATGGCATGGAGACAAAGGGACTGCAATATGCCACTCGATCTCAAACTGATGGACGTGTGGTGTGGGGACGCACACCGATGCACGCCGACTGGGGAAGTTGGGTTTTCTTTCAATTGGGGAGGGGGGTCAATAGAGCCCCCCGCGACTGGGGGGTTCGGGAAAAGGGCTCAATTGACAGGACCATCAGTCATTATGAACTCTGGCGCCAAAGGTACCCAAAAAGTTTTTGAGCATTGAAAATGGTCAAGTTTGTTTTTCCCCACGAAATACATGGTGTTTTTTGTGAACCCCCTTGCCGCGCTGATTGCAAAAATCTCAGTTTCATTTTTTGCCTAATTTTGACTCCGGGTCACCGCCGAGGCCCGGGAGTCAGTTTCGGTAGGATTTTGGGGGCGGGCGTCAATTGAGCCTTTTTTTTTTGGGAGGTCTAGCCAGAGGGCTGTCGCCCCCCCTCCCCCCCTTCATCGAAGTCGAAAGCCCGCCCACCCCTGGCCTTTGCTTACTTTGCTTACAATCCCGCCTCCCACCCCCCCACCCGGCTCTGCGTTGCAGTGGCGTCAACGCTCTCCAACGGAACGGTGTACGTCGGCGAGGAATGGGGCGTGGTCCCGAACGTCCGGCTGCTGGACAACAACTCCAACCCCGTGGTCGGCAAAGTGGTCACCCTGGAGGCCACCAGCACGAGCATCGGGATCACGTCTGCCTCTCTGGCCTCCTCCTCCGAGGGCTGGGTCTACTTCACCATGGTCACTGTGAACTACGCTCTGGCAGAGGGTGTCTATGACTTCAGGCTCTTGGTGAACAACCGGACGGAGATCTACACGTTCAATCGGACGGTGGTGTACCACCCGAATAACTCAGGTCCCGGGCTATGGGAGAATGGGGGCATGGAAAAGGAGGGGGGGCCAACGCTCCCGGTCACTGCGATTCCTGTTATGGTCCAATCACTGTGGAACTGAGAAGCCACATTGAGAAGCACCAGCATGGCGTACCACACAATGTCGGGCATTACAATCATGCTAGAAAAGGCTGTTTCGGACCAGGAAATGACAGCAACCATCCAAGACCCGACAGGAAATAGCAGTGGTCATCCAGGTCGTTGGGAACCAAAAACACTTTGGGGCTCGAAAAGTCGAAAAAAGCCACAAGAGATTCATGACTTTCGACCCCAAAAGGGGGTTCATTTTGATGATTTTTTTTGACCCTGCAGCCCCTGCAACCCGTCCCCAGACTGGGTTTCAGTGGGGGGGGGTCTAGGGTTGTCCCCACCAAAACTGCAAAGGGGGATACTTTCTTGGACGAAATGTGGGTTTGATAAGGGGTTTTACGATGAAGTCCACCCGTTGGGGTATGGTGGTTTCATCCAACACCCCCTGCGAGGGGATTCAAAAACATCCCCCAATGCCGAAAATATTTTTTCAGCCCCCCCCCCCCCCCCGACTCACACTGCGGGTGTTGGGGTCTAGAACTAAAGTGAACCCCCCCCACCCCTTATGTGAGCAGGTGTTTCTTTCAGGGACTGGAATGTATTTTTTTCGCTTCAGGCAAGTCTGGGACGCCGGTGGTCAGCCGCCACTTGCCTGTGATTGATTGCCAGCTGCAGGCAGTCCACTCCAAACTGCCCGCGCTCAAACGCCAACCGCTGACAGTTGATGGTCAACCGACGAATGGTTCTTGGTAGTAATTTGAAAATGTCCGCTGATACAATGGCTTTGTAGCTGCTGCTTTGCACTACACTCACCTTCAAGAGGGTGTTAGATCAAGCGCAGGCATGAGAGCCATGTCCCCCCCCTCCCGCCCTTTTGGGGGTAATCGCATAGCATACCCCAATGTCTGATATCGGATGTTTCCTTGTGAAATCATCATTTTGGGGGACAATATTATCCACCTATGAATTTTGACCGATTTTGACCCCTCGGTTCCCTCATACCTGGCCACCGCTTTTTTGAGAGGGGCTGGGGGTGGGGGGGTTTAGGGGAGGGGTTCAAAACTTGGTTGGCCTTGTGCAGCCACCATGCGTCGATCCCGACCAAGACCCAGAGAATCTTTTTTCTTCTATGTGGACCCCTACCCAATGGCGGGGCCCTGGGCTCTATCTCTGGGTACCCGAAGTAGGCCCCTCTGTGGGCCACGGGGCAGGACTAAGCCGTTTTCAGGCTGGCATCGATTGGGTGAAAAATCGCAACTTCTGTGTGGCTTTCGACAACCCCGGGGACCCTTGGGCCGGCATTGGGTGATCATTTGGTGACATTCGGTGTACTCATAAGCCCCCCCGGGGAGCCATGTAGCACCTACTAGGCCCGCTCGGTGGTGCTAATTGGCTCAAAAAAGCGCCAGGGCCATTATTCGGTGACACTATGGCCCCAGGAAAATTTGCACAATTTGGCCTTTTCCCGGGACTAGACCTGGGCTTTGCGATGGGTCCCAGTCATCATTTGGAGAAGATGCGGGTACTCCACCACAGGCGAGGAAGCCCATGTCCCCAAGGCTATGCTGCTTGTGCGTGGGGCTCCCCGCCACTCTTTGAGGTGCCTTGCGGAAGCATTGGAGTTTTTCTCTAGGGCCAGACTTGAAGGGGGTGCTACGGTAATGGGACAGGATTCGTTTTTTTTTTTGAGGGAAAGAAAGTGCTTGCCCACTTCATGGACCTCAAGGTCCCCTCGTCCCTCTAGCCCCCTGCAGGCCAAGGAGGCCTTCAGCCACTTGAAGACTTGGGCAGTGGGCATCATAAACGGAGTAGAGGCCCGGCCTGTGACCTCCCTCAAATGGTTGTGCATTTTCTGAGCCCCTGATCACATGGCTTTAGGGGTGCCCCTGGCTCCGGAGCATTGACTCCGGACGGTAGTGTCCACTGAGCCCCCTTTGAATTGGGGCGGGGGTTCTAGTGCGGGGGATCTATAGACCCCCTCCAGCCATCGCAGTTGAAAGCACCCCCCCCCCTACGCACTGCGCCGACTCCCTCTTCCAGATCGTCCCCGTCCCCACAACCCCATTTCGTCCCATGAAATGGCTGCTACCTCCACCGGTGCTCCAGATGCCACCAAATGCGCGTACGTCGAGATATTTTCAATTCCAGACTGTTTTGTTGTGGGCAAGGCCTTCGGCAGCTATTCCGCCGCGGACTACGCGGCGTGCCCGGGGAACTTGACGTTTCAGGCGGTGAACTACCTGGGGGATGTGCTGGATGTATGGCTCTGTGCCCCTCCATGTCCATGTCCATGTCCTGATCTGCAATGGTATAGGGAGGTCGGGTTTTTAACTCCGCGCGCGAGGGGCGGGGGGGGGCAGCGACCCGACGCAACATGCGAAGGGAAGAACGGGTGACCGTCCAGGGCCCCGTAAAGGAGCAACAACCAGACGGAATGTCACACAGGGGGGGGGGGGGGGCTCAATAGAGCATCCCAAAACTTGGGGGGGGGGGGTCCGGGAAAGGGGCTCAATCAACAGGACCATTTATCAGCCATCATAAACTGTGGCGCCGAAGGTGCTGACAATTTTTTGAGCATTGAAAATGGTCAATGTTTTTTTTCTTCACCAAATACATGGCAAATGATGACTTTTCTGAACCCCCTTGATGCACTGACCCCAAAAACCCCATTCATTTTTTTTTGCCGAATCTTGGGTCCAGGTCACCACCGGGGCCCAGGGATCACTCTCGGTAGGATTTTGTTGGGTCATCAATTGAGATTTTCTTTTGGGGGAGGGGGTCCAGCCAGAGGGCTGTATCGACCCACCCCCCTTTCCCGGAGTTGAAAACCTGCGGGGGAGGGGGTCCAAGGGTGGGGGGGGGGGTCCTCCTTGCAGAAAAAAAATTAAGCACAGGCCTGCTTGACGCCGACTGCCCTTGAGCAGGTGTCTTTGGCACAGGGAGGACTATTAGCACCTACGACCTGGCGGTCATCAGTGTGTTGTGTGGGTGCAGGTGTGCTTTCAATGTGGATTACTGCATGGTGGTTGGCTCTGCGGGGGGTACTGTAGTGTCAGTTCTGAACCCCAACCACCGCACCGTGAGAGGGGGCAGGGGGTGGAGGCGGGGGGGCCGGGGTCAGGGTAGGTGGGGAGGGGGGGGGGGCGTTGTTGCATTCCCTGTTTCATTCTGAGCATTTGGGGCATACATCCCCATAAACTCCCAGGCCCCACTCTGAGCGGGGAAGTCTTGGACAGCACTGGTCAGGAATGTTCTGGCCTCCAAAGATACCTGGCGCGCGTTTCCTCATTGGGCATGCTGCTGTTCTCCATCGGCGTAGGTTGGGGGGTCGGTGTGGGGGTGGGGTCCGGCCCTACACGGACCCCCCCCCCCGCCATGTGGTTGGTGTCGGGGTGCATCGTGGTGTTGCATTGTGGTTTGCATCAGTGCACTGGTTGATGGCCTAGTGACTGCCTACGGGTGGGCAGCCCCCCAGGCCAAAGTGACCACCGTGAGGAAAAACGAAATTTACAAGAGGGAAAATCTGACCGGGCCATTTCTGGTACACAAACTTTTGGGTCCCAGACCCCCCCCCCCCTCCTCCCACGAAGCACAGCCCTGGTGTCAAGGGTACCCCAAAAGCCATCGCTGAATGGGGAGATCTTTGGCAATTGCCCCCGTTACAAACTCCCTTGCCTTAGGTCTTAGGCCTTGGGGGCCTATTGTTCTCTGCCGCATTGCTCCAGCATGGACACTGCCAAGCCCATTGCCGGTGCAAAACAAGATGCTTGTTGTGGTGCCCTCGCCTCAGGGCTCACTCCCCTTGTGTCATGGGGCACAGAGGGCCAATTGGCCAATTCTTCAGAGAAATCCAGTTCCAGTCCCCATCCCACGCACCATTTGTGCCATTCGTTCGGATTTTGACCCCGAACACGTTTTTTTCAGGGATATTTTTGTTTTTTGAGTCAACAATTGTTTTCCCGGGTCGCAAGCCCGTAGGGTTTGCTCAGGCAGTGTGGGATGGGCGCTAATGCCGTCTCTTGACGTTTTTCTCTTCGGGAATGCTTGTTTGGCGGCCTTGGGCGCCTTGTGGCACCCCTGCCCCCCCTTGAGGGGTTGGAGGTGTTGTGGCCGTATGCCCAGGTTAGGATGCAATGGGGCGTTTTTTGCTGTCTCCGGCCCAGACTGTCAGCCAACGTGCATCCCCATGTATTCTTCTTTGTGAATCCGCCTCCAAGACCTTCCTCCTTGCCCCTTTGGCATTCCAGAAGGGGAGGGCCCGGGAAGGTGAGTCTAGGAGGAGGAGGGTTGGGGGCTGGGTTCGGGGGGTATGATCGGATTATGGTCTGCAAAGGCTTTAGGGGAAGCGAGTGTGCACGCGACAAGGGGTGCCATGTGTCGAGCCCACATTCATATTCATTGCTGCTGATTCCTTGACAGCCCCTGAGCCGGGTGTCGCCGCAAGCACTGTGGACAACACTACAACACGGCAGGCAACCATACCACTGAACGGCCGCTCACCTAGGTTGCTCCTAATGTAGTTGCTCCTGCGGTCACTTCTTCTTTGCTTTCTAACCCTTTCCAGGATATGATCATTGAGAGTGCACACTTCCTCCACCTCAGTTTTCATTCCAATGGAGTTTGGAGGCACACACCGTTTCATTACTTCTCTCTAGGAGAATGCCTTGTCGTAGTGTTCTCCTTTGTTGTACACTAATGTAAACATGGCTGGTGTGTTGATTAGATAAATTGTGGATGGACTGTTGCCGTTGAACTCAGCCAAATCTCCGACCTTGATGTAATTTGGGTGTTTTCTCATGGCTCCCGAGCGGGTGCGGAACGCCATCTTTGGCTTGTTCCACTTGCTATACCGCATTGTCCTTTGCCTCCTGCGAACAAAAGTTGTGAACGGTGTGCGAATCCCACACATGACAAGATCCCATGTGGTGCCCACCAGATTAGGTGTGGTCGTGGTTGTAGCTTTGGTTGTGGTTGTGGTTGTGGATTCGTGGTTGTGGTTGTGGTCATAGCTAATGGTGTGGCTGTGGTTGTGGTTGTGGTTGTGGCCCAATGCCCCAATGCCTAGACATATGGCCACCAGCTTCCAACGCAGCACAAATAAAGCAGCGTTCGATGTTTTGTGAATGGCACCGTGCAAATATGCCGCGGTGTTAAATCACCCTAAAGAGAGTTGTTAGATCAAGCTCAAGCGCGGGCGCCATATACCCCCCGATTTGGGGGTCATTGGCGTCGCATACCCCAAGGCATGGTATTGGATGTCTAACCCCTCGTAAAATTATCATTTTGTGAGACAAAATGATCCCCCAATCAAATTTTCGATTTTGAGGCCCCTACCCCCCCCCCCGTAGCCGGGTACCCCATTTAAGGGGTGTGTGTGTGTGTGTGTAGGCAACGGATAAAGAGCTCGCATATATCCCCATGTCACAAGCATATGACCATCGCTACAACTCTCTTAGTACATTGTTTTGCCTTGCTTCACCCTAGTGCAAACTAGACCTGTGTCGAATGTTGTTTTGAGTTTAGGACGCGAGGTGGCTATTGGATGTTTCTTGGACTGCCGGGGTTAGTTGCTCCCCCTCCCAACAGCAACGGTCAGTCATTACCCTTGCACGTCGCGGGATAGTGCTCGTGCTCACTACTTGGCTGCCTTGAGTTTGCCACCCGTATGAGGCTATCGAATGTTTCATGGTCAGGTTGAGGCTAGCTCAGGCAGCTCAAGGATAGGGTACGCTCAAAGTCATTAGGCCTGACCCTCCATCCCCAACATGCTTTGGCTTGATGGTCCTACTTTCACCCTATCACGCGTGGCTCTCACAATAACAACACATAAGATATATGGGCCACCTCCCCCACCGCCATGCCCTGCCCAAATATCATGTCCTTGGCCCGTTCAAGAACTAGTGGAGTACCACTTACCCGAATGTAGTGTCGAGCTCTTTTTGTACCTGTCCCCATGACCAGACTTTTGTTGCCTTCCGCTAGTGCGACCTACACTCTTACCTGCCACCCAAACGGATGGACACTTGGGGGGGGGGGGGGGGCAAAACTTCTTCATGTATTGTGCCCGCTATGTATTGATTCAGACCTAGGACCCGGAGAACTTTTTTCTTGTGCATGGACCCCTTGACTAGTCGCGGGGGTCCCGGGTCCCAACTTTGGGTACCCCCCCCCCCCCCCTCACATGGGCCCTTGCCGGTGAGGACTTTGTCGTTTTAACCCTAGTTAGGCTGTTTAGTGGCACCTGAAAAATTTTCAAAATTCGGCTTTTTTTCCTGTTGCCCTTTAGATGGGTTCGGGTGATCATGTGGTGACAATATGGGAATTTGAGCACCCATGGGGACGCACATAGTGGCCGCTAGGCCCATGCAGCCTTTGCCATGAGCCCCCCAACAAACGCAAAATTGTTACTGTTTAGGTTGTCTAGAGGCATTTGATTTTTTTTAAAAAATTCGACTAATTTTGAAACCCTTCCGTCGCCCCAGGGATGGCTTGGGGTGATCATTTGGTGACAATACGGTTACTTGAGCGCCCATGGGAACGCACGTAGTGGCCGCTAGGCCCATGCGTCCTGGGACATGAGCCCCCAAACGGTAGGTTGTTTAGTGGCACCCTGATTTTTTGCGAAACCTTTCTGTCACCTGGGGTGGGTTTGGGTTATCATTTGGTAGCGATACGGGCACTTGAGCACCCATGCAGGCCCATGTAGTGGCAGCTAGGCCCATTTGGCCCGAGCTATAGCCTACCCAACAGCCCCAAAATTGCTGGTTCTTAGGCTATTTAGTGGCACCTGAAAATTTTCAAAAATTGTGTGTTCCTCTTTCTTCGAGGTGCCTTGGCAACAGAATTTTGTCCTTCCATTAATATTCACCACCACCAGATCGCCCACGAATCAGGCATGGTGTGCAAGGGAGGCCCTACGGTTGAGGAATGCTGTTGCCTCACACCATTTTTCCATTCGTCAGCACAAGACGGGGGGTACAATCAGGCTTGCCATCTACATTTCCAACAAACACTTGGCGTTCTGAACGCTGTTTTTTTGACAGGAGTTTGGTGTTTCCTGGAAATAGGGGGGTTCATGCGATTAACGCCCGAAATACGGCAACCCGGTTCGACTCCTGCAGGTGCTAGTGTGTGGGTGACCCCGCGAGCCATAACGGACACAGCAAGGAACATATGCAACTACACGCTGGTGCCCGCTGATCGGCTGGGCAAACCCCCCCCCTCCCCCAGGGATGGGGGCTGGTCCTCTTGGCTTCACGCTCTGTGGGGCGCAGCGCGTCGTCACGCACTTCCGACCGCACTGCGAAGACGGAAAAAATCCGCGTGTGGTGAAGGTCCCCAGCGGACACCCCTTCAGCAAAGTGAAGTGCGATGGCAACGTGGAAGGGCAATGTAGCGTTCGACTTTGGGCCCTGGCTGGGAATGATGCTTCATGTGTGCATGACTCCAAAAGGCCATTTGGCAACCCCAGCCCAGAAGAGGTGGAGGTGCAAAAATGGGCAATGGCATCCATTGCCCCCACGTTTGCATTGTTTCAGGGCATGTCCATATATGGGACAATGCTGCCCATTTTGGGGGTGGCGCCTGCTGCGAACCTCTACAATTTCACATCCGGTTTCTTGTTGCCGCGCAACCGCGGGTTGCAACACTTCGGCCCTTACACGAATACGAGTTTTGGTGAGCTTGGCTTCAAGGAGGGCAAAACTGCATCAGTCCAGTTTGGATTCAGCTGTACGAATGATGGATCGTGGACTGGGCAGACTATCGTGCAGCTCATCAGGTTGGCCATGCCTTGGCCCATGACCTCTTGTGAGCTGATGGTCCTGTGCAAAGCAAAGTTCCTCCCGTCTGCCTTGAAATACAACTGCAGCCGTTGGTGGGCAAGGGATCAGGGCAAAGGCAGGGGGCAGGAACAATCAGCGAGGGCTGGGACACGGTGGCAGGGGAGGCGCAAGGCCATCCCTCGTTGGGTGCAGCAACAGCAAACTCGAGTTCCCCGTCGATACCTGCGACCCGCACGCAACTCCACAAGCACCCGGGGGCCGACGAAATCTTGCGTGTATCGCAGGCATGTCCTCTCTGGGGGCATCCTCCGAGACGGTGGCAGGAAGGCCCTGGAGAGGACGGCGACCATGCCAAACGGCTGGGACGTGTCGAGGCTGCCACTGTGCACTGTCTTCACTGCGGGGGCCGTGTCCCACCCCACCCCACCCCACCCCAACACCCCACTCCCCGCAGAACGCCAAAGTTTCCCCAAGGTCCCCCCCTCCCAGTCCGAGCGACATCCTTTGCCACAACTGGTGCACTGCCATCGCTCGGACACTATTTTCGCCCTCCTTTCCCCGAGCACCGGGCAACACCTGATACTGCCCCCTTGGGGAGCTCCAGTAGGCCCTGTGACCCGACGTTCCGGTTGTAATTCTTGGAGGGTTCCGGATGCCTACTGATAAATCCTGGAGTGTTTTCGATGACCGTTGTTAATCGTTGGACAGTTTTGGATGACTCCTGTGAATTCCCGGAGGGCTTTGGATGAGTGCTGCTGAATCCTGGAGAGTGTTGGCCAACTGCTCGTAACTTGGATGTTTCTGTGCAGGTGTCTCCAACAGGCCCCAGCTCAGAGAGCAAACAACCCTATCCTCCCCGGGAGGGGGGTGGTCAGAAGCCAAAGAAAAAGTTTGTGTGCCAGCGGCATGTGGCCTCGCAATGCATGGCCCCTGATGCGGCTGTAACAGCCCCTGTAGCTACTGCCGCTCCCACTGTTGGCACGGCACCCGCCCTTGTGGGCGAGCGTTTGAGCAGCAGCATGTGCGGCGTGCCCTGTGGCGCAAAAGTACCCCGCTGGGTGTTGCCTTCCCTCAAACCCATTATGGCCCTCCTGTGTCATGGTTTGCCCTCCTCGGGGTGGCAGAAGCCTCTTCCATGTGGGTGGCATATGTCCGGAGGGAGGTTGCCATGGCTTTATGGGCCACAAACAGGGGTAAGGTTGGTCCAGCCTGGCAGACAGGCTCAATTTGGTCAACTCGTTTGGAGAATTGGCTGTCTACGTTGGTGGTAAGCAGGCAGGAAGAGACATTGGACCTGGGTGGACCACCTGTGCTGGTGTCAGAAATGGGAAAGCTTTTTTTTTTTGACAGAAACTGGTGTTTTTTGCTTTGATGGGCCTGCAAGCAATGATCTGGCGACAAGCATTCCTCCAACAGTGTGCTCAATTGCAACAGGCGACTGCACAACACGGGGGGGTATGGCCAAAAACCACAATACTGGACCCAAAAGCCACCATTTTTGGCCCATTTTTGACCAAAATGGACACCGCTTTCAGAGTGGCAGACGCTCCCAACAAGGGATGGCCTTGCCCCCAGATGCGGGTGTTTGGGCGAGGGCGCCTTGTCCTGTAGCTGCAGGCGTGGTGCAGGAGAAGTGTTTCCGTGTCTGATCATGTCGGGGATTGGTTGGAAAGAGGGGGTGGGGGAGCAGGGGTGGCTGTGCCCATGGGCACGGGGTGTGGTGTAGCAAGTTGGTTGCTGAGCTGGGTTTCCCAGTCGAGGTTTTACAACCCTTCTTAGGGTCAGGGTGAGCAACACATTTTAGCAGCAAGCAGCAAGCAGCAACAGCAGCAGCAGCAACAGCAGCAGCAGCAGCAGCAAGCAGGCAAATAAAACGCCTTTTTGCGGACATTGTGGCTCAAAACTGGCATCCAGATCGCTCAAAATGACCGCAGAGCAAATGCGCATCACCTGCTACAAGTTTCGCATCTAGCCCGTTGTATGGCTGATTTCGTGTCCCAAAATGGCCGTTTTCAGCCTGTTTTCAAGACGATCGTCCTGAAGGTTCAGGACGATCACTAGCGTGCCACGTAGGCGTCACGTATGAGGGCCGTTCTTCTTCCACATCAACTGGGCTATCAAATGATGGCAAATGGGTGTTCAATGAGGCATCTGTAACGCACCGATGCAATGCAGCAGTCCATTTTGGGGCAACAGTGAGCCGTTTTTCAGGACGATCGTCCTGAACGTGCAGGACCACCTCCAGCCCAGGCCGTCCTTTTTCCACGCTGAGTTTCCTATGCATTGAGCAAGACCAGGACCCAGCTCAGTCCTCGTCGCAAGTCTTGATAGAAGTAAGGGCATGCATGAGACACGCATGAGACATCGGGCTGCAGAGCAAGTGGTTGTGGCTGATTTCTGGAGCAGAATGCCATGCCTGCATCGCATCGCAGGCCTTGCGGTGGGACCCGGCACCGAGAGCCCTTTGCTCGGTGCGGCACCGTGGGCACCTTCTTTTGTGCTCCCTGTGCCGTGCCTCTGCAGCACGGATTGCACGAGGGTCCATCCGTTTGGGGTCTCAGGTTGGATTTTGCACCCACCCCGCTGTGCTCTCCTTTCAGGCCCGTTGCCAACATCAGCATCTACCCCATTGAGGGCACTTCACAGTGTCTTGTGCAGGTGGGTGTAGCTGAGCTCTGGGGCATTGGGTTGGATGGGCACCTGATCGAGGGAATCGTGATCGATGCCCCAGAGTACGTCCGAGAGTATTACGGCAGCATGGCCTCCAGCATCGTGAGCAACTACACGGATTCAAATGGGCAGGCGATCGTGGAGTTCCAGTTCGATTCCTCTGTGGTCCGTCTGTGTGTGGCGCGTGTGGCGTGTGAGGCGTGTGGTGTGCTTGTCTAGTGGTATCTGTGCGCACAGCAGTGCAGACAGGCACGGGAGGGCGGCTGGGCCCAGTCCTTGTATGCGACCCTCCCCCCCAGCCCCCCTCTTCCCGAGTTTTGAGAGATAGTGGTGCAGGGGCTACAATACCAACGGCGCCAATTTTTTTTTTGGCATGCTTAGTTGAAGGGGGTACAATGCCTTTGGTCCTTGTTATGCTCCCTTTTCTACAGCCCACTGACACACCATGGCAATAAACCCTCCCCCCCCCCCGGCCGTACCGCCGATACCCCCCTCCCGCCAAGCCCCCCCCCCCCCCGGCGACATGCCAACCCCCCCCCCCCAAAAATGCACCCCCCCCCCCAAGTTTTGACAGATAGCGGGGGGGGTGGGTCGCATCAGGTCCGGTTGTAGTCGCCCCCCCGTGGCAGACAGGTACCCCACCAGCTGCTTGACCAGGTCTGCGCGTGTGTTTGTGTGCGAGCTGCACCCACGACTGCCACGCTCCGACGGTCACAGAAAGGCGCCGAGTTGCGCAATACTTTGGTTGCTGTTGCGGCCAGACGAGGCAGGTGGGCGCTCAGACAACCGCTTCATTGCTCTGTCTGTCCGATTGTGTGTGTGTTCGGGTGGTTGCACATGGCAAGGCCTGCAGGCAGGCGGCAGGTGGTAAAAGGCCGTGCAGCTGGCGGCCTGGCAGCGCCTGCCTCTGACCTGACTGCCATGACCCATCAGGCAGTTTCGGCAACACAATGCCTGCCAAGGGGCTTGTGGGTGCTCGGCACTACCGCCATGCAGTACAGTGGTGCCGCCATGCCCAGCCTTACATTGGAATGGCCGACAACCAAAGGAGGAGCCCCCCCCCCCCCCCCCCCCAGCCCCAGACCAAAGTGACCATAGCGGGAAAAAACGAAATTTATAATGGGGTAAATCTGATCGGACCATTTTTGGTACACAGATTTTTGGGTGCCAGATCCCCCTCCTCTTCTATTGTTCGCCTGCCCATGCATCCCCATGGGTTCCAGTATCTGGGTCTGGCTGCACACGGCCCGAATAGCTTCAGCTGGCCGGCAATACCCTGAGATTGTGCTCAGAGCCATGGCTGCCTACAACCAAACTGCAAAGCCGTACTGCTGATCTGCAGCAAGGTGCCTGTTTGGGCAGCGCTTTTGGTTTGCAGGCTGACGCTATGAATACCTTCGATAACCGCTCTGTTGAGACGTGCGTTGCTCAATGCATTTTTGACGGCTGTTTACAGCTTTTCGGTGGTTTTCTCGCACTGTTTTCTTCTTCGGCGCATCCCATCCCTGTGCTGTGTGATTTGCAAGCTGCAACCCACGACTGCCAATGTTCTGCGCTCTCTTGTGCCGTGCGAGGCGTGTACACAAGTTACCAGGTGCGTTAAACCAGAACTACTGACTGGCAAACCCACTCCACTTTGAGCCCCCCCCCCCCCCCCGCCCCGCGCAGGAAAGAGGAAAGCCTTTTCCTCAGCACAGCCCTGAACAAGGGACAACAGCCACAGAGTCCGGGTGCCGGTGCCAGACCTATCGCATGTGTGTTGCCTTACGAAACAAAGCAGGTTTAGGGCGCTCCTTCATCAAACTGTATTTTCTTCTTTTTTCCCCTTGGGTTCTGCGCTACGGAGCGCCCTTTGAGGGAGTGCCCAAAACAGCCGTCGGTTACCCTACGCGCACCGTTGCTTCCCGTGCAACCGCTATCGGCTACCGCCCCCAGATGGCTTGGTGTGTGATCATCCAGTTTCTTTTCGTTCTTTTATTTTTTTTGGAGTGATAGGCAGTCAGGGGGCGCCCTGACGGTAGGTGAGTTACAGCATTTGGCAGTTGATTCAAAGAGGCGCAGCAATTTTCTGCTGTCCTCAGCGGCAGCTCTGTGTGTAGTGAAGGATACTGAGGTCACAGAGGACGGAACAAGATTGCTTTTCAGGAAAGGGTGTGGGCCCTGGGAGCGCAGGGTTGTTCTGTTGTGCTGTGCTGCAGGTGTTTGCAGATTATCTGGAAGGCTCGTTCATCGTCCAGATTCAGTCACAGGTATAGCGTGGCTCTGTATGGGGCTAGTCCTGGGGTGATCCACACAGGAAGGGATCTGCACAAGGAGGTACAAGCGGAGTGTTGGGAGGGATGGAAAATCCAAACACGGTTGGGGGACAAGGGGAGGCAGAGGGTCGAGAATGGGGTTTTGGGTGAAATAAAGGGGCGGGCAGGGCAGGGCAGGTCCAAGGATGGATTGGAGAGGAGGAATGGGCAAAAAACCTAAGGCTGCACAAAATACATACAAGAATGATTTGTGGAACCCATTCCCCCCCTCCCGCACACCCCCATAACCCCCCCCCCCCCACCACCTATCCCCCCCTGCCTCCCCAGGAGACCCACCCAGGGACCTATAACCCTGCACACAGGCACATCACATCAAATGCCACCAAATCATTGAACAATGGCATCACCAATGTTGACAATTTCCTCCTCCCCATCAGCACCCTCAGGCAGGTCAACAAGCCACTCATTTAACAATGCCCGCACCTCATCATCACTCCCAAGAGCTTCGGTGCCTTCAGGCGCACCCACCGGCCAATCCCCATTACCCCAAGATGAATAACGCCTGAAGGCGCAAATACAGTACAGTCGGAGCCTATTCGCCCCCGCCTACTACCCCTCCGCCCTCTCCTGCCCCTTTAGCCAAACTGTAATGCTGCTGTCCCTAGGGGGTTTGGTTTGTAGGTGTGTGTGGGGGGGGGTTTGCCATGAACCAGCACAACCACAAGTACGCTCCTTCACATCAAATTAGTAGCATTTGCCCCAACCTGCATGCCGCTGTTCCTGCAAATACCCAATTCCAGCATGCATATGAAACGGCCGCTGAGCACCTGCAACATTGTCCAAGTGCAAAGTCGAGGCGTTCCAATACATCTCAAGCCCCAAATATTGCATTGCACACAAGAAAAGCTCCCCAATTGGTGCACCTTACAACAGTCCAACACATTTACGTCACTACAGGATGTGCTTATGTTCCAGTGACATCATCAGGCGGGTATGCTTACACAAATGGACAGTGGGTCGGCACAATGTGGCAAAAATACGTTGGGAAAAGAAGCAAACTCAAAATGATGCACCGGTGCACTTCTGCGAGAATGCTCTACAGCAGTGAGGTGTTCCGACAGCGCTCTTTCGCTGGAGCTCTTGCAAAGCCTTCCCTCCAAAGACAGCCAAACAACCCATCACTGGGCCACCGAACACCACAAACCTGGCGGTTTTTTTTTTAATTCAGCATCTGTAAAAGGATATTCCTCACCCCCCCAGCTGGGATGCTTTGGGCTACATTTGAAGAGGACGCACAGTTGCGCACGGCACAGCCCCACCCTTGCGCACGGCTGTAACCACATGTCTGCCCCCGCACACCAGCTCGGTTCTAGTACTCAGTGCTGGTTCAGGACCCTTGTGCTACAGCGTAGGCGCGGGTGACTTTTGTGGTTGTTGTTGCAAACACAAGGTGTTCCATGAGTCTTCTGTAAAGCGAGAACACAAGGTGCTCCATAGGTCTTCTCAAAACGGAACAACAAAACGGTGGGAACCGAAAGGGGAAGAAAGAGGACTGGAACGTGGTGAAAGGAAATCGGCAATTGCCCAACAGATCGCAACAAATCAGCAGAACAAATCGGCGGATCCAGTTTCACCCAAAAAGGCCACAAGCCAGCTAGACCTCAGTTCCAGGGCCCCAAAAATACCTTTCCCTTTGGTTGATATCAACCCAACATATCTCAGACTTTTCAGAAAAATTCATCCTCGGCATCTATGTGATCCCTGAGCACACATATGCCAGACATGGCCGGTACCCCAGTGGTACCCCCCCCCCCCCCCCTTGCGCAAGCACGGCCGCGGTCCCAGAATTCCGGTCAAAATGGCGGTTCAACGCCCACCCCGTGCTTAGACAAGGCCGTGCACGCGCGCGACACACGTGACAGCCATGCCGGAAACGCTCTACAAACACCGTGGAAGCCTAGAATGTGCGGCCAAAGTCGTGGCACCAGAAGACTCTGCTAGAGGATCTGACGGCAGCCCAGAGTCCACTGACCGTTGGACCGACGGCATGGCATCTGACTGGGTGGCTGAGCACACGAAGAATGAATTGGGGCATGCAGAGCGAACACACAACTCACAAGCTGCGCTGTTACCAGCATCAGGGTGATTGTCCCGCAAAAAAAAAAATCAGAAAATTTGATCGGTGGGAGACAAGGGGAGGGGAGACATCTTAGGGGACCACACACCTAGGACCTTAGCGGCCCGAACGTCCCGCAGGCGATCCCGCAAAACGCGTTAGGAATTGGTGTGCAGGAATTTAAAAAGTTACGAAAAAAACATGCATTTTATGCTGGCAGATTTCAATATTCATATCCAGAAAAGCATTGTGATTCAGAAAAGGGTAGATTGCATCTGATTCCTGCAAAAATTTGCCTTTTTGCCCTTCAAAAAGACTGTTCTGTGGCATATCTGGTTGATTAACCTATGTGAAATGGTGCCAAGTGATGATTCCTGTGTGTGCTTGCGTCGGATAGTCCTTTAGCACCTCTAGTATGCCTCAAATGGTCCAAAAATGGCCCAAAACCCTCAAAATGGCCCATTTTGGCACTTTGTGGTGTGTTGCAAGGCCTATGTGCATCCCCAATGCCATGTAACTTTGGCACGTCCCACAATTAACTCCTACACAAAAATCAGGATGCCCTATTATCACTTCAAAAAAAAAACATTATGCATGAGTCTAGTCCTTGGGCATCAGTTTTGTCGCCCAAAATCCTGTTCAAAGCAGAGAAAGTACTTTGACATTAACTTTGCTGATATTGCCGCTATTGACGTTGATTTGCTGCGTGTTTTCGCTACCGCCTTGCCACTCTCTACACTGAAATAAGAACTACTGAATGCAAACACAGCAAAGTGAGTTTAACGACGTGCCGTAGTGGAGTAACCCTCTCCAACGGTGGCTGTTGCGCCCTAGGATGTCCACTTGCAGAGTCGATTCCCCAACGGGGGCACATAACAGCCTTAGACCTCCTTTGTTGTTGCACTGTGCAGCCTAGCCCTCCTTGATCCTTCGGTGCTTCAGAAGTGGCCCCCAGGAGTTCGTTGATTTCCACCCCCATTCTCCTGTTTTTACCGGAGACGGCTCACAATTGAGCAAGGCTTGCAAGGGTTCTAAGTGGTGTAGAGACGGTTGATGTGGCTGAAGGGCTGTGTCAGATGGTTGACGGTGCTATGTGGGCCCCAAGCAGTCATTGCATCCATGTCACCCCCCGCTAATATTGTCGTCGCTAAAATGGCATATCCCTTCGAGGCCTAACGCCTCCAAAATGTCCGCCATCTCGCGGTCCGCCAACACATGGCGAAAGGCTTGCATCGACATGTACCACCCCCTTATCTACCCGGTCATTGCCCTGCAAACCCAGGTGTGAGGGGATGCACTCTGGCACAGATGTTTTGTAGCATGTTGAAGGCACACCGATACCCTTCACCCCCATCTGAAGCACCCACAGACCGCATGTCAGGCCTAGAAGGGGTAAGTGGCTGCCGTGGCCTGTGGAAGAAAGAAAACAGTGTGACGGAGGGGCTACACGCACCACAAGTCCCTGCGGTAAGCAACAGGCTGACCAAACATGAAGACATGGCACAGCAACAGGCATGAACATCAAGCATGCAGAACCCTCGGGGAGCTGTGTGGATTCCTCCACCACTACTTTGAATAGTGACGGTTGGATGGCTTTTCCCGGGTTTCGAACCGCTCTGAAATTGCAAGGATGATGCACTGTGTTTTCCGCGCAGAAAGGCGGAAACCTGACTCGTGATTTGTCTCATTGTTATCTGATGTTTGGCCCGATGAGAAGCACACACTCCGCTGAGGGCGATGTGCTTAGCTGCTGTTGCGTTGGCATATGCACACGTGTTTGTGCATGCATCCTCTTGTGCAACTACCAGTGACTGCTAGTGTCGTGTCATCTATGTATCTATGTACGTGCATGTGTGTGTGTGTGTGCGTGTGGGTGTCTGTGTCTGAGTGTGTGTGTCAGGGGCCGTGCAGCCCTTACCACCAGCTCTGCCCCTGCCATCCCTAACGGATACAGCTCTGCTTCCTTGGGTGCCCCGCGTCACTTCAGGGGATGCCGGCCACAGAGTACTGGAACCTTACCTTCGGCAATCCAATTAGTGGCATGAACATAACTGACCCCCTCGTCCCCGATGGCACTGACGTACAGATCGAGTTTCAGACTGGATACCAGTCAACCATCGGCGTCGCCGATATCAACGGGAATCTTTCCCGCGTGGAGCTGGTTGTAGAAGTCTGCAATCCGAGCTCGAGCAGCACATGCGCTGGCACCAGCACCGGATCTGAGTGGTACACACTCAATCCCGTGAAGATCAACTCGAAATTTGGACGCGTGCAGTTTGAGAGTTGGGAAGGGCAGCTTGCGCTGGTGTACCCTTGGGTGACGGACACTGGGTATTGCCTTCCCTGTTGCCTTGTAGTGGCTGGCGGATGTCCTGAGTGCTCTAGTAGCCCCAAGAAGTGGGATGGCCTTTGGCAAATCTCCCCATGTTCTCGGTCAGGACCATGAAGTGACATGGTCCACCATGTAGCAGGCCTCCCTGGTAATGAAGGACTTGGGACCATGGTTCGTAGATGATGATGAGGCCGTTGTTCTTCAGCTGTGATTATGCGGGAGATTATGCGGTCCACTCCAATGCCTGGCAAGGTGGGGCACTGTTTTGTCCAGCGTACCTCCCATGGTGCCGTGATGGCCCCAGCCATGAGCACCAAGGGACCAAGTGAGTTCTGCTGCACGTTCCCCACAAGCATCCCCCCCCCCCCACACGAAAGTGAACCACCATACGCCACTTTTTCCTGTTGAGTGCCCCCCCATCCCCAAAACCGAAGCCCCGACCACGAGCCAAACCCGCTACACCACCGTCAAACAGACTCAAGGCGAGGCCTCCCAAGAGAGCCTTGTTCCACCCCGATTCTGCTGCTGGGGACCCTGCAGAGTGGGCCGCTACCTGGGGAAGTTGTTGTCCAGCCCGGGTGATTCGGGTGTTTGGGCTACTGAAGAGGAATGAGTTGTGATCCCAAAGCAGCGGGCAAACAGAATACACGACGGGTAACTGTTCAGGCCCCTTGTCCGCCAAGTGGCTGGGAGCTCTTGGCCACAGGGGCTGTGTTCCCAAGTTCTGGGCGTCAGTGGCTGTAAGCACCTCCCACCTCGTCACATGATCCCTGCACAGCGTTATGGTGTGAGAAACACAGCGGTCGCAGATTGAGATATTCGAGGAAGGACACGGGAATGGCTCGGAAAAAGCAATGTTCTCAGGCAAGTTGCTCGGGCGAGGGGGGCATCGTTCCAGACGGTAATGGGTGTCTTATGGATGCATTATAGAGATCGGCAGAGATTAATTGACATCGCCATCGTAATTTTCCTGTAATTCGGGAGAATGCCGTAATGTGCACCATCTTGGTATCCCATACATGCAAATGTTGATGTTGTAGTGCTGACGCCCCTCAAGCCCTTTTGTCATGTGCTGTGAGCAGAGTATCTCTTTGCATCCATGCCCATTGCAGAAAATCCTTCCGCGTGGTGAGGTATTTGCACCACTGCGCCTTGAAAATTCCAGCCTTGAAAATTCCAGCCGGGAATGGTGCAGCATGTTGGGCTACCCTGATCTTGCACATCAGTGTGACCCGGAACCTCCCTTCTTCGGCGTGCAAGAGGATTTCTTGGTTGGTCTTGCAGCAAAATTGTTTACTCTAGTAGCCAAACACTAAGTAAAGGTGTAACTCCTGCATCCTGACCCACAAACCTACATGCAACCAACGCTGTCAAAGAAAAACGGCACGTTACGCAATCAATCAAAAACTAGATGCCCTCGGCTGACCTCATCTTCATCTTCATCTGGATCTGTGCTAAACCCAGCCGTAGCAGGCGTGACACAGTTTATAAATTGTTGGGCGGGATGCAGTTCTTGTTCAGCAGTGCTGCCCCTGCTGTGCCCTCCCTGGGGTTTGCTCAGCCGGCGTCAGATTGTTCTAAATATAGCTCCTTGTCACCGAGCCTAGCCATATGTCGGCAGTATGATGTCTGTGTGCTGGGCAAAACATGCCGCTGTGGACATCAGGTAAAGCACTAGCTTGGCATTTTTTTGTGCCTGCATGATGTCCACAGCAGCATATTGCCCACGGTACAGACATCATATTGCCCACCGATGGTTGCGGCTCGGTGCACCAGTACCGTGCAATGCTCCAGTTTGGAAAAGCTGACGCCAACTGTCCAAGCTGATTGCACTCCAATTGCAGGTTCTCCCACCATTGCTGTCCACCTTGTCACCACCCATTCGGGTTGGACTGTTGTGCAGCAATTTCGTATACGTCCCACATTGCCCGGTGGCCGACCATCATCAGATGCTTTATACATTCGCGTTAAAGGACCTGCCACCTTATTTTGTTTTGTTCAGAATCGGACGTCACACACGGACGTCGTTTGGAGGACGGTGTGCTGTGCTGCACTGTCCATCCCTCCCCTGCCCCCTGATGACACCAAACACTAGCCCAAACTTCGGTGGATGGTACCTTCAGAGTATGAAGTTGAATCGTTCAACGGTTGAGCGAAATAAACTCAACCGTGGCGGGTCCCACAAGTGGAGGTGACGGGTTTCAAAAACTGGTGTGTGTCACGACACCGCCCCTTCTCTGCAGCTTCAACAGCAGTTTGCTGCTCACTGCCTCCTTCTATTTCATCGGAATCTTCCCGGGCTACTGGTACAGAATGGCGTACGCCTATGGGGGAGTGATCTATGTGAGGTGTGTGTGGACCGTGCAACCCCCAAACCCCCCAGAGGTTCTGGCTCAGGTGAGGCCCCCTACCGCGACCCGAGCAGGCACCAGAGACAGCGCCGCAGTTCGTCAGGGCTGTATGTTTTGTCTTTTTCAAGCTGGCGCCTCAGGCGACCGCTGGGGGCCATGGACCCATGCGGGCCTCCCTCTTTAATATTGTGTGTGTGGACCGTGCACACCCACGCCCCCATGTTCCTCCTTCACTGCCCGTGTCGGGGTGTGGGCATGGGGGTGCAGGGCGGTGTTGTGGCCCACTCGTCTGCTGGGCCCAGATAGCAGCTCCTCGGCCCCAGGCTTGTCCTTCCGGAATGGGAACCGTGTGTTCTGTTTGCCACGGCAAAGGCAGTATATGGGCCGATGAGCCGAATATCATCACGACTGTCATACCCTGTGGGTCACTTTAATTGCCCCCCCCCCCCCCCCTGTCCCATGCCCCAGGGCGGCGGGGGAGGGGCCACTTGCTGATTCTCGAAAAAAAAAACACTGAGAGCGAAGGATCCAGCAGATGAACACTGCATTTGTCATGGTCCGCCAGTGAGTCCATCGTCTGTTTTGAGGTATACAGTATTGACACAACTGAAGAGGTTCTCCGCTATCCTCTAATCAGAGGCGACGGTTTTAGGAAAGCTGAGCCTGGGGGCCTCAGAGATGTGTCATAGGTACTCTCTGCTGACCGGGCGATGTTGAGGGACTCCTGTAGCCCTTGTGATGGGTGTAGTCACCCTTTTGGTGCCCTGCACTTGGCCGCTGTGCAGAGAAACCGGGCGATTCTACAGCGCGTCCTTCAATCGCATGGATATGGAGACCAGGCCTTCATCACAGGCTGTTGCTGGCCAAATCCTTCAGACACCTGTGAACATACGCGTCTACAATCCTGACAATTCAGCACCCTTCATTGCATTGGTACTGGCGGCCGTCCAAGACCAAAACCAACGGTGTGCGTATCATCTGATTTCTCCGAGTAGGGCCAGGGTCGAGTAGCAGGTGGAACACGAGGCTACAAAAGGTTGTATCGCCGATGGGTCATGTGTGTATGTTCCTCTTGATTGTCAGTGTTGTAGGGTGAGGATGTGTGTTCTGTGGTGTGGCTACTGTGTGACGGTGTTGATTGCATGATGGTGTGTACTGTGTGATGGTGTGTATTGTGTGATGGTGTGTATTGTGTGATGGTGTGTATTGTGTGATGGTATGTATTGTGTGATGGTGCGTATTGTGTGATGGTGCGTACTGTGTGATGGTGTGTACTGTGTGATGGTGGGTACTGTGTGATGGTGTGTATTGTGTGATGGTGTGTATTGTGTGATGGTGTGTATTGTGTGATGGTATGTATTGTGTGATGGTGTGTAGTGTGTGATGGTGCGTACTGTGTGATGGTGTGTACTGTGTGATGGTGGGTACTGTGTGATGGTGTGTATTGTGTGATGGTGTGTATTGTGTGATGGTGTGTATTGTATGATGGTATGTACTGTGTGATGGTGTGTACTGTGTGATGGTGTGTACTGTGTGATGGTGTGTACTGTGTGATGGTGGGTACTGCCTGATGGTGTGTATTGTGTGATGGTGTGTATTGTGTGATGGTGTGTATTGTGTGATGGTATGTACTGTGTGATGGTGTGTACTGTGTGATGGTGGGTACTGTGTGATCGAGTCGGATGGGCCAGAGCGGGCCCCCACCACCGGGACCAGCCAATACGGGGCGCTCCTCCCGGAGACGGTGCTCCCCGGATGAGGCAGAGGTACCACTGCCATACCAAGTTCCCCAGCTCAAGCCCTGTCGGGGTCAGGTAGCTCTACCGGCTGGTGTCCTCTCTGGGCCTCTGAGTGCGTGTGTTTCTCAGGGTTACAGCGGTACCGACACATCCCAGCGAGTGCGCGCGCCGCCCATCTGAGGTGAAACCCACTAGCTCCCAGAACGCCGGGGCCTGCCGGCGGGACTAGTGTCTTCGAGCGTCCGCTCACCTGCCCGTGGTGGGCCTTTCTTGGCCCGGGCACCTTCCTCTTTCACGCCATGCATGGTGCTCTCTGCCCCCCCTCACCTGGGGCCCATTTCGTCGGAGTGAGTGTGTGTGTAACGGCTAGACATTCTGCCGAGGGACGCCCCAGGGCGGACCAGCGGACGATGGATCTGGCGCTCCATGACATGACATGACATGGGTACTGTGTGACGGTGTGTACTGTGTGATGGTGTGTACTGTGTGATGGTGTGTACTGTGTGATGGTGTGTACTGTGTGATGGTGTGTACTGTGTGATGGTGTGTACTGTGTGATGGTGTGTACTGTGTGATAGTGTGTACTGTGTGATGGTGTGTACTGTGTGATGGTGTGTGCTGTGTGATGGTGTGTACTGTGTGATGGTGTGTACTGTGTGATGGTGTGTATTGTGTGGTGGTGTGTACTGTGTGATGGAGTGTACTGTGTGATGGTGTGTACTGTGTGATGGTGTGTACTGTGTGATGGTGTGTACTGTGTGATGGTGTGTATTGTGTGATGGTGTGTGCTGTGTGATGGTGTGTACTGTGTGATGGTGTGTACTGTGTGATGGTGTGTACTGTGTGATGGTGTGTACTGTGTGATGGTGTGTACTGTGTGATGGTGTGTATTGTGTGATGGTATGTACTGCGTGATGGTGTGTATTGTGTGATGGTGTGTACTGTGTGACGGTGCGTACTGTGTGATGGTGTGTACTGTGTGATGGTGTGTACTGTGTGATGGTGTGTACTGTGTGATGGTGTGTCCTGTGTTATGGTGTGTACTGTGTGATGGTGTGTACTGTGTGATGGTGTGTACTGTGTGATGGTGTGTATTGTGTGATGGTGTGTACTGTGTGATGCTGCGAATTGTGTGATGGTGTGTACTCTGTGATGGTGTGTACTGTGTTATGGTGTGTACTGTGTGATGGTGTGTACTGTGTGATGGTGTGTACTGTGTGATGGTGTGTACTGCCTGATGGTGTGTACTGTGTGATAGGGTGTACTGTGTGATGGTGTGAATTCTGTGATGGCGTGTACTGTGTGATGCCGTGTACTGTGTTGTGGTGTGTACTGTTTGATGGTGTGTGGTGTGTGATGGTGTTTCTTGTGTGATGGTGTGACTTGTGTGATGTTGTGTACTGTGTGATGGTCTGTACTGTGTGATGGTGTGTATTGTGTGGTGGTGTGTACTGTGTGATGGTGTGTACTGTGTGATGGTGTGTACTGTGTGATGGTGTGTACTGTGTGATGGTGTGTATTGTGTGATGGTGTGTACTGTGTGATGGTGTGTACTGTGTGATGGTGTGTACTGTGTTATGGTGTGTACTGTGTGATGGTGTGTACCGTGTGATGGTGCGTATTGTGTGATGGTGTGTATTGTGTGATGGTGTGTACTGTGTGACGGTGTGTACTGTGCGACGGTGTGTACTGTGTGATGGTGTGTATTGCGTGATGGTGTGTACTGTTTGATGGTGTATATTGTGTGATGGTGTGTATTGTGTGATGGTGTGTACTGTGTGATGGTGTGTACTGTGTGATGGTCTGTACTGTGTGATGGTGTGTATTGTGTGGTGGTGTGTACTGTGTGATTGTCTGTACTGTGTGATTGTGTGTACTGTGTGATGGTGTGTACTGTGTGATGGTGTGTATTGTGTGATGGTGTGTACTGTGTGATGGTGTGTACTGTGTGATGGTGTGTACTGTGTTATGGTGTGTACTGTGTGATGGTGTGTACTGTGTGATGGTGCGTATTGTGTGATGGTGTGTATTGTGTGATGGTGTGTACTGTGTGACGGTGTGTACTGTGCGACGGTGTGTACTGTGTGATGGTGTGTATTGTGTGATGGTGTGTACTGTTTGATGGTGTATATTGTGTGATGGTTTGTATTGTGTGATGGTGTGTACTATGTGACGGTGTTGATTGCACGATGGTGTGGGTTGTGTGATGGTGTGTATTGTGTGATGGTGTGTACTATGTGATGGTGTGTACTGTGTGCTGGTATGTACTGCCTGATGGTGTGTCTTGTGTGATGGTGTGTACTGTGTGATGGTGTGTATTGTGTGATAGTGTGTACTGTTTGATGGTGTGTACTCTGTGATGGTGCGTATTGTGTGATGGTGTGTTCTGTGTGATGGTGTGAACTGTGTGATGGTGTGTACTGTGTGATGCTGTGAATTGTGTGATGGTGTGTACTGTGTGATGGTGTGTACTGTGTGATGGTGTGTATTGTGTGATGGTGTGTACTGTGTTATGGTGTGTACTATGTGATGGTGTGTACTGTGTGATAGTGTGTACTGTGTGATGGTGTGTACTGCCTGATGGTGTGTACTGTGTGATAGTGTGTACTGTGTGATGGTGTGAATTGTGTAATGGTGTGTACTGTGTTATGGTGTGTACTGTGTGATGGTGTGTACTGTGTGATGGTGTGTACTGTGTGATGGTGTGTATTGTGTGATGGTGTGTACTGTGTGATGGTGTGTACTGTGTGATGGTGTGTACTGTGTGATGGTGTGTACTGTGTGATAGGGTGTACTGTGTGATGGTGTGAATTCTGTGATGGCGTGTACTGTGTGATGGTGTGTACTGTGTTGTGGTGTGTACTGTTTGATGGTGTGTGGTGTGTGATGGTGTTTCTTGTGTGATGGTGTGAATTGTGTGATGGTGTGTACTGTGTGATGGTGTGTATTGTGTGATGGTGTGTACTGTGTGATGGTGTGTACTGTGTGATGGTGTGTACTGTGTGATGGTGTGTACTGTGTGATGGTGTGTATTGTGTGGTGGTGTGTACTGTGTGATGGCGTGTACTGTGTGATGGTGTGTATTGTGTGATGGTGTGTACTGTGTGATGGTGTGTACTGTGTGATGGTGTGTACTGTGTGATGGTGTGTATTGTGTGATGGTGTGTACTGTGTGATGGTGTGTACTATGTGATGGTGTGTACTGTGTGATGGTGTGTACTGTGTGATGGTGTGTACTGTGTGATGGTGTGTATTGTGTGATGGTGTGTACTGTGTGATGGTGTGTACTGTGTGATGGTGTGTACTGTGTGATGGTGCGTACTATGTGATGGTGTGTACTGTGTGATGGTGTGTACTGTGTGATGGTGTGTACTGTGTGATGGTGTGTACTGTGTTATGGTGTGTACTGTGTGATGGTGTGTACTGTGTGATGGTGTGTATTGTGTGATGGTGTGTACTGTGTGATGCTGCGAATTGTGTGATGGTGTGTACTCTGTGATGGTGTGTACTGTGTTATGGTGTGTACTGTGTGATGGTGTGTACTGTGTGATGGTGTGTACTGTGTGATGGTGTGTACTGCCTGATGGTGTGTACTGTGTGATAGGGTGTACTGTGTGATGGTGCGAATTCTGTGATGGCGTGTACTGTGTGATGGTGTGTACTGTGTTGTGGTGTGTACTGTTTGATGGTGTGTGGTGTGTGATGGTGTTTCTTGTGTGATGGTGTGACTTGTGTGATGTTGTGTACTGTGTGATTGTGTGTATTGTGTGATGGTGTGTACTGTGTGATGGTGTGTACTGTGTGATGGTCTGTACTGTGTGATGGTGTGTACTGTGTTATGGTGTGTACTGTGTGATGGTGTGTACTGTGTGATGGTGTGTACTGTGTTATGGTGTGTACTGTGTGATGGTGTGTACTGTGTGATGGTGCGTATTGTGTGATGGTGTGTATTGTGTGATGGTGGGTACTGTGTGACGGTGTGTACTGTGCGACGGTGTGTACTGTGTGATGGTGTGTATTGTGTGATGGTGTGTACTGTTTGATGGTGTATATTGTGTGATGGTGTGTATTGTGTGATGGTGTGTACTATGTGACGGTGTTGATTGCACGATGGTGTGGGTTGTGTGATGGTGTGTATTGTGTGATGGTGTGTATTGTGTGATGGTGTGTACTGTGTGATGCTGTGAATTGTGTGATGGTGTGTACTGTGTGATGGTGTGTACTGTGTGATGCTGTGAATTGTGTGATGGTGTGTACTGTGTTATGGTGTGTACTATGTGATGGTGTGTACTGTGTGATAGTGTGTACTGTGTGATGGTGTGTACTGCCTGATGGTGTGTACTGTGTGCTAGTGTGTACTGTGTGATGGTGTGAATTGTGTAATGGTGTGTACTGTGTTATGGTGTGTACTGTGTGATGGTGTGTACTGTGTGATGGTGTGTACTGTGTGATGGTGTGTATTGTGTGATGGTGTGTACTGTGTGATGGTGTGTACTGTGTTATGCTGTGTACTGTTTGATGGTGTGTACTGTGTGATGGTGTGTACTGTGTGATGGTGTGTATTGTGTGATGGTGTGTACTGTGTGATGGTGTGTACTATGTGATGGTGTGTACTGTGTGATGGTGCGTACTGTGTGATGGTGTGTACTGTGTGATGGTGTGTACTGTGTGATGGTGTGTACTGTGTGATGGTGTGTACTGTGTGATGGTGTGTACTGTGTGATGGTGTGTATTGTGTGATGGTGTGTACTGTGTGATGCTGCGAATTGTGTGATGGTGTGTACTCTGTGATGGTGTGTACTGTGTTATGGTGTGTACTGTGTGATGGTGTGTACTGTGTGATGGTGTGTACTGTGTGATGGTGTGTACTGCCTGATGGTGTGTAATGTGTGATAGGGTGTACTGTGTGATGGTGTGAATTCTGTGATGGCGTGTACTGTGTGCTGGTGTGTACTGTGTTGTGGTGTGTACTGTTTGATGGTGTGTGGTGTGTGATGGTGTTTCTTGTGTGATGGTGTGACTTGTGTGATGTTGTGTACTGTGTGATTGTGTGTATTGTGTGATGGTGTGTACTGTGTGATGGTGTGTACTGTGTGATGGTCTGTACTGTGTGATGGTGTGTATTGTGTGGTGGTGTGTACTGTGTGATGGTGTGTACTGTGTGATGGTGTGTACTGTGTGATGGTGTGTACTGTGTGATGGTGTGTATTGTGTGATGGTGTGTACTGTGTGATGGTGTGTACTGTGTGATGGTGTGTACTGTGTTATGGTGTGTACTGTGTGATGGTGTGTACTGTGTGATGGTGCGTATTGTGTGATGGTGTGTATTGTGTGATGGTGTGTACTGTGTGACGGTGTGTACTGTGCGACGGTGTGTACTGTGTGATGGTGTGTATTGTGTGATGGTGTGTACTGTTTGATGGTGTATATCGTGTGATGGTGTGTATTGTGTGATGGTGTGTACTATGTGACGGTGTTGATTGCACGATGGTGTGGGTTGTGTGATGGTGTGTATTGTGTGATGGTGTGTACTATGTGATGGTGTGTACTGTGTGATGGTATGTACTGCCTGATGGTGTGTCTTGTGTGATGGTGTGTACTGTGTGATGGTGTGTATTGTGTGATAGTGTGTACTGTGTGATGGTGTGTACTCTGTGATGGTGCGTATTGTGTGATGGTGTGTTCTGTGTGATGGTGTGAATTGTGTGATGGTGTGTACTGTGTGATGCTGTGAATTGTGTGATGGTGTGTACTGTGTGATGGTGTGTACTGTGTGATGCTGTGAATTGTGTGATGGTGTGTACTGTGTTATGGTGTGTACTACGTGATGGTGTGTACTGTGTGATAGTGTGTACTGTGTGATGGTGTGTACTGCCTGATGGTGTGTACTGTGTGATAGTGTGTACTGTGTGATGGTGTGAATTGTGTAATGGTGTGTACTGTGTTATGGTGTGTACTGTGCTATGGTGTGTACTGTGTGAGGTGTGTACTGTGTGATGGTGTGTACTGTGTGATGGTGTGTACTGTGTGATGGTGTGTACTGTGTGATGGTGTGTACTGTGTGATGGTGTGTGCTGTGTGATGGTGTGTTCTGTGTGATGGTGTGTACTGCCTGATGGTGTGTACTGTGTGATGGTGTGTACCGTGTGATGGTGTGAATTGTGTGAGGTGTGTACTGTGTGATGGTGTGTACTGTGTTATGGTGTGTACTGTGTGAGGTGTGTACTGTGTGATGGTGTGTACTGTGTGATGGTGTGTACTGTGTGATGGTGTGTACTGTGTGATGCTCCGAATTGTGTGATGGTGTGTACTGTGTGATGGTGTGTACTGTGTTATGGTGTGTACTGTGTGATGGTGTGTACTGTGTGATGGTGTGTACTGTGTGATGGTGTGTACTGCCTGATGGTGTGTACTGTGTGATAGTGTGTACTGTGTGATGGTGTGTATTGTGTGATGGTGTGTACTGTGTGATGGTGTGTACTGTGTGATGGTGTGTACTGTGTGATGGTGTGTACTGTGTGATGGTGTGTACTGTGTGATGGTGTGTACTGTCTGATGGTGTCTATTTTGTGATGGTGTGTGCTGTGTGATGGTGTGTACTGTGTGACGGTGTGTACTGTGTGATGGTGTGTACTCTGTGATGGTGTGTACTGTGTGATGGTGCGTATTGTGTGATGGTGTGTATTGTGTGATGGTGTGTACTGTGTGACGGTGTGTAGTGTGTGACGGTGTGTACTGTGTGATGGTGTGTATTGTGTGATGGTGTGTATTGTGTGATGGTGTGTACTGTTTGATGGTGTGTACTGTGTGATGGTGTGTATTGTGTGATAGTGTGTACTGTGTGATGGTGTGTACTGTGTGATGGTGTGTACTGTGTGATGGTGCGTACCGTGTGATGGTGTGTACTGTGTGATGGTGTGTACTGTGTGAGGTGTGTACTGTGTGATGGTGTGTACTGGGTGATGGTGTGTACTGTGTGATGGTGTGTACTGTGTGATGGTGTGTACTGTGTGATGGTGTGAATTGTGTAATGGTGTGTACTGTGTGATGGTGTGTACTGTGTTGTGGTGTGTACTGTTTGATGGTGTGTGGTGTGTGATGGTGTTTCTTGTGTGATGGTGTGAATTGTGTGATGGTGTGTACTCTGTCATGGTGTGTATTGTGTGATGGTGTGTACTGTGTGATGGTGTGTACTGTGTGATGGTGTGAATTGTGTGGTGGTGTGTACTGTGTGATGGTGTGTACTGTGTGATGGTGTGTACTGTGTGATGGTGTGTACTGTGTGATGGTGTGTATTGTGTGATGCTGTGTACTGTGTGATGGTCTGTACTGTGTGAGGTTTGTACTGTGTTATGCTGTGTACTGTGTGATGGTGTGTACTGTGTGATGGTGCGTATTGTGTGATGGTGTGTATTGTGTGATGTTGTGTACTGTGTGACGGTGTGTACTGTGCGACGGTGTGTCCTGTGTGATGGTGTGTATTGTGTGATGGTGTGTACTGTTTGATGGTGTATATTGTGTGATGGTGTGTATTGTGTGATGGTGTGTACTGTGAGATGGTGTGTACGGTGTGATGGTATGTACTGCCTGATGGTGTGTCTTGTGTGATGGTGTGTACTGTGTGATGGTGTGTATTGTGTGATAGTGTGTACTGTGTGATGGTGTGTACTCTGTGATGGTGCGTATTGTGTGATGGTGTGTACTGTGTGATGGTGTTCACTGTGTGATGGTGTGAATTGTGTGATGGTGTGTACTGTGTGATGGTGTGTATTGTGTGATGGTGTGTACTGTGTGATGGTGTGTACTGTGTTATGGTGTGTACTATGTGATGGTGTGTACCGTGTGATGGTGTGTACTGTGTGATGGTGTGAATTGTGTAATGGTGTGTACTGTGTGATGGTGTGTACTGTGTTATGGTGTGTACTGTGTGATGGTGTGTACTGTGTGATGGTGTGTACTGTGTGATGGTGTGTACTGTGTGATGGTGTGTACTGTGTGATTGTGTGTACTGTGTGATGGTGTGTACTGTGTGATGGTGTGTGCTGTGTGATGGTGTGTACTGTGTGATGGTGTGTATTGCCTGATTGTGTGTACTGTGTGATAGTGTGTACCGTGTGATGGTGTGAATTGTGTAATGGTGTGTACTCTGTGATGGTGTGTACTGTGTTACGGTGTGTACTGTGTGAGGTGTGTACTGTGTGATGGTGTGTACCGTGTGATGGTGTGTACTGTGTGATGGTGTGTACTGTGTGATGCTCCGAATTGTGTGATGGTGTGTACTGTGTGATGGTGTGTACTGTGTTATGGTGTGTATTGTGTGATGGTGTGTACTGTGTGATGGTGTGTACTGTGTGATGGTGTGTACTGCCTGATGGTGTGTATTGTGTGATGGTGTGTACTGTGTGACGGCGTGTAGTGTGTGACGGTGTGTCCTGTGTGATGGTGTGTATTGTGTGATGGTGTGTACTGTGTGATGGTGTGTACTGTGTGATGGTGTATACTGTGTGATGGTGTGTACTGTGTGATGGTGTGTACTGTGTGATGGTGTGTACTGTGTGATGGTGTGTATTATGTGATGGTGTGTGCTGTGTGATGGTGTGTACTGTGTGACGGTGTGTACTGTGTGATGGTGTGTACTCTGTGATGGTGTGTAGTGTGTGACGGTGTGTACTGTGTGATGGTGCGTATTGTGTGATGGTGTGTATTGTGTGATGGTGTGTACTGTGTGACGGTGTGTATTGTGTAACGGTGTGTACTGTGTGATGGTGTGTATTGTGTGATGGTGTGTATTGTGTGATGGTGTGTACTGTTTGATGGTGTGTACTGTGTGATGGTGTGTATTGTGTGATAGTGTGTACTGTGTGATGGTGTGTATTGTGTGATGGTGTGTACTGTGTGATGGTGCGTACCGTGTGATGGTGTGTACTGTGTGATGCTGTGTACTGTGTGATGGTGTGTACTGTGTGATGGTGTGTACTGTGTGACGGTGTTGATTGCACGATGGTGTGGGTTGTGTGATGGTGTGTACTGTGTGATGGTGTGTATTGTGTGATGGTGTGTACTGTTTGATGGTGTGTACTGTGTGATGGTGTGTACTGTGTGATGGTGTGTACTGCGTGATGGTGTGTATTGTGTGATGGTGTGTACTGTGTGATGGTGCGTACTGTGTGACGGTGTGTATTGTGTTATGGTGTGTACTGTGTGATGGTGTGCACTGTGTGATGGTGCGTATTGTGTGATGGTGTGTACTGTGTGACCGTGTGTACTGTGTGACGGTGTGTACTGTGTGATGGTGTGTACTGTTTGACGGTGTGTATTGTGTGATGGTGTGTATTGTGTGATGGTGTGTACTATGTGACGGTGTTGATTGCACGATGGTGTGGGTTGTGTGATGGTGTGTATTGTGTGATGGTGTGTACTGTGTGATGGTGTGTACTGTGTGATGGTATGTACTGCGTGATGGTGTGTATTGTGTGATGGTGTGTACTGTGTGATGGTGTGTATTGTGTGATAGTGTGTACTGTGTGATGGTGTGTATTGTGTGATTGTGTGTATTGTGTGATGGTGTGTACTCTGTGATGGTGCGTATTGTGTGATGGTGTGTACTGTGTGATGGTGTGTACTGTGTGATGGTGTGAATTGTGTGATGGTGTGTACTGTGTGATGGTGTGTACTGTCTGATGGTGTGTATGGTGTGATGGTGTGTACTGTGTGGTAGTGTGTACTGTGTGATGGTGTGTACTGCCTGATGGTGTGTACTGTGTGATAGTGTGTACCGTGTGATGGTGTAAATTGTGTAATGGTGTGTACTGTGTGATGGTGTGTACTGTGTTATGGTGTGTACTGTGTGAGGTGTGTACTGTGTGATGGTGTGTACTGTGTGATGGTGTAAAACGTGTGATGGTGTGTACTGTGTGATGCTCCGAATTGTGTGATGGTGTGTACTGTGTGATGGTGTGTACTGTGTTATGGTGTGTACTGTGTGATGGTGTGTACTGTGTAATGGTGTGTATTGTGTGATGGTGTGTCCTGCCTGATGGTGTGTACTGTGTGATAGTGTGTACTGTGTGATGGTGTGTATTGTGTGATGGTGTGTACTGTGTGATGGTGTGTACTGTTTGATGGTGTGTACTGTGTGATGGTGTGTACTATGTGATGGTGTGTATTATGTGTTGGTGTGTGCTGTGTGATGGTGTGTACTGTGTGACGGTGTGTACTGTGTGATGGTGCGTATTGTGTGATGGTGTGTATTGTGTGATGGTGTGTATTGTGCGACGGTGTGTAGTGTGTGACGGTGTGTACTGTGTGATGGTGTGTATTGTGTGATGGTGTGTATTGTGTGATGGTGTGTACTGTTTGATGGTGTGTACTGTGTGATGGTGTGTATTGTGTGATAGTGTGTACTGTGTGATGGTGTGTATTGTGTGATGGTGTGTACTGTGTGATGGTGTGTACTGTGTGATGGTGTGTACTGTGTGATGGTGTGTATTGTGTGATGGTGTGTACTGTGTCATGGTGTGTATTGTGTGATGGTGTGTACTGTGTGACGGTGTTGATTGCACGATGGTGTGGGTTGTGTGATGGTGTGTACTGTTTGATGGTGTGTACTGTGTGATGGTGTGTACTGTGTGATGGTATGTACTGCGTGATGGTGTGTATTGTGTGACGGTGTGTACTGTGTGATGGTGTGCATTGTGTGATAGTGTGTACTGTGTGATGGTGTGTATTGTGTGATGGTGTGTATTGTGTGATGGTGTGTACTGTGTGATGGTGCGTATTGTGTGATGGTGTGTATTGTGTGATGGTGTGTACTGTGTGATGGTGTATAGTGTGTGACGGTGTGTACTGTGTGACGGTGCGTATTGTGTGATGGTGTGTATTGTGTGATGGTGTGTACTGTGTGACGGTGTGTAGTGTGTGACGGTGTGTACTATGTGATGGTATGTACTGTGTGATGGTGTGTATTGTGTGATGGTGTGTACTGTTTGATGGTGTGTACTGTGTGATGGTGTGTATTGTGTGATAGTGTGTACTGTGTGATGGTGTGTATTGTGTGATGGTGTGTACTGTGTGATGGTGTGTATTGTGTGATGGTGTGTGCTGTGTGATGGTGTGTACTCTGTGATGGTGTGTACTGCGTGATGGTGTGTACTGTGTGATGGTGTGTATTGTGTGATGGTGTTTACTGTGTGACGGTGTTGATTGCACGATGGTGTGGAGCGGCGTTGACCCGGGTCACTAAAAGCCCCAGGCGCTCAAGCTGTGGCCTATGAGCGTTACTATGAAGGCAAAGCAGGCTGAGAGGCGAGTGGTGAAGAAGACCCTCGAAGCCCTGTTCCCGGCGGGCGATAAGGCGGTTGGTGAGCCAGAGTAGCCCACTGGCATGCCAGACTGTGATCTTGACTTGGACATGGACCTAGAGGTCGGGGCAGATGAGGACGACGAGTACATCTCGAGCTAACCCCGCCCACCCACCTGACTCCAACAGCCTGACCTAGAACCTGCCCCCAACCTCCAAGGCTAGTTGTGTCCCAAGTCGCGCCCCTGGCGGGGCCCCTTGAGAGGGCCCCGCTGTGACTAGACCGGTTGTGTGATGGTGTGTACTGGTGTGTTATTTGTGATGGTGTGTACTGTGTGATGGTATGTACTGTGTGATGGTGTATATTGTGTGATGGTGTGTACTGTGTGATGGTGTGTATTGTGTGATAGTGTGTACTGTGTGATGGTGTGTACTGTGTGATGGTGTGTATTGTGTGATGGTGTGTACTGTGTGATGGTGCGTGTTGTGTGATGGTGTGTATTGTGTGATGGTGCGCACTGTGTGATGGTGTGTATTGTGTGATGTTGTGTACTGTGTGATGTTGTGTACTGTGTGATGGTGTGTATTGTGTGATGATGTGTACTGTGTGATGGTGTGTATTGTGTGATGGTGTGTATTGTGTACTGTGTGATGGTCTGTATTGTGTGATGATGTGTACCAGTTGATGGTGTGTACTGTGTGATGGTGTGAATTGTGTGATGGTGTGTACTGTGTGATGGTGTGTATTGCGTGATGGTGTGTACTGTGTGATGGTGTGTACTGTGTGATGGTGTGTACTGTGTGATGCTGTGTACTGTGTGATGGTGTGTATTGTGTGATAGTGTGTACTGTGTGATGGTGTGTATTGTGTGATGGTGTGTACTGTGTGATGGTGCGTACCGTGTGATGGTGTGTACTGTGTGATGGTGTGTACTGTGTGATGGTGTGTACTGTGTGATGGTGCGTACTGTGTGATGGTGTGTACTGTGTGATGGTGTGTATTGTGTGATGGTGTGTACTGTGTGACGGTGTTGATTGCACGATGGTGTGGGTTGTATGCTGATGTGTACTGTTTGATGGTGTGTACTGTGTGATGGTGTGTACTGTGTGATGGTATGTACTGTGTGATGGTGTGTATTGTGTGACGGTGTGTACTGTGTGATGGTGTGTATTGTGTGATGGTGTGTACTGTGTGATGGTATGTACTGTGTGATGGTGTGTATTGTGTGATGGTGCGCACTGTGTGATGGTGTGTATTGTGTGATGTTGTGTACTGTGTGATGTTGTGTACTGTGTGATGGTGTGTATTGTGTGATGATGTGTACTTTGTGATGGTGTGTATTGTGTGATGGTGTGTATTGTGTACTGTGTGATGGTCTGTATTGTGTGATGATGTGTACTGTTTGATGGTGTGTACTGTGTGATGGTGTGTATTGTGTGATGGTGTGTACTGTGTGATGGTGTGTACTGTGTGATGGTGTGTACTGTGTGATGGTGTGTACTGTGTGATGGTGTGTACTGTGTGTTGGTGTGTACTGTGTGATGGTGTGTACTGTGTGATAGTGTGTATTGTGTGATGGTGTGTATTGTGTGATGGTGTGTACTGTGTGATGGTGCGTACCGTGTGATGGTGTGTATTGTGTGATGGTGTGTACTGTGTGATGGTGTGTACTGTGTGATGGTGCGTACTGTGTGATGGTGTGTACTGTGTGATGGTGTGTATTGTGTGATGGTGTGTACTGTGTGACGGTGTTGATTGCACGATGGTGTGGGTTGTGTGATGGTGTGTACTGGTGTGTTATTTGTGATGGTGTGTACTGCTTGATGGTGTGTACTGTGTGATGGTTTGTATTGTGTGATGCTGTGTACTGTGTGATGGTGTGTATTGTGTGATGGTGTGTACTGTGTGATGTTGTGTACTGTGTGATGGTGTGTAATGTGTGATGGTGTGTACTGTGTGATGGTGTGTACTGTGTGATGGTGTGTACTGTGTGATGGTGTGTACTGTGTGATGGTGTGTACTGTGTGAGGGTGTGTACTGTGTGATGGTGTGTACTGTGTGATGGTGTGTATTGTGTGATGGTGTGTACTGTGTGATGGTGTGTTTTGTGTGATGGTGTGTACTGTGTGATGTTGTGTACTGTGTGATGGTGTGTACTGTGTGATGGTGCGTACTGTGTGATGGTGTGTACTGTGTGATGGTGTGTACTGTGTGATGGTGTGTACTGTGTGATGGTGTGTACTGTGTGATGGTGTGTACTGTGTGATGGTGTGTATTGTGTGATGGTGTGTATTGTGTGATGGTGTGTACTGTGTGATGGTGTGTATTGTGTGATGGTGTGTATTGTGTGATGCTGTGTACTCTGTGATTGTGTGTACTGTGTGATGGTGTGTATTGTGTGATGGTGTGTACTGTGTGATGGTGTGTATTGTGTGATGCTGTGTACCGTGTGATGGTGTGTACTGTGTGATGGTGTGTATTGTGTGATGGTGTGTACTGTGTGATGGTGTGTACTGTGTGATGCTGTGTATTGTGTGATGGTGTGTACTGTGTGATGCTGTGTACTGTGTGATGGTGTGTATTGTGTGATGGTGTGTACTGTGTGATGGTGTGTACTGTGTGATGGTGTGTACTGTGTGATGGTGTGTATTGTGTGATGGTGTATATTGTGTGATGGTGTGTATTGTGTGATAGTGTGTGCTGTGTGATGGTGTGTATTGTGTGATGGTGTGTACTGTGTGATGGTGTGTCCTGTGTGATGGTGCGTATTGTGTAATGGTGTTTATTGTGTGATGGTGTGTACTGTGTGATGGTGTGTACTGTGTGATGGTGCGCATTGTGTGATGGTGTGTACTGTGTGATGGTGTGTATTGTGTGATGGTGCGTATTGTGTGATGGTTTGTATTGTGTGATGGTGTGTACTGTGTGATGGTGTGTACTGTGTGATGGTGTGTATTGTGTGATGGTGTGTATTGTGTGATGGTGTGTACTGTGTGATGGTGTGTATTGTGTGATGGTGTGTATTGTGTGATAGTGTGTACAGTGTGATGGTGTGTATTGTGTGATGGTGTGTACTGTGTGATGGTGTGTACTGTGTGATGGTGTGTATTGTGTGATGGTGTGTATTGTGTGATGGTGTGTACTGTGTGATGGTGTGTACTGTGTGGTGGTGTGTACTGTGTGATAGTGTGTACTGTGTGATGGTGTGTACTGTGTGATGGTGTGTACTGTGTGATGGTGCGTATTGTGTGATGGTGTGTACTGTGTGATGGTGTGTACTGTGTGGTGGTGTGTATTGTGTGATGGTGTGTATTGTGTGATAGGGTGTACTGTGTGATGGTGTGTATTGGGTGATGGTGTGTACTGTGTGATGGTGTGTATTGTGTGATGGTGTGTACTGTCTGATGGTGTGTACTGTGTGATGGTGTGTACTGTGTGATGGTGTGTATTGTGTGATGGTGTGTACTGTGTGATGGTGCGTACCGTGTGATGGTGTGTACTGTGTGATGGTGTGTACTGTGTGATGGTGTGTACTGTGTGATGGTGCGTACTGTGTGATGGTGTGTACTGTGTGATGGTGTGTATTGTGTGATGGTGTGTACTGTGTGACGGTGTTGATTGCACGATGGTGTGGGTTGTATGCTGATGTGTACTGTTTGATGGTGTGTACTGTGTGATGGTGTGTACTGTGTGATGGTATGTACTGTGTGATGGTGTGTATTGTGTGACGGTGTGTACTGTGTGATGGTGTGTATTGTGTGATGGTGTGTACTGTGTGATGGTATGTACTGTGTGATGGTGTGTATTGTGTGATGGTGCGCACTGTGTGATGGTGTGTATTGTGTGATGTTGTGTACTGTGTGATGTTGTGTACTGTGTGATGGTGTGTATTGTGTGATGATGTGTACTTTGTGATGGTGTGTATTGTGTGATGGTGTGTATTGTGTACTGTGTGATGGTCTGTATTGTGTGATGATGTGTACTGTTTGATGGTGTGTACTGTGTGATGGTGTGTATTGTGTGATGGTGTGTACTGTGTGATGGTGTGTACTGTGTGATGGTGTGTACTGTGTGATGGTGTGTACTGTGTGATGGTGTGTACTGTGTGTTGGTGTGTACTGTGTGATGGTGTGTACTGTGTGATAGTGTGTATTGTGTGATGGTGTGTATTGTGTGATGGTGTGTACTGTGTGATGGTGCGTACCGTGTGATGGTGTGTATTGTGTGATGGTGTGTACTGTGTGATGGTGTGTACTGTGTGATGGTGCGTACTGTGTGATGGTGTGTACTGTGTGATGGTGTGTATTGTGTGATGGTGTGTACTGTGTGACGGTGTTGATTGCACGATGGTGTGGGTTGTGTGATGGTGTGTACTGGTGTGTTATTTGTGATGGTGTGTACTGCTTGATGGTGTGTACTGTGTGATGGTTTGTATTGTGTGATGCTGTGTACTGTGTGATGGTGTGTATTGTGTGATGGTGTGTACTGTGTGATGTTGTGTACTGTGTGATGGTGTGTACTGTGTGATGGTGTGTACTGTGTGATGGTGTGTACTGTGTGATGGTGTGTACTGTGTGATGGTGTGTACTGTGTGATGGTGTGTACTGTGTGAGGGTGTGTACTGTGTGATGGTGTGTACTGTGTGATGGTGTGTATTGTGTGATGGTGTGTACTGTGTGATGGTGTGTTTTGTGTGATGGTGTGTACTGTGTGATGTTGTGTACTGTGTGATGGTGTGTACTGTGTGATGGTGCGTACTGTGTGATGGTGTGTACTGTGTGATGGTGTGTACTGTGTGATGGTGTGTACTGCGTGATGGTGTGTACTGTGTGATGGTGTGTACTGTGTGATGGTGTGTATTGTGTGATGGTGTGTATTGTGTGATGGTGTGTACTGTGTGATGGTGTGTATTGTGTGATGGTGTGTATTGTGTGATGCTGTGTACTCTGTGATGGTGTGTACTGTGTGATGGTGTGTATTGTGTGATGGTGTGTACTGTGTGATGGTGTGTATTGTGTGATGATGTGTACCGTGTGATGGTGTGTACTGTGTGATGGTGTGTATTGTGTGATGGTGTGTACTGTGTGATGGTGTGTACTGTGTGATGCTGTGTATTGTGTGATGGTGTGTACTGTGTGATGCTGTGTACTGTGTGATGGTGTGTATTGTGTGATGGTGTGTACTGTGTGATGGTGTGTACTGTGTGATGGTGTGTACTGTGTGATGGTGTGTATTGTGTGATGGTGTATATTGTGTGATGGTGTGTATTGTGTGATAGTGTGTGCTGTGTGATGGTGTGTATTGTGTGATGGTGTGTACTGTGTGATGGTGTGTCCTGTGTGATGGTGCGTATTGTGTAATGGTGTTTATTGTGTGATGGTGTGTACTGTGTGATGGTGTGTACTGTGTGATGGTGCGCATTGTGTGATGGTGTGTACTGTGTGATGGTGTGTATTGTGTGATGGTGCGTATTGTGTGATGGTTTGTATTGTGTGATGGTGTGTACTGTGTGATGGTGTGTACTGTGTGATGGTGTGTATTGTGTGATGGTGTGTATTGTGTGATGGTGTGTACTGTGTGATGGTGTGTATTGTGTGATGGTGTGTATTGTGTGATAGTGTGTACAGTGTGATGGTGTGTATTGTGTGATGGTGTGTACTGTGTGATGGTGTGTACTGTGTGATGGTGTGTATTGTGTGATGGTGTGTATTGTGTGATGGTGTGTACTGTGTGATGGTGTGTACTGTGTGGTGGTGTGTACTGTGTGATAGTGTGTACTGTGTGATGGTGTGTACTGTGTGATGGTGTGTACTGTGTGATGGTGCGTATTGTGTGATGGTGTGTACTGTGTGATGGTGTGTACTGTGTGGTGGTGTGTATTGTGTGATGGTGTGTATTGTGTGATAGGGTGTACTGTGTGATGGTGTGTATTGGGTGATGGTGTGTACTGTGTGATGGTGTGTATTGTGTGATGGTGTGTACTGTGTGATGGTGTGTACTGTGTGATGGTGTGTACTGTGTGATGGTGTGTACTGTGTGATGGTGTGTACAGTGTGATGGTGTGTATTGTGTGATGGTGTGTATTGTGTGATGGTGTGTATTGTGTGATGGTGTGTATTGTGTGATGGTGTGTATTGCGTGATGGTGTGTACTGTGTTATGGTGTGTACTGTGTGATGGTGTGTACTGTGTGATGGTGTGTACTGTGTGATGGTGTGTACTGTGTGATGTTGTGTACTGTGTGATGGTGTGTACTGTGTGATGGTGTGTACTGTGTGATGTTGTGTACTGTGTGATGGTGTGTACTGTGTGATGGTGTGTACTGTGTGATGGTGTGTACTGTGTGATGGTGTGTACTGTGTGATGGCGTGTACTGTGTGATGGTTTGTATTGTGTGATGCTGTGTACTGTGTGATGGTGTGTATTGTGTGATGGTGTGTACTGTGTGATGTTGTGTACTGTGTGATGGTGTGTACTGTGTGATGGTGTGTACTGTGTGATGGTGTGTACTGTGTGATGGTGTGTACTGTGTGATGGTGTGTACTGTGTGATGGTGTGTACTGTGTGAGGGTGTGTACTGTGTGATGGTGTGTACTGTGTGATGGTGTGTATTGTGTGATGGTGTGTACTGTGTGATGGTGTGTTTTGTGTGATGGTGTGTACTGTGTGATGTTGTGTACTGTGTGATGGTGTGTATTGTGTGATGGTGCGTACTGTGTGATGGTGTGTACTGTGTGATGGTGTGTACTATGTGATGGTGTGTACTGTGTGATGGTGTGTACTGTGTGATGGTGTGTACTGTGTGATGGTGTGTATTGTGTGATGGTGTGTATTGTGTGATGGTGTGTACTGTGTGATGGTGTGTATTGTGTGATGGTGTGTATTGTGTGATGCTGTGTACTCTGTGATGGTGTGTACTGTGTGATGGTGTGTATTGTGTGATGGTGTGTACTGTGTGATGGTGTGTATTGTGTGATGCTGTGTACCGTGTGATGGTGTGTACTTTGTGATGGTGTGTATTGTGTGATGGTGTGTACTGTGTGATGGTGTGTACTGTGTGATGCTGTGTATTGTGTGATGGTGTGTACCGTGTGATGCTGTGTACTGTGTGACGGTGTGTATTGTGTGATGGTGTGTACTGTGTGATGGTGTGTACTGTGTGATGGTGTGTATTGTGTGATGGTGTGTATTGTGTGATGGTGTATATTGTGTGATGGTGTGTATTGTGTGATAGTGTGTGCTGTGTGATGGTGTGTATTGTGTGATGGTGTGTACTGTGTGATGGTGTGTCCTGTGTGATGGTGCGTATTGTGTAATGGTGTTTATTGTGTGATGGTGTGTACTGTGTGATGGTGTGTACTGTGTGATGGTGCGCATTGTGTGATGGTGTGTACTGTGTGATGGTGTGTATTGTGTGATGGTGCGTATTGTGTGATGGTTTGTATTGTGTGATGGTGTGTACTGTGTGATGGTGTGTACTGTGTGATGGTGTGTATTGTGTGATGGTGTGTATTGTGTGATGGTGGACACTGTGTGATGGTGTGTATTGTGTGATGGTGTGTATTGTGTGATAGTGTGTACAGTTTGATGGTGTGTATTGTGTGATGGTGTGTACTGTGTGATGGTGTGTACTGTGTGATGGTGTGTACTGTGTGATGGTGTGTATTGTGTGATGGTGTGTACTGTGTGATGGTGTGTACTGTGTGGTGGTGTGTACTGTGTGATGGTGTGTACTGTGTGATGGTGTGTACTGTGTGATGGTGTGTACTGTGTGATGGTGCGTATTGTGTGATGGTGTGTACTGTGTGATGGTGTGTACTGTGTGGTGGTGTGTATTGTGTGATGGTGTGTATTGTGTGATAGGGTGTACTGTGTGATGGTGTGTATTGGGTGATGGTGTGTACTGTGTGATGGTGTGTATTGTGTGATGGTGTGTACTGTGTGATGGTGTGTACTGTGTGATGGTGTGTACTGTGTGATGGTGTGTACTGTGTGATGGTGTGTACAGTGTGATGGTGTGTATTGTGTGATGGTGTGTATTGTGTGATGGTGTGTACTGTGTGATGGTGTGTATTGTGTGGTGGTGTGTAGTGTGTGATGGTGTGTATTGTGTGATAGGGTGTACTGTGTGATGGTGTGTATTGTGTGATGGTGTGTACTGTGTGATGGTGTGTATTGTGTGATGGTGTGTACTGTGTGATGGTGTGTACTGTGTGATGGCGTGTACTGTGTGATGGTGTGTACTGTGTGATGGTGTGTATTGTGTGATGGTGTGTATTGCGTGATGGTGTGTACTGTGTTATGGTGTGTACTGTGTGATGGTGTGTACTGTGTGATGGTGTGTACTGTGTGATGGTGTGTACTGTGTGATGTTGTGTACTGTGTGATGGTGTGTACTGTGTGATGGTGTGTACTGTGTGATGGTGTGTACTGTGTGATGGTGTGTACTGTGTGATGGCGTGTACTGTGTGATGGTGTGTATTGTGTGATGGTGTGTACTGTGTGATGGTGTGTACTGTGTGATGGTGTGTATTGTGTGGTGGTGTGTAGTGTGTGATGGTGTGTATTGTGTGATAGGGTGTACTGTGTGATGGTGTGTATTGTGTGATGGTGTGTACTGTGTGATGGTGTGTACTGTGTGATGGTGTGTATTGTGTGATGGTGTGTACTGTGTGATGGTGTGTACTGTGTGATGGTGCGTATTGTGTGATGGTGTGTATTGCGTGATGGTGTGTACTGTGTTATGGTGTGTACTGTGTGATGGTGTGTACTGTGTGATGGTGTGTACTGTGTGATGGTGTGTACTGTGTGATGTTGTGTACTGTGTGATGGTGTGTACTGTGTGATGGTGTGTACTGTGTGATGTTGTGTACTGTGTGATGGTGTGTACTGTGTGATGGTGTGTACTGTGTGATGGTGTGTACTGTGTGATGGTGTGTACTGTGTGATGGCGTGTACTGTGTGATGGTTTGTATTGTGTGATGCTGTGTACTGTGTGATGGTGTGTATTGTGTGATGGTGTGTACTGTGTGATGTTGTGTACTGTGTGATGGTGTGTACTGTGTGATGGTGTGTACTGTGTGATGGTGTGTACTGTGTGATGGTGTGTACTGTGTGATGGTGTGTACTGTGTGATGGTGTGTACTGTGTGAGGGTGTGTACTGTGTGATGGTGTGTACTGTGTGATGGTGTGTATTGTGTGATGGTGTGTACTGTGTGATGGTGTGTTTTGTGTGATGGTGTGTATTGTGTGATGTTGTGTACTGTGTGATGGTGTGTATTGTGTGATGGTGCGTACTGTGTGATGGTGTGTACTGTGTGATGGTGTGTACTGTGTGATGGTGTGTACTGTGTGATGGTGTGTACTGTGTGATGGTGTGTACTGTGTGATGGTGTGTATTGTGTGATGGTGTGTATTGTGTGATGGTGTGTACTGTGTGATGGTGTGTATTGTGTGATGGTGTGTATTGTGTGATGCTGTGTACTCTGTGATGGTGTGTACTGTGTGATGGTGTGTATTGTGTGATGGTGTGTACTGTGTGATGGTGTGTATTGTGTGATGCTGTGTACCGTGTGATGGTGTGTACTTTGTGATGGTGTGTATTGTGTGATGGTGTGTACTGTGTGATGGTGTGTACTGTGTGATGCTGTGTATTGTGTGATGGTGTGTACCGTGTGATGCTGTGTACTGTGTGATGGTGTGTATTGTGTGATGGTGTGTACTGTGTGATGGTGTGTACTGTGTGATGGTGTGTACTGTGTGATGGTGTGTATTGTGTGATGGTGTGTACTGTGTGATGGTGTGTATTGTGTGGTGGTGTGTAGTGTGTGATGGTGTGTATTGTGTGATAGGGTGTACTGTGTGATGGTGTGTATTGTGTGATGGTGTGTACTGTGTGATGGTGTGTATTGTGTGATGGTGTGTACTGTGTGATGGTGTGTACTGTGTGATGGCGTGTACTGTGTGATGGTGTGTACTGTGTGATGGTGTGTATTGTGTGATGGTGTGTATTGCGTGATGGTGTGTACTGTGTTATGGTGTGTACTGTGTGATGGTGTGTACTGTGTGATGGTGTGTACTGTGTGATGGTGTGTACTGTGTGATGTTGTGTACTGTGTGATGGTGTGTACTGTGTGATGGTGTGTACTGTGTGATGGTGTGTACTGTGTGATGGTGTGTACTGTGTGATGGCGTGTACTGTGTGATGGTGTGTATTGTGTGATGGTGTGTACTGTGTGATGGTGTGTACTGTGTGATGGTGTGTATTGTGTGGTGGTGTGTAGTGTGTGATGGTGTGTATTGTGTGATAGGGTGTACTGTGTGATGGTGTGTATTGTGTGATGGTGTGTACTGTGTGATGGTGTGTACTGTGTGATGGTGTGTATTGTGTGATGGTGTGTACTGTGTGATGGTGTGTACTGTGTGATGGTGCGTATTGTGTGATGGTGTGTATTGCGTGATGGTGTGTACTGTGTTATGGTGTGTACTGTGTGATGGTGTGTACTGTGTGATGGTGTGTACTGTGTGATGGTGTGTACTGTGTGATGTTGTGTACTGTGTGATGGTGTGTACTGTGTGATGGTGTGTACTGTGTGATGTTGTGTACTGTGTGATGGTGTGTACTGTGTGATGGTGTGTACTGTGTGATGGTGTGTACTGTGTGATGGTGTGTACTGTGTGATGGCGTGTACTGTGTGATGGTTTGTATTGTGTGATGCTGTGTACTGTGTGATGGTGTGTATTGTGTGATGGTGTGTACTGTGTGATGTTGTGTACTGTGTGATGGTGTGTACTGTGTGATGGTGTGTACTGTGTGATGGTGTGTACTGTGTGATGGTGTGTACTGTGTGATGGTGTGTACTGTGTGATGGTGTGTACTGTGTGAGGGTGTGTACTGTGTGATGGTGTGTACTGTGTGATGGTGTGTATTGTGTGATGGTGTGTACTGTGTGATGGTGTGTTTTGTGTGATGGTGTGTATTGTGTGATGTTGTGTACTGTGTGATGGTGTGTATTGTGTGATGGTGCGTACTGTGTGATGGTGTGTACTGTGTGATGGTGTGTACTGTGTGATGGTGTGTACTGTGTGATGGTGTGTACTGTGTGATGGTGTGTACTGTGTGATGGTGTGTATTGTGTGATGGTGTGTATTGTGTGATGGTGTGTACTGTGTGATGGTGTGTATTGTGTGATGGTGTGTATTGTGTGATGCTGTGTACTCTGTGATGGTGTGTACTGTGTGATGGTGTGTATTGTGTGATGGTGTGTACTGTGTGATGGTGTGTATTGTGTGATGCTGTGTACCGTGTGATGGTGTGTACTTTGTGATGGTGTGTATTGTGTGATGGTGTGTACTGTGTGATGGTGTGTACTGTGTGATGCTGTGTATTGTGTGATGGTGTGTACCGTGTGATGCTGTGTACTGTGTGATGGTGTGTATTGTGTGATGGTGTGTACTGTGTGATGGTGTGTACTGTGTGATGGTGTGTACTGTGTGATGGTGTGTATTGTGTGATGGTGTATATTGTGTGATGGTGTGTATTGTGTGATAGTGTGTACTGTGTGATGGTGTGTATTGTGTGATGGTGTGTACTGTGTGATGGTGTGTCCTGTGTGATGGTGCGTATTGTGTAATGGTGTTTATTGTGTGATGGTGTGTACTGTGTGATGGTGTGTACTGTGTGATGGTGCGCATTGTGTGATGGTGTGTACTGTGTGATGGTGTGTATTGTGTGATGGTGCGTATTGTGTGATGGTTTGTATTGTGTGATGGTGTGTACTGTGTGATGGTGTGTACTGTGTGATGGTGTGTATTGTGTGATGGTGTGTATTGTGTGATGGTGGACACTGTGTGATGGTGTGTATTGTGTGATGGTGTGTATTGTGTGATAGTGTGTACAGTTTGATGGTGTGTATTGTGTGATGGTGTGTACTGTGTGATGGTGTGTACTGTGTGATGGTGTGTACTGTGTGATGGTGTGTATTGTGTGATGGTGTGTACTGTGTGATGGTGTGTACTGTGTGGTGGTGTGTACTGTGTGATGGTGTGTACTGTGTGATGGTGTGTACTGTGTGATGGTGTGTACTGTGTGATGGTGCGTATTGTGTGATGGTGTGTACTGTGTGATGGTGTGTACTGTGTGGTGGTGTGTATTGTGTGATGGTGTGTATTGTGTGATAGGGTGTACTGTGTGATGGTGTGTATTGGGTGATGGTGTGTACTGTGTGATGGTGTGTATTGTGTGATGGTGTGTACTGTGTGATGGTGTGTACTGTGTGATGGTGTGTACTGTGTGATGGTGTGTACTGTGTGATGGTGTGTACAGTGTGATGGTGTGTATTGTGTGATGGTGTGTATTGTGTGATGGTGTGTACTGTGTGATGGTGTGTATTGTGTGGTGGTGTGTAGTGTGTGATGGTGTGTATTGTGTGATAGGGTGTACTGTGTGATGGTGTGTATTGTGTGATGGTGTGTACTGTGTGATGGTGTGTATTGTGTGATGGTGTGTACTGTGTGATGGTGTGTACTGTGTGATGGCGTGTACTGTGTGATGGTGTGTACTGTGTGATGGTGTGTATTGTGTGATGGTGTGTATTGCGTGATGGTGTGTACTGTGTTATGGTGTGTACTGTGTGATGGTGTGTACTGTGTGATGGTGTGTACTGTGTGATGGTGTGTACTGTGTGATGTTGTGTACTGTGTGATGGTGTGTACTGTGTGATGGTGTGTACTGTGTGATGGTGTGTACTGTGTGATGGTGTGTACTGTGTGATGGCGTGTACTGTGTGATGGTGTGTATTGTGTGATGGTGTGTACTGTGTGATGGTGTGTACTGTGTGATGGTGCGTATTGTGTGATGGTGTGTATAGTGTGATGGTGTGTATTGTGTGATGGTGCGTATTGTGTGATGGTGTGTATTGTGTGATGGTGTGTAGTGTGTGATGGTGTGTACTGTGTGATGGTGCGTATTGTGTGATGGTGTGTATTGTGCGATGGTGTGTATTGTGTGATTGTGTGTACTGTGTGATGGTGTGTATTGTGTGATAGTGTGTACTGTGTGATGGTGTGTATTGTGTGATGGTGTGTACTGTGTGATGGTGTGTACTGTGTGATGGTGTGTATTGTGTGATGGTGTGTACTGTGTGATGGTGTGTATTGTGTGATGGTGTGTACTGTGTGATGGTGTGTACTGTGTGATGGTGTGTACTGTGTGATGGTGTGTACTGTGTGATCGTGTCTACTGTGTGTTGGTGTGTAGTGTGTGATGGTGTGTATTGTGTGATAGTGTGTACTGTGTGATGGTGTGTATTGTGTGATGGTGTGTACTGTGTGATGGTGTGTATTGTGTGATGGTTTGTACTGTGTGATGGTGTGTACTGTGTGATGGTGTGTACTGTGTGATGGTGCGTACTGTGTGATGGTGTGTACTGTGTGATGGTGTGTATTGTGTGATGGTGTGTACTGTGTGACGGTGTTGATTGCACGATGGTGTGGGTTGTGTGATGGTGTGTACTGGTGTGTTATTTGTGATGGTGTGTACTGCTTGATGGTGTGTACTGTGTGATGGTGTGTATTGTGTGATGGTGTGTACTGTGTGATGGTGTGTTTTGTGTGATGGTGTGTACTGTGTGATGGTGTGTACTGTGTGATGGTGTGTACTGTGTGATGGTGTGTACTGTGTGATGGTGTGTACTGTGTGATGGTGTGTATTGTGTGATGGTGTGTACTGTGTGATGGTGTGTACTGTGTGATGGTGTGTACTGTGTGATGGTGTGTATTGTGTGATGGTGTGTACTGTGTGATGGTGTGTTTTGTGTGATGGTGTGTACTGTGTGATGTTGTGTACTGTGTGATGGTGTGTACTGTGTGATGGTGCGTATTGTGTGGTGGTGTGTACTGTGTGATGGTGTGTACTGTGTGATGGTGTGTACTGTGTGATGGTGTGTACTGTGTGAAGGTGTGTACTGTGTGATGGTGTGTATTGTGTGATGGTGTGTATTGTGTGATGGTGTGTACTGTGTGATGGTGTGTAATGTGTGATGGTGTGTATTGTGTGATGCTGTGTACTGTGTGATGGTGTGTATTGTGTGATGGTGGTGTACTGTGTGATGGTGTGTATTGTGTGATGGTGTGTATTGTGTGATGGTGTGTATTGTGTGATGGTGCGTACTGTGTGATGGTGTGTACTGTGTGATGGTGTGTATTGTGTGATGGTGTGTACTGTGTGATGGTGTGTATTGTGTGATGCTGTGTATTGTGTGATGGTGTGTACTGTGTGATGCTGTTTACTGTGTGATGGTGTGTATTGTGTGATGGTGTGTACTGTGTGATGGTGTGTACTGTGTGATGGTGTGTATTGTGTGATGGTGTATATTGTGTGATGGTGTGTACTGTGTGATGGTGTGTACTGTGTGATGGTGTGTACTGTGTGATGGTCAGTACTGTGTGATGGTGTGTACTGTGTGATGGTGTGTACTGTGTGATGGTGTGTATTGTGTGATGGTGTATATTGTGTGATGGTGTGTACTGTGTGATGGTGTGTACTGTGTGATGGTGTGTACTGTGTGATGGTGTGTACTGTGTGATGGTGTGTACTGTGTGATGGTGTGTACTGTGTGATGGTGTGTATTGTGTGATAGTGTGTACTGTGTGATGGTGTGTATTGTGTGATGGTGTGTACTGTGTCATGGTGTGTCCTGTGTGATGGTGCGTATTGTGTGATGGTGTGTATTGTGTGATGGTGTGTACTGTGTGATGGTGTGTACTGTGTGATGGTGCGTATTGTGTGATGGTGTGTACTGTGTGATGGTGTGTATTGTGTGATGGTGCGTATTGTGTGATGGTGTGTATTGTGTGATGGTGTGTATAGTGTGATGGTGTGTACTTTGTGATGGTGCGTATTGTGTGATGGTGTGTATTGTGTGGTGGTGTGCACTGTGTGATGGTGTGTACTGTGTGATGGTGTGTATTGTGTGATAGTGTGTACAGTGTGATGGTGTGTATTGTGTGATGGTGTGTACTGTGTGATGGTGTGTACTGTGTGATGGTGTGTACTTTGTGATGGTGTGTATTGTGTGATGGTGTGTACTGTGTGATGGTGTGTACTGTGTGGTGGTGTGTACTGTGTGATGGTGTGTACTGTGTGATGGTGTGTACTGTGTGATGGTGTGTACTGTGTGATGGTGTGTACTGTGTGATGGTCTGTACTGTGTGATGGTGTGTACTATGTGGTGGTGTGTAGTTTGTGATGGTGTGTATTGTGTGATAGGGTGTACTGTGTGATGGTGTGTATTGGGTGATGGTGTGTACTGTGTGATGGTGTGTATGGTGTGATGGTGTGTACTGTTTGATGGTGTGTACTGTGTGATGGTGTGTACTGTGTGATGGTGTGTACTGTGTGATGGTGTGTACTGTGTGATGGTGTGTACTGTGTGATGGTGTGTATTGTGTGATGGTGTGTATTGTGTGATGGTGTGTATTGTGTGATGGTGTGTATTGTGTGGTGGTGTGTAGTGTGTGATGGTGTGTATTGTGTGATAGGGTGTACTGTGTGATGGTGTGTATTGTGTGATGGTGTGTACTGTGTGATGGTGTGTATTGTGTGATGGCGTGTACTGTGTGATGGTGTGTACTGTGTGATGGTGCGTATTGTGTGATGGTGTGTATTGCGTGATGGTGTGTACTGTGTTATGGTGTGTACTGTGTGATGGTGTGTACTGTGTGATGGTGTGTACTGTGTGATGGTGTGTATTGTGTGATGGTGTGTACTGTGTGATGGTGTGTATTGTGTGATGGTGTGTATTGTGTGATGGTGTGCACTGTTTGATTGTGTGTACTGTGTGGTGGTGTGTACTGTGTGATGGTGTGTACTGTGTGATGGTGTGTACTGTGTGATGGTGTGTAATGTGTGGTGGTGTGTAGTGTGTGATGGTGTGTACTGTGTGGTGGTGTGTACTGTGTGATGGTGTGTACTGTGTGATGGTGTGTACTGTGTGGTGGTGTGTAGTGTGTGATGGTGTGTATTGTGTGATAGGGTGTACTGTGTGATGGTGTGTATTGTGTGATGGTGTGTACTGTGTGATGGTGTGTATTGTGTGATGGTGTGTACTGTGTGATGGTGTGTACTGTGTGATGGCGTGTACTGTGTGATGGTGTGTACTGTGTGATGATGCGTATTGTGTGATGGTGTGTATTGCGTGATGGTGTGTACTGTGTTATGGTGTGTACTGTGTGATGGTGTGTACTGTGTGATGGTGTGTACTGTGTGATGGTGTGTACTGTGTGATGTTGTGTACTGTGTGATGGTGTGTACTGTGTGATGGTGTGTACTGTGTGATGGTGTGTGCTGTGTGATGGTGTGTACTGTGTGATGGCGTGTACTGTGTGATGGTGTGTATTGTGTGATGGTGTGTACTGTGTGATGGTGTGTACTGTGTGATGGTGCGTATTGTGCGATGGTGTGTACTGTGTGATGGTGTGTATTGTGTGATGGTGCGTATTGTGTGATGGTGTGTATTGTGTGATGGTGTGTACTGTGTGATGGTGTGTACTGTGTGATGGTGCGTATTGTGTGATGGTGTGTACTGTGTGGTGGTGTGTACTGTGTGATGGTGTGTACTGTGTGATGGTGTGTACTGTGTGATGGTGTGTACTGTGTGATGGTGCGTATTGTGTGATGGTGTGTACTGTGTGATGGTGTGTACTGTGTGATGGTGTGTACTGTGTGATAGGGTGTACTGTGTGATGGTGTGTATTGGGTGATGGTGTGTACTGTGTGATGGTGTGTATGGTGTGATGGTGTGTACTGTTTGATGGTGTGTACTGTGTGATGGTGTGTACTGTGTGATGGTGTGTACTGTGTGATGGTGTGTACTGTGTGATGGTGTGTACTGTGTGATGGTGTGTATTGTGTGATGGTGTGTATTGTGTGATGGTGTGTATTGTGTGATGGTGTGTATTGTGTGATGGTGTGTATTGTGTGATAGGGTGTACTGTGTGATGGTGTGTATTGTGTGATGGTGTGTACTGTATGATGGTGTGTATTGTGTGATGGCGTGTACTGTGTGATGGTGTGTACTGTGTGATGGTGCGTATTGTGTGATGGTGTGTATTGCGTGATGGTGTGTACTGTGTTATGGTGTGTACTGTGTTATGGTGTGTACTGTGTGATGGTGTGTACTGTGTGATGGTGTGTACTGTGTGATGGTGTGTACTGTGTGATGGTGTGTATTGTGTGATGGTGTGTATTGTGTGATGGTGTGCACTGTTTGATTGTGTGTACTGTGTGATGGTGTGTACTGTGTGATGGTGTGTACTGTGTGATGGTGTGTACTGTGTGATGGTATGTACTGTGTGATGGTGTGTACTGTGTGATGGTGTGTACTGTGTGATGGTGTGTACTGTGTGATGGTGCGTATTGTGTGATGGTGTGTACTGTGTGATGGTGTGTACTGTGTGATGGTGTGTACTGTGTGATGGTGTGTACTGTGTGATGGTGTGTACTGTGTGATGGTGCGTATTGTGTGGTGGTGTGTACTGCCTGATGGTGTGTACTGTGTGATGGTGTGTACTGTGTGATAGTGTGTATTGTGTGATGGTGTGTACTGTGTGATGGTGCGTATTGTGTGATGGTGTGTATTGCGTGATGGTGTGTACTGTGTTATGGTGTGTACTGTGTGATGGTGTGTACTGTGTGATGGTGTGTACTGTGTGATGGTGTGTACTGTGTGATGGTGCGTATTGTGTGATGGTGTGTACTGTGTGATGGTGTGTATTGTGTGATGGTGTGTACTGTGTGATGGTGTGTACTGTGTGATGTTGTGTACTGTGTGATGATGTGTACTGTGTGATAGTGTGTACTGTGTGATGGTGTGTATTGTGTGATGGTGTGTACTGTGTGATGGTGTGTACTGTGTGATGGTGTGTACTGTGTGATGGTGTGTACTGTGTGATGGTGTGTACTGTGTGATGGTGTGTACTGTGTGATGGTGCGTATTGTGTGATGGTGTGTATTGTGTGTTTGTGTGTACTGTGTGATGGTGTGTACTGTGTGATGGTGTGTACTGTGTGATGGTGTGTACTGTGTGATGGTGTGTACTGTGTGATGGTGTGTACTGTGTGATGGTGCGTATTGTGTGATGGTGTGTACTGTGTGATGGTGTGTACTGTGTGATGCTGTTCACTGTGTGATGGTGTGTATTGTGTGATGCTGTGTACTGTGTGATGGTGTGTATTGTGTGATGGTGTGTACTGTGTGATGGTGCGTATTGTGTGATGGCGTGTACTGTGTGATAGTGTGTATTGTGTGATGGTGTGTACTATCTGATGGTGTGTACTGTGTGATGGTGTGTATTGTGTGATGGTGTGTACTGTGTGATGGTGTGTATTGTGTGATGGTGTGTACATTGTGTGATGGTGTGTACTGTGTGATGGTGTGTATTGTTTGATGGTGTGTATTGTGTGATGGTGTGTACTGTGTGATGGTGTGTACTGTGTGATGGTGTGTATTGTGTGATGGTGTGTACTGTGTGATGGTGTGTACTGTGTGATGGTGTGTATTGTGTAATGGTGTGTACTGTGTGATGGTGTGTATTGTGTGATGGTGTGTACTGTGTGATGGTGTGTATTGTGTGATGGTGTGTACTGTGTGATGGTGTGTACTGTGTGATGGTGTGTACTGTGTGATGGTGTGTACTGTGTGATGGTGTGTATTGTGTGATGGTGCGTATTGTGTGATGGTGTGTACTGTGTGATGGTGTGTACTGTGTGATGGTGTGTATTGTGTGATGCTGTGTACTGTGTGATGGTGTGTTTTGTGTGATGGTGTGTACTGTGTGATGTTGTGTACTGTGTAATGGTGTGTACTGTGTGATGGTGTGTACTGTGTGATGGTGTGTACTGTGTGATGGTGTGTACTGTGTGATGGTGTGTACTGTGTGATGGTGTGAACTGTGTGATGGTGTGTACTGTGTGATGGTGTGTACTGTGTGATGGTGTGTATTGTGTGATGGTGTGTACTGTGTGATGGTGTGTTTTGTGTGATGGTGTGTACTGTGTGATGTTGTGTACTGTTTGATGGTGTGTACTGTGTGATGGTGCGTACTGTGTGATGGTGTGTTCTGTGTGATGGTGTGTACTGTGTGATGGTGTGTACTGTGTGATGGTGTGTACTGTGTGATGGTGTGTACTGTGTGATGCTGTGTATTGTGTGATGGTGTGTATTGTGTGATGGTGTGTACTGTGTGATGGTGTGTATTGTGTGATGGTGTGTACTGTGTGATGGTGTGTATTGTGTGATGGTGTGTACTGTGTGATGGTGTGTATTGTGTGATGGTGTGTACTGTGTGATGGTGTGTACTGTGTGATGGTGTGTATTGTGTGATGGTGTGTACTGTGTGATGGTGTGTACTGTGTGATGGTGTGTATTGTGTGACGGTGTGTACTGTGTGATGCTGTGTACTGTGTGATGGTGTGTACTGTGTGATGGTGTGTACTGTGTGATGGTGTGTACTGTGTGATGGTGTGTATTGTGTGATGGTGTGTACTGTGTGATGGTGTGTACTGTGTGATGGTGTGTACTGTGTGATGGCGTATACTGTGTGATGGTGCGTATTGTGTGATGGTGTGTACTGTGTGATGGTGTGTACTGTGTGATGGTGTGTATTGTGTGATGCTGTGTACTGTGTGATGGTGTGTACTGTGTGATGGTGTGTACTGTGTGACGTTGTGTACTGTGTGATGGTGTGTACTGTGTGATGGTGTGTACTGTGTGATGGTGTGTACTGTGTGATGGTGTGTACTGTGTGATAGTGTGTACTGTGTGATGGTGTGTATTGTGTGATGGTGTGTACTGTGTGATGGTGTGTACTGTGTGATGGTGCGTATTGTGTGATGGTGTGTATTATGTGATGGTGTGTACTGTGTGATGGTGTGTATTGTGTGATGGTGCGTATTGTGTGATGGTGTGTATTGTGTGATGGTGTGTACTGTGTGATGGTGTGTACTGTGTGATGGTGCGTATTGTGTGATGGTGTGTATAGTGTGATGGTGTGCACTGTGTGATGGTGTGTATTGTGTGATAGTGTGTACTGTGTGATGGTGTGTACTGTGTGATGGTGTGTACTGTGTGATGGTGTGTACTGTGTGATGGTGTGTATTGTGTGATGGTGTGTACTGTGTGATAATGTGTACTGTGTGGTGGTGTGTAGTGTGTGATGGTGTGTACTGTGTGATGGTGTGTACTGTGTGATGGTGTGTACTGTGTGATGCTGCGTATTGTGTGATGGTGTGTACTGTGTGATGGTGTGTACTGTGTGGTGGTGTGTATTGTGTGGTGGTGTGCACTGTGTGATACGGTGTACTGTGTGATGGTGTGTATTGGGTGATGGTGTGTATTGTGTGATGGTGTGTATTGTGTGATGGTGTGTACTGTGTGATGGTGTGTACTGTGTGATGGTGTGTACTGTGTGATGGTGTGTATTGTGTGGTGGTGTGTACTGTGTGATGGTGTGTACTGTGTGATGGTGCGTACTGTGTGATGGTGTGTACTGTGTGATGGTGTGTACTGTGTGATGGTGTGTACTGTGTGATGGTGTGTATTGTGTGATGGTGTGTGCTGTGTGATGGTGTGTACTTCGTGATGGTGTGTATTTTGTGATGGTGTGTACTGTGTGATAGTGTGTACTGTGTGATGGCGTGTACTGTGTGATGGTGTGTACTGTCGGATGGTGTGTATTGTGTGATGGTGTGTGCTGTGTGATGGTGTGTATTGTGTGATGGTGTGTACTGTGTGATGGTGTGTACTGTGTGATGGTGTGTACTGTGTGATGGTGTGTATTGTGTGATGGTGTGTACTGTGTGTACTGTGTGATGGTGTGTCTCATTTCAGCATGTGCAGTGCCCGTTGATGTCACGTGTCTGCAGCAGTGCTACTTCCCTGGACTTGGCTGTCGTCCCCGATCATGCGGTGCTGGAACAGGACCGATTGGACCCACAGAAGCGAGCGCGTTCCTGTTTCACTGCCATCCGACTTTTCGCATACCACCTCCCCAAGCACTTGTTTCATGGGGGCGGGTGATGTGTGTGTGGAGGGCCCTCTGGCTGCGGCAGGAGAGGCAACTGGCATTCAAGGGATGAGCGGTCCGGAACGCGCCCCCCCCCCCCCCCGCCGCGAAGCCGAAGGAACTCTGGGCTTGCACGTGGGCACAAGAGGCGACCAGCACAAAGCGCCGGAAGAAAATGGGCTAGTCAGTGGCCCACAAGACCAGAGGTACTTTTTTGCCACAAAGAACGAGACACGAAGACGCCAGTGAACAGACTGCTCACAAGCGTGGGCGGGGGGGGGGGGTAAAGGAGTTGTGTGGTGTGGTGGTCTTGACAATGAACACGTACCGATGATGAAAGCCGACGGGGGTGCACCACTACCTCCGGGCAAGAAAGGAACTCAGACCAAAGGCGGTCGCGGGGACACCCGCTTTTGGAGGGTTCCTCGGTTCAGCCTCCGTTCCCCCTCGGCGTCCTCAGGGTCGTCGCGCTCAAGCTTGTCGGCAGTATCGAGGCGGTGTTTGTCTCCGGGCTGGTGGTCTTCAATCAGCTCTGCTTCATAGACCAGACCGCCCTCGGCTCCTACAATCTGCAGTTCTTCTACCCCGCCGCCATTCCGGTCACAAGTACCCCCATCGAAGTGACCGACTCAGCGACATTGATCAAGTTGTCCCCGACCTCCCCCCCCTTCCCGGCCCCTGCACTACCTCACTTATGTGATGCATGCACAGCAGGCGGACAGCCTGTCGCATGCGCTGCAGACGCTGCAGGATGAGCGCCTCCGAGTGGTACAGCATGGGAAGGGGCAGGGCAGAGCAGGGGCAGGGGCAGGTGTTCGGGCAGTGGGATGGGTGGCACAGGGGAAGGGGCAGGTGCACAGGTACAAAGGAGGGGCAGGGGCACGGGCAGCGGCAGTGGTCGGTGATTCTCTGCGCACGTTTGTCTCTTTTGCAGCATCTGTCGTTTCGTTGTCCATCCAACTGCCCGCTGCTCCGGGCATCCATTCAGCCGAATAAAAAAGCGACGCTGAACCCCCCACGGCAGACTGCCCGGGGCTCCTGTTAACTACTCGGCACCACTCCCCCCCGCCCCCTCCCTCCTAAACGCCGAGTCAGATGGGCCTGGACAGGAGGCCTCCGCCACAAGGACCACCAGGACACGCCACCTCCTGAGAAAGGTTCTATCTGGACGGGGCAGCCCCGCTACTGCCAGACCAAGTTGAAGTGCCTGTCACGGTCTCCAAGAGAGCCTCAGTTCTGCACGGCCAGGCGGACGTCTCAAGCACGCTCAGTTCCGTGTCCTCTGGGTATGAGTGGCCAGGAGCCCGGTGTCTCAGCTCACTGATCTGTGGCCGTGCATGAGTGGGACAGCCCGATGGCATTGTCCATGCCACAAGAGGACTTGTGGACCGGCAGGGTCAAGCCTTGGAGTGTCCTGAGTGGCCTGGAGCCCATGGATGCTCCTGAGGGGTGTGTGGCCGGTGACTCACCATGACAGGTCAGTCCTTCAAGAGGATAGCAAGGGACCCTTACCAGAGGGGGCTGGTGACTCTCAGCCGCTGGGGCAGGGACATGGCTGCCAGCACGAAGTGGCAAGGCGGGGGAGTGGCGGGGGAGTGGGTCCTCCCCTCTCCCCACCCCTGTGTTGGTGCCTGTTCCCTCAGCTCCTGTGCCAGGCCCCGGGAGGGCCGTGCTGGCGGCGGGGAGGTTGTCCAAGTCCTGGGTGGGTGCCCTGGACCCAGATTTCACAATGGGGAGAACTGAAATTTACAAAAGGACACAGTGATTTGGGCCAGTTTTGGTACACCAACTTTTGGCTTCCAGACCGCCCCGCCCCCCCGTTTTGCTACCACATCCCTGCCCCAAGCTCCCCAACAACCCACTGCAGCTGCTCTCAGTTTGGCAACATTGGCTTCACTTTGAGGCAAGCAGCTTCTTGTCAATGCAGCATAACAATCTGGTGGGCAGGACAGGAGTTTTTTTGCGGATCATTCGGATTGTGAGCACTGCAGACCAGGCCATCAGGAATTTGAGGAGTCTCATGTACACCAGCACACAGATTCGAAGAGCACTGTCGGTGCACTGTTGGGCATTTGTGCTGCCTGAACCTCTTGCCCCCCCCCCCCCCCGCGCTTGTCCTTGGTGTCCCTGGGTGGGTGGTTGGGTTCAGTGTTTGGGTGCGGAGGCAACCTCGGCCCCCCACCCAGGCCACGGCTTAGTGGCGACTGTGACCTATACCGTGGGGTGGGTTGGTGGGTGGGTCAGAGCCCCCCCCCCCCCCCCCAGTCTGTGTACCTAAAATCCACCTCCAATTTCGGGCCCCTTTGATGAATTTTATTTTTTTTCCGAGGAAACGTTTTCTGATGTGGGTGGGTGGGGGGGTCAGGCGGAGGAGCCCAGGCCGCCATTCCGCCCCCAGCCCCCCCGGGTAACGGTACAGGGGCCCCTGTAAGCCGTGGCCTGCGCCCACCCCCATCCTCCATACGTTGTAGAGCAGGGGCATCTCTTGTGCCCTTCCTCCCTCAGCCACCGCGTGAGTGCCCTGCCCTCCTCAGCCCCTGTGCCTGCGCTGTGCCCCCCCTTTGCGCGCGTGCATCTGCCCTGTCCCAGCCTCTGCACTGCTCATGTGGTTTCCTTTCAGCTTCATTACGTCGACCCCGTCCGAGGCCCTTGTGCAAGGGGCCACCATCACGATGGTCGTCCAGGCGTTGCTGGCGGATGGGGCCCCTGTTCCAGAAACACAAATCTCCTGCGGGTTTGTGGGTGCCCTGCTCTGGTCCTTGTGCCGATGCTGTGTGCTCCCTTCGCCCTGTTGCTTTTGCTCGTCCAGGGCAGCGGGTGCGTAAGCCCAGGGGCTTTCCAATGAGCAGCCAGGGGTTCCTATTGTTTTCCGTCAGAATATGTCAGTCTGTAGCCCACGGGTTTGTAGCCCCCTGGACCATCCGACGAACCCCCGCCGCTGGACGCCTGGGACCATCCAGAGGAGAGCGTGTGAGGGAGGAAGAGGGAGGGGCAAGAGGCTGTGAGGGAGGAAGAGGAAGAGGGAGGGGGGAGAGGCATGAGGGACGAAGAGGAAGAGAGAGGGGGGAGAGGGTGTGAGGGAGGAAGAGGAAGAGAGAGGGGGGAGAGCGTGTGAGGGAGGAAGAGGAAGAGGGAGGGGGGAGAGGTGTGAGGGGGGAAGAGGAAGAGATACGGGAGAGAGGAGAGCGTGTGAGGGTAAGAGGAAGAGAGAGGGGGGAGAGGGTGTGAGGGAGGAAGAGGAAGAGAGAGGGGGGAGAGGGTGTGAGGGAGGAAGAGGAAGAGAGAGGGTGGAGAGGGTGTGAGGGAGGAAGAGGAAGAGAGAGGGGGAGAGGGTGTGAGGGAGGAAGAGGAAGAGAGAGGGGGGAGAGGGGGTGAGGGAGGAAGAGGAAGAGAGAGGGGGGAGAGGTGTGAGGGAGGAAGAGGAAGAGAGGGGGGGGAGAGGGTCTGAGGGAGGAAGAGGAAGAGATAGGGGGGAGAGGGTGTGAGGGAGGAAGAGGAAGAGAGAGGGGGGAAAGGGTATGAGGGAGGAAGAGGAAAGGGGGAGAGGGTATGAGGGAGGAAGAGGGATGGGGGAGAGGATGGATGGCTGGATGGATGATTGCGCGTTGCGGGGAAACGGAGGGGAGTGGTTCCCTCGGACCCAGGCGTGAACCTGTGGCGGCTCAGCGTCTCGGCCAGCTGTGCTTATCGAGTTTTTCCTTTGAAGGGAAAGACAGCCACCGGGACCCCTCTCAGCGGCCTACTGATTGGGCACCTTGAGGTGTGCGAGGTGCCCCTCATGCACCGTATGTGAGTGTACCAATGGTGGGCAACTTTAAGCAGCGCACGCCCCCCCAGACTGCAGCAAAACGTCATGGCAACTTGAAGCACCCAAGCCCCGCTCTGGGTGCCAACGGCCACATAGGAGGGATGAGAGAAAGGAGGGAGGGAGGGATCCCCTAATGTGCACTCACCCTGTCTAGGCGCCTCACTTGCTCCATAACACCCCGGGATACTGCCCGAGGCTACTCCCATAGGGGCAACTCAACTAGGGGCAACACACTATGGGTGCTGCAGGGCAAACAAGGCACCCAGGGTGCAAAGAAGAGAGAGGAAGGGGGTTGGAAGAGGAGAGGAGTCGGGCAACTCGAGAGGCCCCACTAGGCGCTGTCTGTTGGGCAGATGGAGCCCCCCCATGGCTGCCGAAAGCCCCTTTGCTTGTCTGTTCGTGATGGCTTGAGGCCATTTGGGCCCCCGTACCACATAATGGCCATCGACCCCAAGGTTTACTTGGGTGTGGGAGGGAGGGGGGAGGGGGTGTGAGGAAGAGGAGGAGGAGGAGGAGGAGGAGGAGGAGCGCCAGTGACGGTCCCACGTAGGGTGGGCCGTTGCCTCATCCCCCGGGGGCTCCACGCAGACCAGCCGAGGGAGTCCTCTGTCTTACCTCCGCCGGAGCACGACCAATCTTGCCGCGCACCTAAGGGCGCTCCTCCTAGCAGGCTGTCCAAGTCACAGTGTCGGTGTGCGGCGACGCTTCGGTTCGATCCACCGTCCGGGCCCCTGTCACCAGCCACTGACGGCACCCTTCCACCCGAGTCCGCTTTCCGATGGCAGCCGGGGATATTTTGGGTGCGGGTCTCCCCGGGGGCTTCACCCCCGACTTAAAAACGTCGCTGGGCGAGGGCAGACACGGCATAGCACGAATGAGCGCAGCTCCGGTACGTACTTGATGTTTGAGGCCAAGGACGCGGTCACGCGCGTGGTCGAGGCCACAAGGGAGGACGCGCCCGCAGCCCGAGGGCCACTTGCATATCCATGTAGGTGGTGCAGGGAGCCTGGGACGTTGCAGTGAGGATGGCGGTGAACACGGAATGGAGGGTGTAACTCCATTTGGGGACCTCTCCTCCGCAAATGGAGGAGAGGTCCTCCAGGCATCATCCACCTCTGCCGTAGTGGATAGCCCAGAGGCGTTGTCGTTCTAGGAAGGAGGCCGCTAGCCCACGGCCGTGGCCGGCGCTGTCCAAGATTATCTCCGGATGCGTGTCACGGATCATGTTCCTCACTGTGGTAGGAATTTGGTTGGCGGCTGCGTAAAGGACGCAACCGCCGCCTCGCTTGTAACGGCCAAGGACCGTGAGGATGGTGTCGTGGTATGCTACTAGTACGTCCCTCGAGGTCCATAGGCCGATTAGGATGTCCAAGGCGGGCCACTTGGGTGCATGGTGTGTTTGCCCGCAGTTGGTGACTTGGTACCACGTGGGTGGGAGGCAACTTGTGAGGGCAATGTCCGGGGAGACCCCTTTGTAGGGGGAGTAACCTCCCGTGAGCGGGAGGGCTGGCACTGCGTGCCGTTTGTGCAGGAGAATCATGGTGAGCACCACGTCGCAGAGAAGGCGCCGGAGGTTGGCACGTGTCAAGCCACGATGGAGATCGCTGTCCCGATGAACAGGGGAGAGGTTGCTGAGGCGGCCGATGATATAGGCGGGGAGGGTGTCATTTCGGGGAGAGCCGGACATGGCCCGGAGGAAGGGGACGTAGCCCGATAGGACAAGGGTGCCCCGGGCTGTTGCCCGGGAGTGGCACCACGCGGTGCACCGGAGGGGAAGATGGATGGCCATCCAGCGGTGGTAATGGGCCCCGAAGATGGCATCCATGGGGCAGTCTAAGATGTGGTCACCTAGTGCAGGTTGGAGGCACAGAGGGCACCGCTCGTCACGGGGAGTGTCACGTCGGGGTAGGTCTTGGCAGCAAGTTCGGCGGCTTTATCCACCTCGTTGAGGAGTTTGTGTAGCCAGGTGCCAGCTATGTGGGAGTACATGTGGCCGGGGGAGGGGCGGCCGACTGCCAGGGGACGGCACGCCCGGACTAGGTTGCGTTCTAAGGTGTCGCCAGCTTTTGCACGGCCTTCCTAGGCCGCTGGTGTCCGCAACCCACGGGTGTAGAGGGGTTGTGGCCATTTTTTGCCTTCGCACCCTACGGTACCACATCCACCCGGCCCCCATCTGGCTTCGCCTGGACAACTCCTACACGGCAAAGTTCTATATTGCTTGGGTAGCCCTCACTGCCCGAGGCAGCTGCAGTGAACTCACGTTCACATACTGCACCAATGCCTGGCACTTCGTTGACTGTTAGTCATAAATCGAGGAGGCGTTGTGGAGGCAGGGGGGGGGGGGGGCTGCGGTCCGCATTTTCCCGCATGTTCCGCATTCTTTTCGCATTTTCCGGGCATGTCCCTTAGTGTAATGTGGCATTGTCTTGTAGTCACTATTTGTGAGGAACAATGGGTTTTGTGGGCGCCAAAGGCGCCGGAGATTCGTTTTAGGTAGAAGGCAGGGGAAATTTTTTTTTGTTTGGCCCTATGTGTCTATCCTCAAAATACTCGGAATTTGGTGGAGAATTCGAAAATGGATGAAAAACACAAAAAAGATGTTGACCCCGACCCGACCTCCGGGTCTGACCTTCGCTGATGGGAGCCTGAGTTGATGGGCAAATTTTTTTTCAAAAAATTCCCCCAGTTGTTTATATTCAAAATGAACAGCGTGTCATGGGAATCATTTTGAGGTATGTATGTTGGGGTCCCCCCCCCCCCCCCCAAGGGAGCCCGGCAGCTTGGGTCAATGGGGGAGCACCTGATGAGGCGTGCACGTGGCGCGGAGATTTAGCGGTCTGGCCTCACCAAGCAGCTGCAGCTTCTGCCCCTAGCGGTTTTGAGCCTAGTCCGTGATATTATTGAGTTGAACTACCGCACTAAGTTGTTCCATCAAACCGTCTAAGGTTTGAGCGCCCGGTTGTGCAAGACGAGACGAAACATAGGGGTTTCGAGGGGCAAACACCATTCTAACAAAACCGCATTTCCTATCGCATTTTTTGCTGCATTTTCCGCATTTTCCCGCATTTTCCGCATTTTTTGCCAATCCCGGCGACCGCAATCCCCCCCCCCCCCCTTGTGGAGGATGCCATAGTTTAGCGGGAGTGAGGTGAAGGTGGGGACGACGGCTTGGACCGCCTTGCTTGTGGAGACGGGGGGGGGGGTGTTGACTGGGGAGAGGGGGGTGGTTGTCGCCCGGGGCCATCGAGCGCGGTGTCCTGCCTCAACCCTTCGGTGACCCGCGATCATCTAGGCCCTGGTGTCAAGAATTTCTCGGGCGGAGGAAGACAACGCCATAATGTGTGGCTGGTGTTCCGGTAGGTGTTCGGCTGGGGGGTGAGGTTGATGGTGATACCGCTTTGGAAGCATAGCGCTACGAAGGTGTCATGGTCGTTGGGGTGGGCAGGGCATCCTACCCCGAGGCCTACGGTGAGGCAAGGTTGTTGTGCGTGGAATCGCCAAAGAGCCGTGAGGAGCCCAGGCCGGGTATATCGCCGGACCAGGGGGTTGGGGTGGTTGAGGTGCCGGGTGTAGACCCCGAAGAAGTTGGCGTACCCGATGATTGTGGAGGGGTTGATCCCGGTGCATGCACGGTAATAGTGTATCCCAACGGCGAGGTGGAGGCACATTTGCATGGTGTGCGGGGGCTCTATGAATTGGGCTGTGTCCGGAGGGGGGGGGGGGGCATGGGGACCAGTCCCCACTCATGGGGGGTTGGACTAGGGGTGAAGGGCCCGAGGTGCAGCTCGGATATCTTCGGCACCCCTTGTAGTGGCCAGTGGTGGAGGTTGGCCACCGCCTCGGGGACATCCTCATTGCGGCCGTAACCAGTACAACCACCATCGAGGGCGCCACACACAGAGAGGAAGCCCTCCAGCCTCAGGCACGGCCCACACAGGCAGTCTTCGGTCCGATGCGCCCACTGTAGAGAGGCAGGGCTACTCAAGCGGGAGAGACGCACGAGAAGTGCGGCACTCAGCCCTTGGAGACTCGGCTACAAGATGGAGTGTAGCAAGATTGAGGCACCGTGAGGGTGTAGCTGGGAGCATGAGGGTTGGCCTAAAGTGGAATTATGCGGCAGATCGACTAGTTGTCACGGGCCGGTGCCTGGCAGTGAAACCGTCCCACAGGTACCATCGTGAGGGGTTTTAGACTGGTGCCAAGTCACCAAGGAAGAGGGAGGCAATAGAGGGTCTGAGGGAGGATAGGGGATGGGAGATAGGGTTGGAGGGAGGAAGAGGGGAGGGGGGGGGTATGGTATGGTATGCCCTACGGTATCGGGAGTGGCTGGCGGGCCGCTCCCTCACGCTCCCCGTGTTTAGGGCCGGGGTCAGGGGGCAGCTGGCCGTGACACTCGGCCGCTGCTCTCCTGGCTTCGGGGGGGGGGGGGGCTGCGCACTCCCCTTCGTCCTGCCCGTCCTCCCGTGCTCCTGCCTCCTATGCCGCCGCCATTCCCGTGGTCCCTGTGCTGTGCGTCCCTGTGCTAACCAAACCCAAGACACGCGCACTGGTCGGGCGTATTGGTCGACTTCAGTTTCCAAGTGTCCAAGAATGTCGGGGGCTCGCTGCAGAGCCCAATGGGTCCGCTTGCCTGTCAGACCCGGAGGCCCTGCACATAGGCGCCCGGGGAGACCCACAGTTCTAGGTCACCCATGGCAGAGTGCAACGTGACGTCGAGGCTCAGGGCCAAAAACAGTGCGTGGGGCGCTGGCCTACTGGCGAGGACGGCCAGCCCGTGGGCGGACGCGGCCCTGGCCAGTAATACTTTTATATCAGGCAGTGCTAGGTCAGCACTGCACGTCACGACGACCACACCATCGTCTCCGTGGTGGGCGCGCGGCGCCAGGGGTACCACGGGTGGTCCCGGCAGGAAAACTGCGTGCCATCGAGTGGCACGCAGCACACACGCCAACACTATGGAAACCCAAGGCCTTAGTGGCGGAGACAGCCCTAGGATGCGTACTGCCGGGGGTACTGTGGCTGCAGGCATCCAAGCGAGGGGCTGGCCTGCGATGGCATCGGGCAGAGATGCCTGCACCACGTCAAAAGGTGGTGGCGCTGCCGGTGCAGCCGCCGCCATCGCGGAGAGCACCCGGGTGTGATGCTGGAGGGGGGTGGCCGACAACGGCGCCTGAGCTGTGAGGCCCCCGACGGTGTACGCTGTCCACTGGGGGCGGGCCAAGACGACCTGGGGCAGGGCTGTGGGGCGCTGCTGCACCGCTAGGGCGAAAGTCGAGTGTACGCCAGAGACCAGGACTGTGCCCTCGTACACTGCCAAAGAAGCGCCGGGGCTGGGGACATAGCCGGCTGACGCCGATACGCGCCATGCAGCCCAGGTCTGCAGCTGCAGGGACATGAGCTGGGGGACGCACTCCCAGGCCTCGTGGGAGGGGGGGGGGAGAGGAATGGGGGGGTTGGATTTGGATTTGCGGGCCGATCTTTAAGCTTGTAACCCGCCAGGGGCGACACACTATGTTGCTCCCGATGGCATTGCATATCGGCCGGCCATGCCATATGATGCACACCTAGGTCCGCGACGGGCCTCTCCCAATGGGCTGCGCCAGCCCCCGACAGCCCCGCTTGCCACATGGGGCGCCCTTAGTCGTCGCCGTGGCCGTGCCCACAGTCCTCGGCGGAATGGGTTTCAAGCGCCCTTGCCCTGACCAGGGCATGCTTGGGGCAGGCCGGGTAAGTGGGTGGCGGAAAGGGGGTGCGGGAGGACGATTCACGGTGCCCTTGCACAAGGCGTCATGTGGAGGTGGCGGATACGCCGAATGCAGTCCACGCCGCAATCCTTCGCAGAGTGGCCTGGAAGGTCATCACGGAGCTCAAGGCTGCAGTCCCGCACGCCGGCACTAGGCTCCCCACCGCACCCCCCCCCCCCCCTTGGAGTCCTAGGACCCCATGCGGAGGCGCGTGCCCGTTAGGCGCCCCTCACGCGCTCTGTGCTCTTTCATTCTATCTTCTCCTACACACAATGGCCACGCTTGTGGCGTCCTCATTCCTCATTCCTCACTTTCCCACTGAAGCCGAGTCTCCACCCGTTCCTCTGTTTGTCGTTCCGATACCACCCCACGGGTGGTTACATGGGCCGCCCCGCTGTCCTGCCTACCCCCTCCCTCTCACGGAATACCATGTCCGAGTGATCAGTATTCAGGTCCCCGGACTCGCCCCCTCCCACCCCCGACACAAACAGCGGAGCTTCCCTACGTCGGGGCCCGTTTCCCGAGTTCCTCATGGATATTGCACAATCTGCCGACGCTAACCGCCTCCTCCATGACTTGGACCTGGTGAAAGATGATGCGCTGGAAGCAGCCGCCACCGCCGTCTAGGCCCCGGATCGCGGAAGCTTCGACCTCTACGACGCGCTGCGATGGGTAGCGGTGGAAGGTACCGTGCAAGCCATCGCTGTGATCACTAGAGCCTGGACTCCCAGAGGACTTCTGCTGACAGCCACCATCAAGGTGGCCACCAGTGAGTTGGACGTACGGATTGTAGAACATGTCCCCCTCGCGCTCGCCCAGGGCGGCCCACTTTTGGAGTAAATCTACCGGGACTGATCGCCATCATGACGTCCCTCAGTGTGTGGTGGAATCCCAGCAATGTCCCAATTTCGGTGCTCCGCCTTTGCCAAGCTGTGCTACACACCATGTATACCGCCCGGGAGAAAGCCCCGTCCCCAGAGGCGGATGCAGCCCCCATCATGTAGAACCACAAGGTCACGTTCAAGCTTAGGAAACCAATCTGTCAGTTTCTCCCAGCCCACCTCCGTCCCACGTGGGACCGCCGACGGGTGAACGAAGGTCGTGGTTGCATTTTGGGGCCTGCCCAACGACGTCCATGCCGCCCTATAGGCGGCCCAAGTGCCTGTGGCGGAGCTGATCCCGCTTAAAGTTCGGGCTTCTTGCGTGTGCCGCATCCATGGGCCTCTCCGGACAACTCATCGCAGCCCCTATGGGGTGCCCACTTGCACTAACCAACAAGGGCCTATGCCCCCAGAGCAACTCCGGCCCCTGCTCGAAAGTTCCATCTTCCCAGTCGGCAAGGCGGACCTCCTCCATCAAATACAGCAAGCGGGGGAGCATTCTTGGGCCAACGCCCCACCATCGTCCCGCTGCAAGCAAGAGTACCAGACACTGCCAGTCCGCCTACCCTCACCCCATGAGCCATTCCTCACCAAAGGCCTCCAAGCCCTCACGAACTTGGGAAGAGACGAGAACGGCTGCCGCCAGGATGACCGGCGCTAGTGCCCGCAACAGCGGACAGTTCGGCGCCGGTTGTTCGAATGTCGTGGACACGGAATTACAAGCTGCGGTTGCAAACTGGGCGGGGGTGGTTTACAATCGCCGGGAGGCGCGTGGAGATTGACAACAGGTGTGGGAGTGTGCAAACAAAGGCGGCCAGCTTGGCGGCCTCCGATTGCCGCTGTGCGGCCACTACTTGTTGTAGCTGAGCCCGGGCTCCGCTGCGCTCCTCCCGGACGAGGTTGATGTTGCGCTACAGCGATTCCAGGCCACTCTGCGTTGTCCAGAGATCATGTTGCGGCGCCTCGTTGCTGTCGCGGAGCTTTGCGTAATCCTCGGTGTATGCGGAGTTGTGGAGGTATGGGACAAAGGGTTCGGTGGACATGTGTTGGGGACTGGAGGGGGCTGAATCGACAGTGGGGTTGGGCGAGTCTGGGGGAGGTGGCGCTTTAGGCGTTGGCGCCGCTTGGGACCCGGGTTCCGGGATGGAAAACGACAGCTTGGGGGGCTCTACTAGGAGGGAGGACGGGGAGGGGGTGGTGGCTAGGGAGGCTGTAGCTTCGTCCGTATGGTACAGGGCCGATGTTGTCATGAAGGCTGAGGTGGCGAATAAGGTGCCCACCGGGAATGAAGTGTCGCGGGCAACGTGACTCTACAAAATTGTTCACAGACAATACAAAGAATGTCTCGTTCCTTCCAGTACCATTGGTATGTAGTAGGGTGCCATCACTCTTTGAATCATGTTGTCATTGACATGTGTTCTCGTCTTGATTGATTTCTGATTCTCTTATGCTTCTGCCTCTCACGACCTCAATTTGCGACCTTGAAGCCCTAGCGAGTGTGCTCAGGTAGGCCGTCACAGACTGTGCGGGTACCCCCACTGCCCCTAACATCTCCTTCGCTATCCGTGCCCCAGTTGCCCGAGGCCCGCGCACCCCCCCCCCCACCCACCCCAGGGCGGCCGAGGCACCCCAGGTGACCCAACAGCAGGCCCCCTCTCCCCATGACCCTACGTTGGCTGATCTCCTCAACTGGATCCCCACCGTTCCGCGGGGATGTGCGGACGAGGTGGCTCATGCCCTCCACCTCAAGATGTTCAGGCAGTATGGTGCCCGTGCTAGCTCTTTCCCCCAGTCACCTATCCGCGGCAAATGGGACTAGCTCCGCACTCACACGCCCGCCCTACCGGGATGGCGGACGTGCTGAAGATTTTCATGGCTAACCCCCCGCAACTCCAAGAAATTGCCGACGAATCCGCCACCGAACCCGACAAAGCGGCCGCCACCAACCAAGCAGCAGGGCCCGCACAGAAGAAGCCGCACACCCCACCCCGCAAAAGACTGACCCACAGGTGTTTTCCAAGGCACTTTGGGAGGGGTGGCAGACGGTGGTTGACCCCCCGGCGGGGGACGTGCATGCCGGCCTGCTTGGCGGCATCCTGCGGGACAAGTTCGGATCCGGACTTTCGCCCATTTCCCACGCCCAGCTGAACCACACCACCAGGTTTGCCATTGTGGGGATCAAGCCCGCAGACTACGACCACGGAATGAAGCTCGTCCACAATCACATGGCGCGCAGGTCAAGGATCTCGTGGGCCGAGTCCAAAAAGCAGCCCTACACGCCGTGGACCTGAGACCCCGACAGGGAGTATACCACACGCAGAGTTCACTACGGTGCGTGTGGTCAAAAAACCGCCGGAAGGAGCCCGACGCCGACATCGATCTCATCGAGATTTCCGAGTCGGATGACAAGCCGGAGACCAAGTACCAGCGGTGCCGCAGCCCGCCCCATCACGCAGAGCGGTCCCCTTCCCGACTTCACAACCCGGGATACCGCCTGGAGGGCTCCGGCACGCGCCGCCGGAGCGCATACCCAGAGGAAAGGGGAGACCGCCATGACCGTCGTGCCCAACAGGATCACCACCTGTCCATTCCCCTGCAACCGTACCCGTACCCTAGGGACCGTCATGACCCAAGAGTGGCCATGGTGCACAATGCCTACGCCCCCCCACTGTGGAGCCCGCCCACTGACTAGTACCAGCCATACTTCTGCCACCCCCCACACGGCCGATAGACCCCCCCGGCGGTGTCAGTGATGGTGCAGTCGGGCGCTGGCCCAAAACGTTTCCGAAAATGCGTGCCACCCAGACCCTGCCCCCTCTCCTACTGCAGCCCATTGCACCGCCCCAACTACACCCCCTACACTCACTTGGCATCACCTTGCCACTGTCCCTCGCACAACTTCCCCTCCGGCCCTCGGCCCATACCTCAGCTTGCACCCCCGCCCTTGCACCGTGTTTGACGCAGAGGGAGGGAGGGAGGGAGGGAGGGATGGGAGGAAGGGGAGGGTGTGAGGTAGGAAGAGGAAGAGGGTGTGAGGCAGGGAGGGGGGAGAGAGTGTGAGGGGGGAGAGGGTGTGAGGAAGGATGAGGGAGGGTGGAGAGAGGAAGAGAAAGGGGGGAGAGGTTGTGAGGAAGGAAGAGGAATGGAAGATTAGGATTCGGATAAGTATGACCGTACGATATTGGCGCGCCTCTATGGCTGCCTCACACCTTGACACTTGATGTGGTCTCTGTCGGGCGCTAGGGGGCCCTTCACCCATGGGCCCCCCAACATGCTGTGGTGTGTTTGCAGCCGTCCACGCGCTCCGGGTCGCACCTTGCGCACCGTGGCCGCTGGTGCTGGGGCACAGACACGCCGAGATCCACTGTGTGGCCATAGCACCTTGTCCCCTTGCTCCCGTGCTCTTCAGCGGTCACCACCCTGCTCTGCAGCAGCCGCCATGCAGCGGTTGCTTTGCAGCACCCTCCTAGCAGCAGTTGCCACCCTATCCTAGCAGCAGTTGCCACCCTGCAAAAACTCCCATGCCGCAGTCCGTGCTCTTGTGATGCAGCTCTCTGCACCCATCCCCCGTCCTATTACCAATCTAGGGACTATGAGATTGCCGCCCTACAGTAACTGCCATGCAACGTCCTTGCTCTTGTGCTGCACTCTCCGTAGCCATCCCCGTCCCATTACCAATTCATGGACTATGGGCGTGCTGCACGTGCAGCTTCTCCACTGCAGTTATGGAGTGGCACCTGTTACTACTCCTCACGTGCTGCAATTCTTAGTTGCGGCTCACTACCGCTCGTTGGCCGTTGTTGTCCAAGCGCACAACACGGGGCTCGCTCATGGCATGCACCGCGAGGGGTGTCGCCTGCAAGTGTACACCTCAATGGTGCCGGCCGCTTGTGTGGTTGCTGGTGGTTGCGTTGCGGGGCCATGTGTGGAGGATGCCCTCCTTTCCAGTGGGTGCTAGCTCAGCACTGGATGCCCAGCAGATTTTAGGCCCTAGTTACCCATGATGTTACCATGGTGGGTGTTGCCCGCCGCGGTGTTTGCGACCGCTTGCAGGGCAGGGTGCCACTTGTGGTGTGTGCGTGGCTGCCGTTTGGTGTGTGATTGTGGCCTCCCGGGTCCTGTGTTGATAGGACTCTTCAGTGGGCCCTTGTGGACACGGATGTCCGTGCGCTCGGTCTCCTCGCTCCAAGAGGGCGACTGATGCCGGTCTCACCCCTGAGACTGAGCCTGCTCAGGGGAGGGTGCCTCCCGTTGGCTGTGCGGATGCCCACTGGGAGGGTGACACCGGGAGAAGAGGGAGGGGGAGGTAGGGAGGAATAGTGAGGGTGGAAGGGTGTGAGGGCAGACGAGGGGCGAGGGAGAGGGCGTGAGGGAGGAAGAGCGAGGGGGGAGGCTGTGAGGGTGGGAAGGGACGCAGGCCCATTCCTCTCTGCTCAGCATTTACATGACGCGGACCTCAAAGGACCTCGTGTTCAGAGACCAAGCTGAAAACCCCAAGCCCTATAGCGGATGCTACGCCCACGCAGGCAACTGTGGGACGCTCCTGGCCAGTGGCGCCCAGCGCACGACGGACCGTTTCGGCAATGGTAATGCCTGCCCCTTCCGAGAGACCCAGGGCTTCACGAGGGGGAGGATTGCAGTAGCGGTTGTGTGCCTTCGTGTGCAGCAGCGCTGCAGATAACCCGGTCACCTTGTTGCCTTCCCCCTGTGGACCGCCAGGCGTTACCACCATTGCTGTTGGGTGTGTTTCGGGTGTGTGTCGGTTTTGTGTTGGGTGCAGGTCCTGTGGTGCAGTGCGACCCGTGCTCCTCTTTTTTTTTTTTTGGCAAACCGCATCTCAGCTTGCTGTCATGGGGTGCCGACTCCACTGTTTCGGTATGGCAACACGCGCGCAGCGCAATGCGCAAAAATGTTTCCATCTTCACCGGGAACAATTTTGGGTGGATTCAACTTGCTTAAACTGGGGAAAAACGTAGGGTTGAAATTATCGGTCAAGTTGCGGTGTTCCCCGCAATATACCCAAATGGTGTAAACCCCCCCCCCCCCGGACCCACCACCTGGCCTTCGGCCGCAGTTAGGTGCCAAAGGTTTCTGGGCTTGGTCAGAAACTTGGGCCTGAATGGCTTAGGATAATTGCGCCAATAGGATGACTTTGCCTGTGGCAGCCTACCACCACACTGTCCATGATGCACGGCACCCCACGGCTTGACCTATACCGGGGGGGGGGGGTGTCAGAGGCCAAAAAAGAAACTTGATGCACCAAAATTAGACCTCCCCTTTGATCAATTTCATTTCTTTCCTGAGGAAAAATTTTCCGATGTGGGTGGGGGGGGTGGGTCAGACGGAGGAGCCCAGGCTGCTACTGCCCCCCCCCCCCCCGGCCGCCCAGTGATGGTAAGCCGTGCCCTGTGCCCATCACATGTTTGCTCAGAAGATGAAACATCGAGGGCTTCCTCGGGGATGTGCATGAAAGACTGGCGGTTCATGGCCAATTCAGGGCGGTTGCTGGGTGACGGACGGCATCCACTGCCTGGCGGACTGGTACTGAGGGCGGGGCGTACAGAGTTCTTCTTTGAACTTGTCATGTGCCCCTGGCAAGGGACATCAAGAGGAGCATCCACAGGGATCCTGTGCAGGTTCCAGCTGACTAAGCATCATACACTGGGTCTGGTGAGCGGTCATGCCGGAGAAGAAGGCAGTTATCCGAGCTGTTGCGAATGATATGAGGGGGTTATTGGGGGTTGGCGGGGCTAGTGACGGTGCGGACTACCAGTGTAGAGTAACGGTAGGGTTGTATTCGAACGGCTGACAACCACAGCGAGGAGGGGGGGGGGGGTTTGGCACAGGGGGTTTGGAGGAGGGGGGGGGGGGGGGTAACCCCCCTGGACCCAGATTTCATAGTGGGAAAAACTGAAATTTGCAAAAGGAAAAATTAATTTGGGCTATTTTTGGTACACAAAGTTTTGGGTTCCAGACCCCCTGCCCTCTTCTATTACATCCCTGAGTAACGGTGTAGAGCAACGGTGTAGAGTAAGGGTGCAGAGTAATGGAGAAAGAGTAATGGCATGTGCCGTGAAGGTGAAGGGCGATCCACCCAATACGCAAGGCTGATTGCGTGTACGGTTGTGTGTGTCTGTTTCTGGGTGGGTGTTGGTGTGGAGAGGTGTACGTGTGCGGGTGCGGGAAGGATGGATATGCAAGAGGCCATTGCAATGCAGAAGGCGGGGCTTCAAGAGGGGTGAAGGCCATGAGCACGTTTGCTGCATTTCCATTTGCAGAGTTCGTGTCTGTTGCTGAGCTGTTGCTTGTTCGGGGAACACCCGTCCTGTGGCCGAGTTCCCACTGTTGTGGAACCTGTTGGGAACACATGGGGCACAACCTCCACCCCCCCGCTAAAGAAGCTGGTAAAGCCCGGCGTTGCTCTCATTTCAGACCCTGACGGATTTATTGTTTTCGGCCGTTTTAACCATTTTTCGGACCATGACGGTACGGCATTCGGTGGTGAACGGATTGAGGTGGGCGTGTGACAGACTGTGTGACGTGGTGAAGCCATGATGGCGCAGGATTGTTGATTTCTGTTGAACAATGCGCTGACACCACCTGCTGCCCCCCCATCCCCCCTGCTGGCCAACCTGCGCCGACTCCAGCACCGACTTGTGCGCGCTGGGGTGTGCATCTGCAGGATAATTTTCCTGACAGGGGCTTCTAACAACCACAATGCTGCTTTCCCTGTTGTCCTTTCGTTCTCCTCCTTGGGTGGGGGGGAGGCAGGCAGGGCTGCAGTTAAGTGGGGGGGCTGGGTCCAGCCGCCTCCCCCCCTTGCCCCCATGGTGCCGGGCTTTTAGAGGCGCCGAAGGCCCGGAGGAAAATTCTGGGTCTAAACTATTTAGCGCCGAAGGCACCAGAGAAAATTTTGGTTGGCCGAAGGTCCGGAAGAAAATTTGGCCCAATGTTTTTAAGGCGGGGGGGGGGGGGGGGGGCTCCCCCCCTCCATCCCCCCCGCCCCCCAGTGGTGCTGAGTTGTTAAAAGGAGCCCTGGAGGCAGGCCATGGCTGACCGTTACCAGGGAGGGGGGGGCGGCATGGCCGCCTGGGCTCCTCCGCCTGACCCCCCCGTCGCGCCCCCCCCACCCGCATCAGAAAATTGCTCCTCAGGAGAAAAAATGGATTTTATCAAAGGGGCCTGAAATTGGAGGTCGATTTTAGATACACAAACTTTTTTTTTGGCCTCTGACCCAACCCCCTGGAAGAGGTAAAATTCGCCACCGAACCCCGCATGGACTCGGAGTGTGCCGCTGGATGCACCTGGTCAACGGCACGGGCAACAGCCCCGTCTCCGGGACAGCCGACCCCCGGAGTAGTCAAACAGGACAAGTCCAGGGGCTCCGTTGACACAACCAAAACACGTTTGGGCCCACAGAGGGTCAGAATGAGCAGTGGCAAGAGGCCAATAGGCGCCGCCAAAGGCAAACAATCAGATACCGAGGCCTTGTGCCAACCCCCCCCCCCCCCCTCCCGCCCCCCCCCCCCCACCACACGTCACTCCGGCGCCGCCCCCTCCGCACAGCCATCATGCAGCTGCTGGTCCTCGCCGCCCCGAACGGGCAGTACCAGATCCACTGCACGGGCCACCCCGCCACCGGCGAGGAGCAGCTGCGGGCCGGCACGCAGACCTTCGGCCGGCAGGTGCAGAACAGTCTGCTCGACCGCTTTGGGTACCAGGAGCTCGGGTACGTCCTGCAGACCGCGCTCACGGATGAGAGGCAACTGGACACGGACGACCTGGTGACGTCCATTCAGAGCGGCACGCCCCAAACCAACGCCCTCTCGTATGTGCCCCGGACGGGCCCCACGCCCGCGGGCAGCGTCCGGTGGGGCGCGTGTGTCTGTGCTGTGGCGTCCGTTGTTAACCCGCAAGTAATTGTGCGCCACCTGCGGCTCCCCAGGCGCTTCGGATCAGGGCAGCAAAGCACGCTACTGAGGGCGGCCCGTGCGTTCCTTCGGTCAGGTCCCATGGTGCCCGGCCCCTCGGACTCCGGGACCGTTCCCAGCGGCACGCAGACCCTCATGTTGAATGGCATGCGCGTGCTTCAGGGGCTCTGCGGCACCTTCTGTTCGAGCTGCAGTGCCCTGTTCTGGTGCTGTTCCAGGAGGCCGGCCCCTTTGCTTAGCCCCGGGCGGAGAAAGTGTAGAAAGGGCCGGCGAGGCACCAGGTCTTGGATCTCGCTTCTTTTTTTCCGTGGCATTGAGGACTGGGCTGGCGTCCGCGGCCTTTTTGCGTCACACACACACACACACACAGGGGCGCCAGGAACCCCTCCTCCTATACGGGGGTAAAAACACTATCAAGCACGAGGTGCGTGAACAGCTGCGCTCGCAAATGCTGGACAGCCTGGTTCAGAGGCGTCCCCGCCTTTTCGCGGGGGCTCATTACACCACATGCCGGCGCCTGGTCCAGCCCAGCATAGCGTCATTTGCCACAGAGTTACAGCGCTCTATCCTGCGGGGCATCCTATCAGGAGCAACCTGGACAGCCCTCCGGGCCTATCAACGTGGCATGAGAGCCACATCCACGTGCCCGTACTGTGGCAATGCTCCGGAAAACGAGGAGCACATTTTTTGGCAGTGTTCAGCCTGGAGTACGGTGCGGGACACCCACCTGCCGGGCATCAGGACGGCGGCAGCACAGACCACAGGCCTTCCCCTCATGGACCAGTGGCCCCCATGTTTACGACTTTGTGGATTGGCCCCAGAGCTAGACACAGACAGCGTCAAGTCAGGGACAGCGCTCGCATTCATGACAGCTCTGCACAATATGTTAGTAGCCGTTTTGCAGGCCCGCAAGTTACGAGACACACAATCCCCCATGCTTTTCATGGGGTCGAGCCTCTCACAGCAGCTTCGGCAATACCCGTACCACCAACTGGTGGGACCCCTCCCCAGACCGGAAGACAAAGGGTTACTTCTTCTGCGTACCCCTAAGAAGGTGGAATGGCAGTGGGAAATGCCCTTTTTGGCGGACCTGCTATGCTGGCTGAGGGAACTGCACTGGGCCCCTGAACCAGGCACAGTGACGTTCTTGGAACTCGCACTGGACTTTGAGGAATTTGCGCAACGCACCCTCCCACACGCTCCACAGGCAAAATTTAAGGGCACCACCCTTTCACTGCAAGAGAGAGGCCGGGTCTTACGACTGGCAATGGCAAATGCGCAGCGCCTGGTCACCAAAGGCCATTTGCATCCAGCGCGTGTGGTCACACGCTGCAGCTCTTTAGTTCCTTTGGGGGGGCCGGCACTCTGCGGCCTGAACTGTCGCCCCTATTTCACCTGCCGCAGTGCCATGAACATGCACGTTCAGCAGTTAGCGGCATACTGTGAGCGCACGTGGGCCACCAAGGTTGGTCTCAATAGAATACACAAACTGCGCCCGTACACACATAGGCCACGCAGAACAGCGCAGGAAGTGGAGGAGCATCGACTACAGCGTGCACTCCAGGGGAATCTGCAGTTGGGGCTGGCTCTGTCCTCGGAGCAGACCAATTTTGCCAAAGGGGGGGGGGGCTGCTCCTCCTTTGCAGCTGATTTCTTCCCTGTGATAGGGGATGGGAAGCTCCCACAGCGCCCCTACACCGGGACACGCAGGCGCGCAAACACACACAGGGCGCCACCACCGGCGCCGCCGGCTGATCCGTCAAAGTGTGCCCAGCACTCTGCTGACGCATGCACGAGACTTCGGCGCACAGCTGAAGCATGCTGTGCGCTGGGACATCACGCTGATGACCACATAGCAGGCAGACCGCAACTGTAACTGTGCCCACTGCATGGCCTGCCACCGTGCCCGAGGTGCACACTCAAGCAAAGGGGAGTGCGCCACTGCTGTCAGCGGGGACACCATAAAGTGTGCACCCCAGTGCCTGCGCGCCGGAAGCGCCCACTTGCTGCACATGCACAACTGCCCCACAAACGACCACGCCTGCAAGGGCCTGCACGTATCTCTACGGGTCTGCTGAGGTCCCCACACCAACCCCCCACCCCTCCAGCCCCCAAACGCAGGAGGCCGAAAACACCCCCCCCTCCGTCCCCACCAGCCCCAGTTCCACGGGGGCTGGAGGAGACCGTGGCCGAGGATGTCGCCCGCCCGCTTTTCGTGACGAGGCACGGGAGAGCGAACACTCTGGATACCTAGCCAGCAAAATACAGAGGTTCTGATTCCGCAGAAGGGAGGGAAACAACGTCACAAAGAGGCCTCAGCAGACCTGAGCCAAATGAGGCGTCCAGCCCAACGCTGCACAAGGATCCACCTCTAAAAGTACAGATCACACACACACACACACGCGCGCGCGTGCACGTCGCTTCTCTATTTCCGTCGATGAAATCGTGAAGTTTTTTCGGTTTACCGCATCGAACCTCCGCACGACAGCCGGTGGTATGCGCAACCCACGGCTCCTCCTCCTGCTCCCCCGTCCCCCCCTTCTCCAGCGGCGGGGGGCTCGGTGCGCCGGGGCGTTCCGGCGCACAGTGGCGGGCAGGGCCCAGGCTCTCGACCAAGACCCACTGCTCCCAGACCCGCGCCTGTGCTGCCGTTGGCCCCATGGGGCAGCTGGGGTGGTATCAAGGGAGGGTGCACTCCACGTGCGGAGCCCATGGCATTGCGCGGGCAGCGCAGCCCACGCCGCATCGCCGCGCAGGATTCTGAGCGACGTCATCACCGTCTACAACAACGTCAGGACGATCGAGATCATTACGCAGCCGTTGCTGTACCCGACCGACTACATCGCCCCCATCTCCTTCAAGCCCGTCCTGGGCGGGGCGCCGCGGTTGTTTTATCAGCAGCCCAAGGTCCGAGTCCTGGATTACAATGGCGACCCAATGTCACAAAAAGTGGTGTGTTGTGCTCCCCCTCGGCGCCCCACGGCATACGCGCTCATCAGGCCCATGTCAGGGCTGTCCTTAAGAACCCCAATTTTTTTGTTGTTAAGGACAGCTCCTAAGGACGCCCCCCCCTCCCCAAGGACCGCCAACCACCAACCGCCAACCGCCAACTGCCAACCGGCGCCAACCCCCAACCGCCGCCAACCGCCAACCATCGTTCAGTAGTGCTTCTGTGGTCCTGTGGATTGCCCATGTCTTGACCATGAACCAGAGGGCGTCCCCGTGCAGGTCCGTTTCTGTTGCCATCACGAACCCTTTTCTTTTGTTTTTGCCCCCTTAAGGATAGCCCTGGCCCAAGTCCAAGGCTCGCAATTCTTGGTACACTTCAAAGGCCACAGCCCCCCAAGCGACGGGCGGATTGTGTGGTGCTTGTCACGCCTGCTCGTCTTGCGTCTGTTGTGTGTGTGCGTGCGAGTGTGTGTGTATGTTTGTGTGTGTGTGTGTGTGCGCGCGCGCGCACAAAGCAGTGTGCGTGTGTATTGAGCTCCTCCGTGGAGCGCTGAAAACACCATGCGCACAACGTACGCCATTGCCCATCACCAGCCGTGCGTATGGCATCATGTGGGCACCCGACTGCTCCATTGGCTCCGCAACAATGCAAAATGGCACCAGCAGAACACCGACACCATCATCCCGCCGGTTTTTCAGCCTGAAGGGGACGCCCTGGCGCGGTGCGCCGACATTTACCTCCTCCGGGCCTGCACCCAGCCATACCTCCCAGCCCAGATCGCGGCTTTTGTTGTGTGTGTGTGTGTGTGTGTGTGTGGTTGAGAGAAAGGCGCGACAATACGATAAGCTGCAGGCTCAGCCGCCTTGCTCCTGCCACCAGGCATCTAACATACCAGGCACGCGCATAATCATCGATGGTCATGTTGCCCTTTGCCCCATCGCCATCCCCTACCACGACGGCTCCACAGCTCGCCCCAATGACCCCCTCCCCCTCAACGGTCACAAAGTCCGCCAACAACTCCTTCAGGACTTAACCACTATGGCTCAACAGATTGGTGCTACCCTCCCTCCTCCCCTCACATACTTGCCTCCTGCTCTTTGGCCCGAGTCCGGAGCTCGCCTCCGGTCAGTTGTGCAACTCGCAGACCAAGTCACAAAACATTTCTATGTCCGAATTGTGGACAAGGGGGTTGGGGTCATGTGGGGATTCTGCCGCCACTGGGTGTGGGGGGTCTTACAGAAGTTTCTTGCCGATGAAGGCTACACACCTGCCCCCGGAGACCCTTCCTCGACTGTGTCCGCCATTCGCAGCGACATCATGCGCCGCGGCTGGGAAATGAACGAGGCGGGCCAATTGGCCATACTGTACCTTATAGGGAAAGCCAAAGGCCTCACCAAAGGTACCTGGCTCTGGCGCGGAATCACCGCCCTGCCCCACCCCTTCCTCCCCAAACGAAATCTCAAGGTTGCCGCTAGAGCCCAGACCACTTTCCTGCGGTGTTTAAGTGATGAACTTCCCTGCCCCTTCCTGGCCCACAGCATTAACGATGTTTCATCATGGTTCCATGATCTTGATTCCCTGGGTTGCCGGTATATTAGTGAAGTGGACTGCAAAGACCAATTCAACAACATCAAACCCGAAGACGTCATCTCACATCTCACCTCTGCCTGCGAGTGGCTCGTAAAAAAGAAGCGCTGGCGCATGTCGGAGGTTGTGTGGTCGGTACATAAAGAGAGTAAAAAACTTGACAGAGCGGGGAGGGGGAATTCAGCCAAGTTTTGGTATATTACCCAGGGCTTCTTAGAGGACACTGTGACGTGGGAGATGAAATACAACAACTTCATTCTCAGCGCAGGAAATCTCTGGTGCAGGCATGGCTGTATACCGATGGGGGGTTCTTTTTCGGCACAGGCTGCAGACCTCCACAGCCTATGGTCCGTTTACATCCACAGGGGCCTTTTTCGCCGCCCGGGTACTCTCCGCGTCACCGACTCGGGTTTTCCGTACTGGGAGAACAGCCACGGGCGAGTCTCGATGCAGCAATTCAGAGACAACATCCTCGTAGCCTCCAGTTACCCTGACTCCCCCCAGGTGCAACTGATTCAGACAATCTGCAATATTTTACGCCAATGCTGGGGATTGCGTGTTCTCTGTGACTGTGCCACGGAACACTCAGATGCTTGTCTTTTTCGGTGCCACCACCACTCCACCCAGGCCCTCGGTTATTGCCTTGTCCGTGGCCTCGATGGACAGGGGTCCTGTTACACCCACCCTAGCGCCCTAGATTCATCCTGGTTCCTGAAACTCGGCCCCCCTCTTCTATCCCCTGCCCTGGCCCACCCCTCTTACCTCCCGTGCCTTTTAACCAGCGTCCTCAGTAATAGCAAACGATGGTGCGTGACGTGGGCGGGGGAGTTATTGTCGGTGGCGGCTTGGCTCCAGGTGGCGGTCCTGTCCGGATGGCCGCTGACGCTGATACGCAGAGCAGCGCACTCAGCGATCGCCAGGGGGTTGTCCGCAAGCCAACACGATTTTTCACAGACCGTCCACTTCATGTACCACCTCCTACCCCACCTCCCAAGACGCCGCTGCTGCATCCTGCACCTCTGTCTCCAATGGCTCCGCCACCGGGCAATATGGGTGGGGGACCAATACAGCAGCTGGGCTCTGCCACCTCATTTGCGCGTGTCGGGAATCTCGGGCGCCTGGAACGGAGATTGGCATGCGCTGGATTATCACCGCCAGTCAATATCCCCCCCGGGTCACCAATGTTCCGACGACTGTCGCCGCCCACCTCCCTCCCACCCCTCTATCCCCTCTGTCCTCCCTGCCACCCCCCTGTCCCCCCCCGCTCCGAGCAGCCATCCCAGTTCAGTCATTGTGTGTGTGTGAGCGGGTGGTTACACCCGGCTCCATGTTTCTTCTGGTCCTCCCTGCCTGTTTTTCCTTTTTCCTTTTTCCTGTCTCTTGCAGGCCAGGGGCCAGGCACTACCAGCCACCGGCTTCTGGCGTCAACACCGATGGGTTTGGTAATACAGGCCTACTCCTTCTCCCCGCCTCTCTTCCGCGCAAATGCAAAAGATACCGACAGGGATATCTCGTGGGCATGAAAGGACTGCTGCGTAGTGCGAACATGCGATTGTTTCCCCTCCCCATGGTCAGTGGGTGCCTAGAGTAGTTGTCGTACATGACTCCAGCACTATGCCAGGATGATATCACGACTGTCTCCTCTATCACTTCACTTCAGAAAGGCGCCTAGCCTTGACATCATGACATTCACAATGCTTTCTGCTTTGTTCTTGTTTTGATGCTCACTGGCCTGACGAGGTGTTCCTGGTGCTAACATCGTTCTCCACTGCGCTCGCGGTCAGTGGTTTTCTTGTTGGTTCCTGCACAAGTGTGTGTGGTTGGGTGGACGCACCGAACACAGTTTCCAATTGCTCAGCATGGCACAGGTAACTTAGGACACAAACTCCTCCGTGGATTTATTGAGGTCTGGTGAAAAACATTCCGCCTGCAAAGCTTTGTACTGTGCTTTCTTCGGCAGACCGAAAGACGTCCAGGACTGCTCTGCAGTTCCTGAGGAGGTTTCTGCAACCGCTTTCTTGCTTTGCTTTACTTTGTTTTCTTTGCGGTTCCCAGCGTGTGAGAGTGCCCGCATGTCGTGGTCGTGCATGTGTCATGTGTCTCCCTGGGGGATGTCCGGGTCCCAAAGGCGCCAGGCCCACCCCGGCGGAGCGGACCTGACAGTCAAGTCGTGCAGGTCCGCCGGCGCATCCCTCACCCCCGTTGTGCAGGTGATTGCCGCCGCGTTCCCCGCAATGAGTCTTGCATGGGATCGGAACGTGGTCACCGATAGTGACGGCTACTACCAATTTGAAGGCCTGACCAGCCTTTCTGGTGTGCGTTGCCTGTGCGTCGGCCCTCGGTGTTGCCTCCAAGGCATCGTCCTTTGAAGCGATGGATGGTTTGGTCGGTACCCATTCGTTCCCCGGCTCCCGATTCGTTTCCTGCCTCTCAGACGACTGCTCTTGTGCTTGGCAGAAATTCTCAGCCCACTTGGCGGGTGGGGGGGGGATGAGGGGAGTGGTGCAGGTCAGTATATCAATGAGACGTCACATCCACAGGCTGTCCTGTTTGTTCGTTGCCGGCGTTTCCGGCCGGCCTCTCTGTTTTCTTGTTGCACCACAGCGTGTCACCAGTGTCACCAGTAAGACCTTGATGATGTTGCCTCGCTTCCCACGCAAAAAGGACTCATTACTACATCTCACAGACCTTTTTGCGAAAGGCGCCTGGGGCCGGTTTTCGGCTCTTGACAAGCTTTTCTTCCCTTCTTGTGAACTGCATGTGCTGCCTGTTGTGCTGACATCCCGCAAAACAACACCACACGTGACAGCTTACACGTCACCATACGGGGGGGGGGGGTGCAGCACATCGTAGGGCCAACCAGCCGCAGGCCCCGTGATCAGGCAGCCCCTGGGGTGTCCGGGACTGGGTCCGCGGCGACCCACGCACGTCGATACATGGTCATCAGCCTGGGGGCCGTGGGCACAGGAACGCAGTGTGGGAGGGCCAATGGGCCTGGGGTGCAGATGCGCCATGGAGCACGAGGATACGGCACACCGCATCGGATACGCAGCGATGCAGTGCCGATGGGGCAGATGGGGGATACCAAAGGGCTGGGGTACATGGGGTGCGGCACAGCACGGTCGCCGTTGACCAGCGGGAAATAGTTTTTCCTGAGCGCTGCGTGTATGGACAACCCTCTGCACCGGTGGTTAGCCGTGGTTAGCCGCCAACCGCCAGCGGTTATTCACAGACTGGTAGCGGTTAATAGCCAAGTTCTTGTTTGTTGAGGGGTTGCAGGTGAAGGTTCACGTGTCTTCTCTTTAGACAAAATGCAGAGGGATGTATTGCTGGATGATTTGAAATTTGCTCTGTGGAATGCCCTCGTTGCTCTCTCCATGTGCTGCACAGGACTGGGTGTTGATCTGCCCATCCCTACCGCCCTGTCCCGCACCGCCCTGTCCCGCACCGATCCCATTTCATGCAGGTGGGGCTGGGGACTACTCGATGGTGTTCTTTTGTGACGGTGTCCCCTCCAACACCTCCAATACCTTTGAGAAAGTCGCGACTTTGGGGATCAAGAAGCAGTTCGATGACCTCAAGTACGCGCTGTTCCTGCCACTGCTCTTGATCCCACATTGCTCCTGATGTGTTATGGTGATTTGCTGCTGCGACGTGTGGCATGGCGACGTGTTGGTCGAGGAGGCGGCCCCGCAATTAAGACCCCGCCAGCACCAGATTCGAGAAAATCTCTGGGGGCCGGGGGCGAGGGGGGGGCTGTTGCTGTATCTTGACGGCTCGTGCGGACCGGGATTCATGTCAAGCAGAGGAGTGAGGCAGGGGGGGGGGGCAGACAGGAGCGTCCTCATTCCTCACTCCTCATTCCAATGCATCCCTTGCCCAGCCCCCCCCTTGGGGGCCTCCGGCCGCTTATAGTCTGGGCCCGAGTCGCGTCATAGACCGAGGAGGCGATCCCCCGCCGCACAGTGAGGCACGTGGTGCCCGCCGGGTACTCTGTACAAGGACTCCATACCAACCCCCCCCCCCCTGGGGGTGGGCGAAGGGTTGTCCAGTACTTTGCACATTGCGCCCCAAGACACGGGGGGGGCCGCCGGGACCGGATCCTTTACGGGTATGAAGCCTGCCCCCCCCCCTTTTCTTGGCAGCGTATGAAGCCTGCCCCCCCCCCCCCTTCTTGGCAGCCCCCCTTCCCCCCCCCCCCGGACCCAGCCCCCCTTCCCCCCCCAGACCCAGCCCCCCCCCCCCCCCCCAGACCCAGCCCCCCCCCCGCCCTGAAAGTGGTCCGCGAGTGGGAGGGAGTCGGCGTATGGCCCGTTGCTCTGGCCCCCCCGTGCCCCAACATCCCTTTCGGAACTGGGCAGCACTTTTTTTCGGGGGGGGCAAAGTGGCCGTCCTCTGCATGCGACTGTGCGTCGCCGTACGCACGCGTGCCTCGTTCAGCCCCCACCCACACGTCGCCTCAGGTACACGCTGTTGTTGCTGTACGGCATCCTCCTGCCCCTTTTCATCGCCAATTTCCCGGGGAACTCGTACATGTGGTTCCCCGTCTCCTTCGTTTCTGTTGCCGGGATCGGCGCCATCACGTACTTGTTCTACGTCGAAGACGTGCTCGAGGCCTGGAACACGGCCAGTATCTGGTTGCGGGTGTGCAGTGCAGGGGCGGGGGGAGAGGGGGTGCACACATGATTTTCCCATGGCTGTCCCTTGTGGCGGTCATCTACGGGGCGCATTATGGCTCTAGCCCAGTTTCGGGATAATGTAATTGTTGCTTCCGCGGGGCCGCGCGTTGCCAGCGCTATGCGCGAGGTGTGCGGCACGCTCACTGACATTTGCCGCCTACGGGTGCTGTGCCCCTGCATGACCAATCCTGATGACTCCTGCACTGCAGCCTGCATGCAACCGGAGTCACGCGCCCTCGGCATTTGCATGCACCGGGCGGGTGGCCACGGTTCTTGCAGAGCGCATCCGTCAGCTTTTGAGGCACAGTGGTCGTTGAAATTGGGTCCCGCCTTGTCTTCCTGGGCCGTGCAGGATGTCCATTTGAAAGACCTGTATACCAGTGTGGTCGTGAATATTTTGCCATTCATTTCATCTTGGGGCGGGTTACTCCTCAGCTGTGCTGCTGGGGGCTGTTGTGTGGCCACGCTGGTGCCGTTACGCTGGCGCCGTTACGCTCTGAGCAGCCCACAGGGCTCTGACACGCGTTGTTGAGCGCACCCCATGTGCTGTGAGCCCCAGCCGCAAGTGCATTGCTTTTGTCATGCCACATCTGCCTGCCCAAAAGCTCTGTGTTGCCTCTCTGGCATGTGCTTGCCTTAAACGTCACGGTTCCTGGGATGGGCAGCGATATGCTTCTTCACGTCACACACGCTGGACCCCATACCGAAAGGTGCGGCGACTGGAGTGACGATTGGCGGTGCTGCAGCGTGTTGTCAACCTCCCTCCAAAAGGGATGTGAGGGCGGAGGGCTGCACAGGACTTTTGATTAGTGATGCTATTTATGTAATTGTCTTCTACCATGTTGCATGTGACACTCAAGATGATGATGTTGCCACGTATTCCACTCATTAAGGTCACTCTGCCAACTGTCAACTGCCAACAGTCAACTGCCAACTGTCAACTGCCAACAGTCAACTGCCAACAGACCTTTTACCGAAAGGCGCTAGGGCCGCTTGCGGCTCTTGACAAGGTTTTCTTTCACTCTTGTGATCTGCATGTGTCGCATGTTGCGCTGATGTCGTCTCACACAACACCACACGCATGACACCTCACGCGTCACCATGCGGGGGTGCAGTGAACTGAACAAGACATTTATCAGTTGTGTCCGATATTGTGCAGGTCAGGCTTGTGACTCTTGAACGAGCCCTCAGGAACACTATTTTAGGGTATTTCTGTGTCACAGCGAAAGGCGCCTATGGCAACGTCACTGAATAGTTTTTTTCCCCCTGATTTTGCGTGCAGCCTGTGCCTTGCAGCGTGAAGGTTCAGCAACATCCGTATGCCTCAGCGAGGGAGGTAGGGAATTGATGGGGAGGGAGCGGGCAATAGTGGGCTCCGAGAGGCGTCAGATTGGGGATGGTCCACCGCCCCCTGTTGCTTTGAATCCTATCGCTTTCCCAAAGCCCTGTTGCTCTTCGGGCTCCCTGCAGCCCGTCCATTGCAACCCTGAGCCATTTGCGTCTCACACCCTCTTCCACAGATCGCAGCAATCTACCTGATGGTCACCTACTTTCTTCTCTGCGCCACTCTCGTCGGCATCTCGCATCGCTTCTGGAAAAGCCGCACTGTGGCCCCCATCCTGCATAGGCTCTGGGGCTTGAGCAAGGCCCGGGAGCAGTATGAGTATTGCAAATGGATCACAACGCTGAAGACCGATCTGGTGGAGAGGACGAAGTGCAACAAGAAAAGTATGATCAACCGGTTGGAGATCGTCCACATGCCGGATGGGAAACTCATGCGCCACATTGTGCCCTTCCGCTTTTATTTGGCCATGGGGCTGTGTGCATGGCTCATCTCGCTCTTTATTCTATTGGTCGTGTGGATCTTTGTGGAGCTGCAAGACTGGGTATTTCGCTGTGTTGGTGTTTGCTTCTGCGTAGCGTTGCCTTGCCTTGTGTCTTTTTGCATTGTGCTGTGGGTAAGTTAAAGAAAAATGCACTACACACAAGACATGCCATACACGCAGTACATGCAAACACAGCATCCTGCTGCATTCCACAGTACAACCTCCAGAATCACACGCCATCCCCCTGCAGTCTCCGGCAACCTGCAGCAGCCTCCTGTGCGCCCACTGCCGGTGCCGGCTTGCGTGTGTGTATGCGTACTAGACTGCCTGCCTGCTTGCCCGCCTTCCTGCTTACTTACCCACTGCATGCCTACTTGACCCCACCCACTGAGTGCCTGTCTTTTTGAGTAGCGTCCTTTTCACTTGCCAGCCAACTTGTCTGCTGCCCTGCCTGCATGAAAGTCATCACATTTGCAGGGCTGTGGGGGGGGGGGGGGGGCGACTCCAAGGGTTCCCCCCCCCCCCCCCAAGGGGTCTCCGGCCAACAGTCAGTTGCCAAAGGTACCATGGCCGCTGACGGCGCCCGATGCTCCATGGGCACCAAAGGCACGCGAAGGAAATTTTTGTTCACTTTGCACCCCAACACTATCCTTAACCCCAACCTTGACGTTACCACCATCCCTACCCGAAGCGTAGTCCTAACCCTAGCCCTTCCCGTACCCCTAATAGGGGCTGAGGGGGAGGGGTGAGAGAGGGGCTGTCTTGTTTGCCTGCACACCTGCCACACCACACCACACCACACCACACCACACCACACCACACCACACCACACCACACCACACCACACCACACCACACCACACCACACCACACCACACCACACCACACCACACCACACCACACCACACCACACCACACCACACCACACCACACCACACCATACATGGACATCGCATACCGGTCCTCGGCGGTAGAGCCCTTCCGCTTCCCGGGACTCATGTGGGTGGACGACACGATCGTCCTCTTGGAGCGGGGCGATTCCCACCCCATACAGGGGGTCCTGTTGGATCAGCGGGTGTACTACCAGGGAATCCTGCGGGTGGACGTCCCTGACCGCAAGATCCAGCACGGCTCCACGTCAGACCCACGGCCCCTACGGTCGCCTACGCCAGCAGCCGTGGCCCGCCACCTAGGCCGCGCGTGGGTGACGTGTACCCCAGACCAGCGGCGGGAGGCGCTGGCAGGGGCCCCGGAGATACAGCCCTCCAGGGTCCTCCGATATATGGGAACCGACATTTACCTCCAGGGGGCGCCTACGGCCCCCCGCAACCTGCCGGAGGTCAGGGCGGAGCTCTGGACACAGCTCCGCCCCCAGCGGCTCTCCCCGGACGCGGCCATGATGGTACTCATGGCCAAGCTCCCGAGCAAGCTGCTCCCCCTGGCCAGCGTGTACCGCCCCACGGCCAAGGTACACGCGGCAAACGATGCTCTCATGGTGCGAGCATACAAGCACGTGACGGGCATCTCCCGCCACGCTCATACCGACGCGCTCTGGGGACCCTGGGAGCATGGGTGCCAGGGTCTCACTCGGTCAGAGCACTCGTGGCAGGCGGCGGTGGTTGGAGAGTGGGTTCGGCAGGGGGCCTGGGCCAAGCAGGAGTTCCGGGACTCCCAGGCCTACTCCCTGCAAACGCACCAGGCGCTCAGGGGGGGCTGCCCGGCGGTGCTTACCCCGGGGCAGTACACGCATCACCCCAAGTGCCCCCACCTCATAGCCACGCTGCAGCGGGTCGTGGATGAGGTGGCCATGCCCGTGTGGATGCCAGGCCAGTGCTCAGGGACCACCCCCATCCTGGTCCGCGGTCCCGGTGGGCCGCGATCGGCGGCAGCGGCGGCCCCTGCCCCCCGGGTGGAGGTGTACACGACTCAGTATGGCGCCGTCGCGCAGGTGGTCGTCCCCCCGACGGTGTACGAAACGGTACAGGCCCTGGGCTACCATCACCTCGGCGACCTCTACACAGAGAATCACCAGGTGCTACCGGAGCGGGCCCTGAAGAGACGAGCGCCAGCCCGCAAGGGGATCCCGGGGCTACGAGCGTGGCTGGCCCGCCACGCTGCGGTACTGGTCCCGCTCCTGAGGGAACCCACGCCGCGATGGCAAGCGGCGCCCAAGGACTGGATCCCGAGGGCCGTGCCCACCTATCAGGCGGACGTCATAGTGGGGGGCCGGGCGGCCAAAACCACCCGAATGGAGACGATATACCATAGGGGGCAGCCCCTCCGGATGACCGCGGCCCTGCAGGACACCATGGAGACCGCGGGCTGGGCGCCAGAACCCCGGGTGTGCCAGCAGCCCCCGGGCACCCTGCCCAGCGACACCAGGCTCCACCGCCTCCTGGTGGCCCTCCTGGATATCCAAGTGCAGGTGGATGCGCCACTGCACGCCCAGCTGTGGGGCGACCACCGGCAGGAGTCCCTGGCCCAGCTCCAGCGCACTGGGGTCAGGGCGCCCACCGTCGTGTGGACGACAGCCCCCCCGACTGCCGCCTACTGGAACTGGGCCAGCACATCGCAGGCCCCTCACGTGACGGTCACCTCGACGCTGCCGCCGTTTCCGTGGATCGCCATAGCCCCGGCGGCGGTGGCGCGCTTCCAATATCCAGCGGAGTGCATGGCGCACAAATGCCCGGGGCACCCGCACAAGGGGCCCCTCTATTACTCCCTCGATACGGTGGGGACAGTGCCAGCGGAGCTACACCAGGCCCTGCGCACCCACCTCAGGGAGCACCATGGGGACATGGCCCTCCTGGCGCCCCACGGCCGGGCGACCGACCCCCCGCGAGTGTTGGCCCCTGAGACTCGCCCGGGCGCCTGGTTCCATGACCTGCCTGCGCTGGCGACCCTCCGAGGCAGTGTCGTGGCGGTGGATGCAGGGGCCACGCAGGCGGGTATGGCCATGGCCGGAGTCGTCCAGAGCGGGCCTGGGGAGTATCAGGCCCAGGTGGCCTCAGGAGTGGGCACCTCCCAGGAGGGGGAGGCGATGGCCCTCCTCTCGTATGCCCGCCGGCTGGCGACACAGCCAGGGGTTTACTGGCTGGTGCCGGACTCGGAGGCAGCAGTGGGGGCCCTCCGCACGTACCAGGAAGGAGGGCACTGCGGAGATGGCATCCACCACCTCTACGCCACTGTCCTGGGGGGGCAGCGCCTCTCCCCGAGGTCTGCCATCAATGTGGTGACCACACCATCGCACTGGATCACGGACCTCAACGTCCGTGTGGACGCAGCGACGCGGGAGCCGCCGGAGGTGGACCTTACGTGGCTCCTCAGGCGCCCCTACTCATTTATCCCCCCAGTGCCCTTCCGCGACCAGTGCCAGCTCTCCCCGACGGCGCTGAGTGACTGGTTGCAGGACCGGGCCTCCATACCGGCGCAAGCCATCTACGAGGCCCGCTGGGGGGTAAATTTCATGCCAGGGGGGGGCCTCCCCCTAGACTGGTTCGACCACGACCAGCAGCGCCACATCACGGCGCATCGCATGGACAACGTCCCGACCATGGCCGTCCTGGCCCACCGTTCCTCCCACCGGGGCACGGTGCTGGATACAACGTGCCTCCTGTGCGGGACACAGCCCGAGACGGCGCCCCACCTGTGGGCCTGCTCGGCTCAATCGCACGAGTGGGGGCCTGCCCGCCGGCGCCTCGCAGCGTGGCTCGACCAGAAGGTGGGGCCACGGGCGGCCCCAGTGCGACACCAGCTGTGGGAACCGACTGTGCTGGAGCAGTGGGCGGCAGCCCTGCGGACCCCCTCCATGCAGCTGGCCCACCTGGAGTGTACAGGGCCCCACTCGCTGGGCACGGAGTTCCTCCGCCACGTCGTGGAGGAGTCCATACGGATCTGGTACGCCCACGCCAAGGCGCGTGCCACACTGCTGAAGGCCCGCCTGGGCCCGGGCAGCACGATGGCGTGGGCGTTGCAGGAGCTACGCCTGCACCAGCAAGCGGAAAGGGAAGGGGTGCAGCGAGAGCTCCTGGAATAAGCGCGGTCGCCAGAGGCGAGCTCACCAGGTCTCCCCGACTCCCCCTCCCCCTGCCGAGGCCTACACACTTACGCACAGCGCGCACACAACACACACAGCCCAGCCCGTTTACCTGTACCCGTGGGTAGACATCCCGGCCTTTTGCCTTTTGGTAACAGCGCCTTCGGCACACCACACCACACCACACCACACCACACCACACCACACCACACCTGCTTCCCCCAAGCAGTGAGGCGGTGTATTGCAGGAGGTCCACTGCCCACTGCCCCCAGGCAGTGAGGCAGTGTATTGCAGGAAGTCCACTGCCCCCTGCCCCCAGGCATGGGGGCAGTGCATTGCAGGAGGTGCACTGCCCGCTGCCCCCAAGCAATGAGGCAATGTATTGCGGGAGTTCCACTGCCCACTGCGTGAGGCAGTGTATTGCAGGAGTTGCACTGCCCACTGCCCCTAGGCAGTGGGGCAGTGCATTGCAGGGGTTCCACTGCCCACTGCCCCCAGGCAGTGAGGCAGTGCATTGCAGGAGTTGCACTGCCTGCTTCCCCCAGGCAGTGAGGCTGTGTATTGCAGGAGGTCCACTGCCCACTGCCCCCAGGCAGTGAGGCAGTGTATTGCAGGAAGTCCACTGCCCCCTGCCCCCAGGCATGGGGGCAGTGCATTGGGGGATGTGCACCGCCCGCTGCCCCCAAGCAATGAGGCAATGTATTGCGGGAGTTCCACTGCCCACTGCGTGAGGCAGTGTATTGCAGGAGTTGCACTGCCCACTGCCCCTAGGCAGTGAGGCAGTGGATTGCAGGAGTTGCACTGCCCACTGCCCCCAGGCAGTGAGGGAGTGCATTGCAGGAGGTCCACTGCCCACTGCCCCCAGGCAGTGAGGCAGTGCATTGCAGGTGTTCCACTGCCCACTGCCCCCAGGCAATGAGGCAGTGCATTGCAGCAGTTGCACTGCCCACTGCCCCCAGGCAGTGGGGCAGTGCATTGAAGGAGGTCCACTGCCCACTGCCCCCAGGCAGTGAGGCAGTGTGTTGCAGGAGGTCCACTGCCCACTGCCCCCAGGCAGTGGAGCAGTGCATTGAAGGAGGTCCACTGCCCACTGCCCCCAGGCAGTGAGCCAGTGCATTGCAGGAGGTCCACTGCCCACTGCCCCCAGGCAGTGGGGCAGTGCATTGAAGGAGGTCCACTGCCCACTGCCCCCAGGCAGTGAGGCAGTGTGTTGCAGGAGGTCCACTGCCCACTGCCCCCAGGCAGTGGGGCAGTGCATTGAAGGAGGTCCACTGCCCACTGCCCCCAGGCAGTGGAGCAGTGCATTGAAGGAGGTCCACTGCCCACTGCCCACAGGCAGCGAGGCAGTGTCTTGCAGGAGGTCCAGTGCCCACTGCCCCCAGGCAGTGAGGCGGTGTATTGCAGGAGGTACACTGCCCACTGCCCCAAGGCAGTGGGGCAGTGTATTGCAGGAGTTGCACTGCCCACTGCCCCCGGGCAGTGAGGCAGTGCATTGCAGGAGTTGCACTGCCCACTGCCCCAGGCAGTGAGGCAGTGGATTGCAGGAGGTCCACTGCCCACTGCCCCCAGGCAGTGCGGCAGTGCATTGCAGAAGTTCCACTGCCCACTGCCCCCAAGCGGTGAGGCAGTGCATTGCAGGAGTTGCGCAGTCCACTGCCCCCAGGCAGTGAGGCAGTGCATTGCAGGAGTTGCACTGCCAATTGCTCCAGGGCAGTGAGGTAGTGCATTGCAGAAGTTGCACTGCCCACTGCCCCCAGGCAGTGGGGTAGTGCATTGCAGGAGTTCCACTGCCCACTGCCTCAGGGCAGTGAGGCAGTGAATTGCAGAAGCTGCACTGTCCACTGCCCTAGGCAGTGAGGCAGTGCATTGCAGGGGTTGCACTGCCAACTGCCCCATGACAGTGAGGCAGTGCATTGCAGAACTTGCACTGCCCACTGCCCCCAGGCAGTGGGGTAGTGCATTGCAAGAGTTCCACTGCCCACTGCCCCAGGGCAGTGAGGCAGTGCATTGCAGAAGCTGCACTGTCCACTGCCCCCAGGCAGTGAGGCAGTGCATTGCAGCAGTTGCACTGCCCACTGCCCCTGGGCAGTGAGGCAGCGCATTGCAGGAGTTGCGCTGCCCACTGCCCCCAGGCAGTGAGGCAGTGCATTGCAGGAGTTGCACTGCCCATGGCCCCCAGGCAGTGAGGCAGTGCATTGCAGGGGTTGCACTGTCCACTGCCCCCAGGCAGTGAGGCAGTGCGTTGCAGGAGTTCACACTCCACTGGCCCCAGGCAGTGAGGCAGTGCATTGTAGAATTTGCACTGCCCACTGTCCCCAGGCAGTGGGGTAGTGCATTGCAGTGAGTTGCACTGCCCACTGCCCCCAGGGCAGTGAGGCCGTGCATTGCAGGGGTTCCACTGCCCACTGCCCCAGGGCAGTGAGGCAGTGCATTGCAGAAGTTGCACTGCCCACTGCCCCCAGGCAGTGAGGCAGTGCATTGCAGGGGTTGCACTGCCCACTGCCCCCAGGCAGTGAGGCAGTGCATTGCAGGAGGTCCACTGCCCACTGCCCCCAGGCAGTGGGGCAGTGCATTGAAGGAGTTCCACTGCCCACTGCCCCAGGGCAGTGAGGCAGTGCATTGCAGAAGTTGCACTGCCCCATTGCCCCCAGGCAGTGAGGCAGTGCATTGAAGGAGTAGCACTGCCCACTGCCCCCAGGCAGTGAGGCAGTGTGTTGCAGGAGTTCATCTGCCCACTGCCCCCAGGCAGTGAGGCAGTGTGTTGCAGGAGTTCATCTGCCCACTGCCCCCAGGCAGTGCGGCAGTGTATTGCAGGAGTTCCACTGCCCACTGCTCCCAGGCAGTGAGGCAGTGCATTGCGGAAGGCCCACTGCCCACTGCCCCCAGGCAGTGGGGCAGTCTATTGCAGGAGTTCATCTGCCCACTGCCCCCGGGCAGTGAGGCAGTGCATTGCAGGAGATCCACTGCCCCCTGCCCCCAGGCAGTGGAGCAGCGCATTGCAAAAGTCCCACTGCCCACTGCCCCCAGGCAGTGAGGCAGTGCGTTGCAGGAGGTCCACTGCCCACTGCCCCCAGGCCGTGGCGCAGTGTGTCGCAGGAGTACCACTGCCCACTGGCCCAGGCAGGGCGGCAGTGTATTGCAGGAGATGCCCGGCCCACTGCCCCAAGCAAGGGGGGCAGTGAGCGGCGGGAGTACCACTCCCCACTGCCCTCAGGCAATGCGGCAGTGCGAAGCACGATTTCCACTGCCCACAGCCCCCAGGCTGCCTGGCAGTGCGTTACACTGCCCACTGCCCCCTGCCCACAACAACAGTGCAGCAGGGCACACACAGTGCAGTGTGGTGCAGAGCACCAAGCAGTGCGGCACCACACAGAAGGCACTGGTGGTGCAGCGCGGCACGCAGGGTGCAGTGGGCAAATGAGACCCTGTGTGACTGCGCGCAGGCGTCGGCAAGGCAGTGTCGGCCAAGTGCGAGAGTGCACTGGTCCGGCTATGCCACAACACACTTACACACAACGCGCACACAACACACACAGCCCAGCCCGTTTACCTGTACCCGTGGGTAGACATCCCGGCCTTTGCCTTTTGGTAACAGCGCCTTCGGCACACCACACCACACCACACCACACCACACCACACCACACCACACCACACCACACCACACCACACCACACCACACCACACCACACCACACCACACCACACCCCTCTCGCAGGCTGGCAGCGCCCGTGCGGCGCGCCTCCAGGGCCCCGCATCGGCGGCCGGCCGCGTGAACGCAGGAGCCCGGGCGCGAAACCGAGGAGACTCCAGTGCGGGGTCTTCATGGCAGGCGTCCAGGTGTGCAGGTAAAGAGGGCTCCGGAGGGAAGACATGACGGATGTGAGGGGCCCCCGCCCTAACAGAGGCGCGGTGCATGGCGACAGGCCTGGGGGTTCCAGGGCAGGGGACCCAGCACAACATGGTAGAAGGAGGCTCCGACCACCCCCTGGGCTGGACTCCCCGTCCCCCCCAGGCCGGTGGGCCCGGTTCTCCGAAGATGACGCCTCCCCATGGGCCTTGAAGGAGGCTCCGACCACCCCCTGGGCTAGACTCCCCGTCCCCCCCAGGCCGGTGGGCCCGGTTCTCCGAAGAAGACGCCTCCCCATGGGCCTTGAAGGAGGCTCCGACCACCCCCTTGGCTGGACTCCCCGTCCCCCCCAGGCCGGTGGGCCCGGTTCTCCGCAGATGACGCCTCCCCATGGGCCTTGAAGGAGGCTCCGACCACCCCCTGGGCTGGACTCCCCGTCCCCCCCAGGCCGGTGGGCCCGGTTCTCCGAAGATGACGCCTCCCCATGGGCCTTATAGGAGGCTCCGACCACCCCCTGGGCTGGACTCCCCGTCCCCCCCAGGCCGGTGGGCCCGGTTCTCCGCAGATGACGCCTCCCCATGGGCCTTGAAGGAGGCTCCGACCACCCCCTGGGCTGGACTCCCCGTCCCCCCCAGGCCGGTGGGCCCGGTTCTCCGAAGATGACGCCTCCCCATGGGCCTTATAGGAGGCTCCGACCACCCCCTGGGCTGGACTCCCCGTCCCCCCCAGGCCGGTGGGCCTGGTTCTCCGCAGATGACGCCTCCCCATGGGCCTTGAAGGAGGCTCCGACCACCCCCTGGGCTGGACTCCCCGTCCCCCCCAGGCCGGTGGGCCCGGTTCTCCGAAGATGACGCCTCCCCATGGGCCTTATAGGAGGCTCCGACCACCCCCTGGGCAAGACTCCCCGTCCCCCCTAGGCCGGTGGGCCCGGTTCTCCGAAGAAGACATCTCCCCATGGGCCTTAAAGGAGGCTCCGACCACCCCCTGGGCTGGACTCCCCGTCCCCCCCAGGCCGGTGGGCCCGGTTCTCCGAAGAAGACGCCTCCCCATGGGCCTTAAAGGAGGCTCCGACCACCCCCTGGGCTGGACTCCCCGTCCCCCCCAGGCCGGTTCTCCGAAGATGACGCCTCCCCATGGGCCTTGAAGGAGGCTCCGACCACCCCCTGGGCTGGACTCCCCGTCCCCCCCAGGCCGGTGGGCCCGGTTCTCCGAAGATGACGCCTCCCCATGGGCCTTATAGGAGGCTCCGACCACCCCCTGGGCTGGACTCCCCGTCCCCCCTAGGCCGGTGGGCCCGGTTCTCCGAAGAAGACGCCTCCCCATGGGCCTTAAAGGAGGCTCCGACCACCCCCTGGGCTGGACTCCCCGTCCCCCCCAGGCCGGTGGGCCCGGTTCTCCGAAGAAGACGCCTCCCCATGGGCCTTGAAGGAGGCTCCGACCACCCCCTGGGCTGGACTCCCCGTCCCCCCCAGGCCGGTGGGCCCGGTTCTCCGAAGATGACGCCTCCCCATGGGCCTTATAGGAGGCTCCGACCACCCCCTGGGCTGGACTCCCCGTCCCCCCCAGGCCGGTGGGCCTGGTTCTCCGCAGATGACGCCTCCCCATGGGCCTTGAAGGAGGCTCCGACCACCCCCTGGGCTGGACTCCCCGTCCCCCCCAGGCCGGTGGGCCCGGTTCTCCGAAGATGACGCCTCCCCATGGGCCTTATAGGAGGCTCCGACCACCCCCTGGGCAAGACTCCCCGTCCCCCCTAGGCCGGTGGGCCCGGTTCTCCGAAGAAGACATCTCCCCATGGGCCTTAAAGGAGGCTCCGACCACCCCCTGGGCTGGACTCCCCGTCCCCCCCAGGCCGGTGGGCCCGGTTCTCCGAAGAAGACGCCTCCCCATGGGCCTTAAAGGAGGCTCCGACCACCCCCTGGGCTGGACTCCCCGTCCCCCCCAGGCCGGTTCTCCGAAGATGACGCCTCCCCATGGGCCTTGAAGGAGGCTCCGACCACCCCCTGGGCTGGACTCCCCGTCCCCCCCAGGCCGGTGGGCCCGGTTCTCCGAAGATGACGCCTCCCCATGGGCCTTATAGGAGGCTCCGACCACCCCCTGGGCTGGACTCCCCGTCCCCCCTAGGCCGGTGGGCCCGGTTCTCCGAAGAAGACGCCTCCCCATGGGCCTTAAAGGAGGCTCCGACCACCCCCTGGGCTGGACTCCCCGTCCCCCCCAGGCCGGTGGGCCCGGTTCTCCGAAGAAGACGCCTCCCCATGGGCCTTAAAGGAGGCTCCGACCACCCCCTGGGCTGGACTCCCCGTCCCCCCCAGGCCGGTGGGCCCGGTTCTCCGAAGATGACGCCTCCCCATGGGCCTTGAAGGAGGCTCCGACCACCCCCTGGGCTGGACTCCCCGTCCCCCCCAGGCCGGTGGGCCCGGTTCTCCGGAGAAGACGCCTCCCCATGGGCCTTGAAGGAGGCTCCGACCACCCCCTGGGCTGGACTCCCCGTCCCCCCCAGGCCGGTTCTCCGAAGGTGACGCCTCCCCATGGGCCTTGAAGGAGGCTCCGACCACCCCCTGGGCTGGACTCCCCGTCCCCCCCAGGCCGGTGGGCCCGGTTCTCCGAAGGTGACGCCTCCCCATGGGCCTTGAAGGAGGCTCCGACCACCCACTGGGCAGGACTCCCCGTCCCCCCAGGCCGGTGGGCCCGGTTCTACCTCCCCACAGGCCCTACAGGACAATCCGACCACCCCCTGGGCAAGACTCCCTGTCCCCGCAGGCCGGTGTGCCCGGTTCAACATCCCCACAGGCCCTGCAGGACACTCCGACCACTGCCCGCAGCCCACTGCCCCCAGGCAGTAAGGCAGTGCATTGCAGGAGTTGCACTGCCCACTGCCCCTAGGCAGTGAGGCAGTGCGTTGCAGGAGTTGCACTGCCCACTGCCCCCAGGCAGTGAGGCGGTGCATTGCAGGAGTTGCACTGCCCACTGCCCCCAGGGCAGTGAGGCAGTGCATTGCAGGGGTTGCACGGCCTACTGCCCCCGGGCAGTGAGGCAGTGCATTGCACGAGTTGCACTGCCCACTGCTCCCAGGCAGTGAGGCAGTGCATTGCAGGAGTTGCACTGCCCACTGCCCCCAGGGCAGTGAGGCAGTGCATTGCAGGAGTTGCACTGCCCACTGCCCCCAGGCAGTGAGGCAGTGCATTGCAGGAGTTGCATTGCCCACTGCTCCCAGGCAGTGAGGCAGTGCATTGCAGGAGTTCCACTGCCCACTGCCCCCAGGGCAGTGAGGCAGTGCATTGCAGGAGTTGCACTGCCCACTGCCCCCAGGCAGTGAGGCAGTGTATTGCAGGAGGTCCACTGCCCACTGCCCCGGGGCAGTGCGGCAGTGCATTGCAGGAGTTGCACTGTCCACTGCTCCCAGGCAGTGAGGCAGTGCATTGCAGGAGTTGCACTGTCCACTGCTCCCAGGCAGTGAGGCAGTGCATTGCAGGAGTCCCACTGCCCACTGCCCCCAGGGCAGTGAGGCAGTGCATTGCAGGAGTTGCACTGCCCACTGCCCCCAGGCAGTGAGGCAGTGCATTGCAGGAGTTGCACTGTCCACTGCCCCCAGGCAGTGAGGCAGTGCATTGCAGGAGTTGCACTGCCTACTGCCCCCAGGCAGTGAGGTGGTGCATTGCAGGAGCTGCACTGTCCACTGCCCCCGGGCAGTGAGGCAGTGCATTGCAAGAGTTGCACTGCCCACTGCCCCCAGGCAGTGAGGCAGTGCATTGCAGGAGTTGCACTGCCCACTGCCCCCAGGCAGTGAGGCAGTGCATTGCGGGAGTTGCACTGCCTGCTGTCCCCAGGCAGTGAGGCAGTGCATTGCAGGAGTTGCACTGCCTACTGCCCCAGGGCAGTGAGGCAGTGCATTGAAGGAGTAGCACTGCCCACTGCCCCCGGGCAGTGGGGCAGTGCATTGCAGGAGTTGCACTGTCCGCTGCCCCCAGGCAGTGAGGCAGTGCATTGCAGGAGTTGCACTGCCCACTGCCCCAGGGCGGAGAGGCAGTGCATTGCAGGAGTTGCACTGCCCACTGCCCCCAGGCAGTGGGGCAGTGCATTGCAGGAGTTGCACTGCCCACTGCCCCCAGGGCAGTGAGGCAGTGCATTGCAGGAGTTCCGCTGCCCACTGCCCCAGGGCAGTGAGGCAGTGCATTGCAGGAGTTGCACTGTCCACTGCCCCCAGGCAGTGAGGCAGTGCACTGCAGGAGTTGCACTGTCCACTGCCCCCAGGCAGTGGGGCAGTGCGTTGCAGGAGTTGCACTGCCCGCTGCCCCCAGACAGTGAGGCAGTGCATTGCAGGAGTTCCACTGCACACTGCCCCCAGGCAGTCAGGCAGTGCATTGCAGGAGTTGCACTGTCCGCTGCCCCCAGGCAGTGAGGCAGTGCATTGCAGGAGTTGCACTGCCCACTGCCCCCGGGCAGCGGGGCAGTGCATTGCAGGAGTTGCACTGTCCGCTGCCCCCAGACAGTGAGGCAGTGCATTGCAGGAGTTCCAGTGCCCACTGCCCCCAGGCAGTGAGGCAGTGCATTGCAGGAGTTGCACTGCCCACTGCCCCCAGGCAGTGAGGCAGTGCATTGCAGGAGTTCCACTGCCCACTGCCCCCAGGCAGTGAGGCAGTGCATTGCAGGAGTTGCACTGTCCGCTGCCCCCAGGCAGTGAGGCAGTGCATTGCAGGAGTTGCACTGTCCACTGCCCCTAGGCAGTGGGGCAGTGCATTGCAGGAGTTGCACTGCCCACTGCCCCCAGGCAGTGAGGCAGTGCATTGCGGGAGTTGCACTGCCCACTGCCCCCAGGCAGCGAGGCAGTGCATTGCAGGAGTTGCACTGCCCACTGCTCCCAGGCAGTGAGGCAGTGCATTGCAGGAGTTGCACTGTCCGCTGCCCCCAGGGCAGTGAGGCAGTGCATTGCAGGAGTTGCACTGTCCGCTGCCCCCAGGCAGTGAGGCAGTGCATTGCAGGAGTTCCACTGCCCACTGCCCCCAGGCGGTGGCGCAGCGCATTGCAGGAGTTGCACTGTCCGCTGCCCCCAGACAGTGAGGCAGTGCATTGCAGGAGTTCCACTGCCCACTGCCCCCAGGCAGTGAGGCAGTGCATTGCAGGAGTTCCACTGCCCACTGCCCCCAGGCGGTGAGGCAGTGCATTGCGGGAGTTGCACTGCCCACTGCCCCCAAGCAGAGAGGCAGTGCATTGCAGGAGTTGCACTGCCCAATGCTCCCAGGCAGTGAGGCAGTGCATTGCGGGAGTTGCACTGCCCACTGCCCCCAGGGAGTGAGGCAGTGCATTGCAGGAGTTGCACTGTCCGCTGCCCCCAGGCAGCGGGGCAGTGCATTGCAGGAGTTGCACTGTCCGCTGCCCCCAGGCAGTGAGGCAGTGCATTGCAGGAGTTGCACTGCCCACTGCCCCCAGGCGGTGGGGCAGTGCATTGCAGGAGTTGCAGTGTCCGCTGCCCCCAGACAGTGAGGCAGTGCATTGCAGGAGTTCCACTGCCCACTGCCCCAGGGCGATTGGGCAGTGCATTGCAGGAGTTGCAGTGTCCGCTGCCCCCAGACAGTGAGGCAGTGCATTGCAGGAGTTCCACTGCCCACTGCCCCAGGGCGGTGGTGCAGTGCATTGCAGGAGTTGCACTGTCCGCTGCCCCCAGACAGTGAGGCAGTGCATTGCAGGAGCTGCACTGTCCATGCCCCCAGGCAGTGAGGCAGTGCATTGCAGGAGTTGCACTGCCCACTGCCCCAGGGCAGTGAGGCAGTGCATTGCAGGGGTTGCACTGCCCACTGCCCCCAAGAAGTGAGGCAGTGCATTGCAGGAGTTGCACTGCCCACTGCCCCCAGGCAGTGAGGCAGTGCATTGCAGGAGTTGCACTGTCCGCTGCCCCCAGGCAGTGAGGCAGTGCATTGCAGGAGTTGCACTATCCGCTGCCCCCAGGCAGTGAGGCAGTGCATTGCAGGAGTTGCACTGCCCACTGCCCCCAGGCGGTGGGGCAGTGCATTGCAGGAGTTGCACTGTCTGCTGCCCCCAGACAGTGAGGCAGTGCATTGCAGGAGTTCTACTGCCCACTGCCCCAGGCAGTGAGGCAGTGCGTTGCGGGAGTTTCACTGCCCACTGCCCCCAGGCAGTGAGGCAGTGCATTGCAGGAGTTGCACTGCCCACTGCCCCCAGGCAGTGAGGCAGTGCATTGCAGGAGTTCCACTGCCCACTGCCCCAGGGCAGGGAGGGTATGCAAAGCAGGAGTTGCGCTGCCCGCTGCCCCCAGGCAGTGAGGTAGTGCATTGCAGGAGTTGCACTGCCCACTGCCCCCAGGCAGTGAGGCAGTGGATTGCAGGAGTTCCACTGCCCACTGCCCCACGGCAGTGGGGCAGTGCATTGCAGGAGTTGCGGTGTCCACTGCCCCCAGGCAGTGAGGCAGTGCATTGCAGGAGTTGCACTGCCCACTGCCCCCAGGGCAATGAGGCAGTGCATTGCAGGGGTTGCATGGCCTACTGCCCCCAGGCAGTGAGGCAGTGCATTGCAGGAGTTGCACTGTCCACTGCCCCCAAGCAATAGGGCAGTGCATTGCAGGAGTTCCACTGCCCACTGCCCCCAGGCAGTGAGGCAGTGCATTGCAGGAGTTGCACTGTCCACTGCCCCCAGGGCAGTGAGGCAGTGCATTGCAGGAGTTGCACTGCCCACTGCCCCAGGGCAGTGAGGCAGTGCATTGCAGGAGTTGCGCTGCCCACTGCCCCCAGGCAGTGAGGCAGTGCATTGCAGGAGTTGCACTGCCCACTGCCCCCAGGCAGTGAGGCAGTGCATTGAAGGAGTTGCACTGCCCACTGCCGCCAGGCAGTGAGGCAGTGCATTGCAGGAGTTGCACTGTCCACTGCCCCAGGGCAGTGAGGCAGTGCATTGCAGGAGTTGCACTGCCCACTGCCCCCAGGCAGTGAGGCAGTGCATTGCAGGAGTTGCGCTGCCCACTGCCCCCAGGCAGTGAGGCAGTGCATTGCAGGAGTTGCGCTGCCCACTGCCCCCAGGCAGTGGGGCAGTGCATTGCAGGAGTTGCACTGCCCACTGCCCCCAGGCAGTGAGGCAGTGCATTGCAGGAGTTGCACTGCCCACTGCCCCCAGGCAGTGAGGCAGTGCATTGCAGGAGTTGCGCTGCCTACTGCCCCCAGGCAGTGAGGCAGTGCATTGCAGGAGTTGCACTGTCCACTGCCCCAGGGCAGTGAGGCAGTGCATTGCAGGAGTTGCACTGCCCACTGCCCCCAGGCAGTGAGGCAGTGCATTGCAGGAGTTGCACTGCCCACTGCCCCCAGGCAGTGCGGCACTGCATTGCAGGAGTAGCACTGTCCGCTGCCCCCAGGGCAGTGAGGCAGTGCATTGCAGGAGTTGCACTGCCCACTGCCCCCAGGCAGTGAGGCAGTGCATTGCAGGAGTTGCACTGTCCACTGCCCCAGGGCAGTGAGGCAGTGCATTGCAGGAGTTGCACTGTCCACTGCCCCCAGGGCAGTGAGGCAGTGCATTGCAGGAGTTGCACTGCCCACTGCCCCAGGGCAGTGAGGCAGTGCATTGCAGGAGTTGCACTGCCCACTGCCCCCAGGCAGTGAGGCAGTGCATTGCAGGAGTTGCACTGCCCACTGCCCCCAGGCAGTGAGGCAGTGCATTGCAGGAGTTGCACTGCCCACTGCCCCCAGGCAGTGAGGCACTGCATTGCAGGAGTTGCACTGCCCACTGCCCCAGGGCAGTGAGGCAGTGCATTGCAGGAGTTGCACTGCCCACTGCCCCCAGGCAGTGAGGCAGTGCATTGCAGGAGTTGCACTGCCCACTGCCCCCAGGCAATGAGGCAGGTCATTGCAGGAGTTGCACTGCCCACTGCCCCAGGGCAGTGAGGCAGTGCATTGCAGGAGTTGCACTGCCCACTGCCCCCAGGCAGTGAGGCAGTGCATTGCAGGAGTTGCACTGTCCACTGCCCCCAAGCAGTGGGGCAGTGCATTGCAGGAGTTGCACTGCCCACTGCCCCCAGGCAGTGAGGCAGTGCATTGCAGGAGTTGCACTGCCCACTGCCCCCAGGCAGTGGGGCAGTGCATTGCAGGAGTTGCACTGCCCACTGCCCCCAGGCAGTGAGGCAGTGCATTGCAGGAGTTGCACTGTCCACTGCCCCAGGGCAGTGAGGCAGTGCATTGCAGGGGTTGCACGGCCTACTGCCCCCAGGCAGTGAGGCAGTGCATTGCAGGGGTTGTACGGCCTACTGCCCCAGGGCAGTGAGGCAGTGCATTGCAGGAGTTGCACTGCCCACTGCCCCCAGGCAGTGGGGCAGTGCATTGCAAGAGTAGCACTGTCCACTGCCCCCAGGCAGTGAGGCAGTGCTTTGCAGGAGTTGCACTGCCCACTGCCCCCAGGCAGTGAGGCAGTGCATTGCAGGGGTTGCACGGCCTACTGCCCCAGGGCAGTGAGGCAGTGCATTGCAGGAGTTGCAATGTCCACTGCCCCCAGGCAGTGAGGCAGTACATTGCAGGAGTTGCACTGCCCACTGCCCCTAGGGCAGTGAGGCAGTGCATTGCAGGAGCTGCACTGTCCACTGCCCCCAGGCAGTGAGGCAGTTCATTGCAGGAGTTGCACTGCCCACTGCCCCCAGGCAGTGGGGCACTGCATTGCAGGAGTTGCACTCCCCACTACCCCCAGGCAGTGGGGCAGTGCATTGCAGGAGTTGCACTGCCTACTGCCCCAGGGCAGTGAGGCAGTGCATTGCAGGAGTTGCACTGCCCGCTGCCCCCGGGCAGTGAGGCAGTGCATTGCAGGAGTTCCACTGCCCACTGCCCCAGGCAGTGAGGTAGTCTATTGCGGGAGTTCCACTGCCCACTGCCACCAGGCAGTGCGGCAGTGTATTTGCGGAGTTCCACTGCCCACTGCCCCTAGGCAGTGGGGCAGTGTACTGCGGGAGTTGCACTGTCCACTGCCCCCAGGCAGTGAGGCAGTGCATTGCAGGAGATCCACTGCCCCCTGCCCCCGGGCCGTGGCGCAGTGCGTCGCAGGAGATCCACTGCCCACTGCCCCAGGCACGGCGGCAGTGTATTGCAGGAGATGCCCGGCCCACTGCCCCAAGGCAGGGAGGCAGAGAATGGCAGGAGTACCACTCCCCACTGCCCTCAGGCAATGCGGCAGTATGAAGCAGGATTTCCACTGCCCACAGCCCCCAGGCGGCGTGGCAGTGCGTTACACTGCCCACTCCCCCCTGCCCACAACAACCGTGCAGCAGAGCACACACAGTGCAGTGTAGTGCACAGCACCAAGCAGTGCGGCACCACACAAAAAGCACTGATGGTGCAGCGCGGCACGCGGGGTGCAGTGGGCCCATGAGACCCTGTGTGACTGCGCGCAGGCGTCGGCAAGGCAGTGTCGGCCAAGTGCGAGAGTACACTGGTCCGGCTATGCCACAACACACTTACACACAGCGCGCACACAACACACACAGCCCAGCCCGTTTACCTGTACCCGTGGGTAGACATCCCGGCCTTTTGCCTTTTGGTAACAGCGCCTTCGGCACACCACACCACACCACACCACACCACACCACACCACACCACACCACACCACACCACACCACACATTGCAGGAGTTCCACTGCCCACTGCTCCCAGGCAGTGAGGCAGTGCATAGCAGGAGTTGCACTGCCCACTGCCCCCAGGCAGTGAGGCAGAGCATTGCAGGAGTTGCACCGCCGTTTCCGTGGATCGCGATAGCCCCGGCGGCGGTGGCGCGCTTCCAATATCCAGCGGAGTGCATGGCGCACAAATGCCCGGGGCACCCGCACAAGGGGCCCCTCTATTACTCCCTCGACACGGTGGGGTCAGTGCCAGCGGAGCTTCACCAGGCCCTGCGCACCCACCTCAGGGAGCACCATGGGGACATGGCCCTCCTGGCGCCACACGGCCGGGCGACCAGCCCCCCGCCTCGTTGGCCCCTGAGACTCGCCCGGGCGTCTGGTTCCATGACCTACCTGCGCTGGCGACCCTCCGAGGCAGTGTCGTGGCGGTGGATGCAGGGGCCATGCGGGCGGGTATGGCCATGGCCGGGGTCGTCCAGAGCGGGCCTGGGGAGTATCAGGCCCAGGTGGCCTCAGGAGTGGGCACCTCCCAGGAGGGGGAGGCGATGGCCCTCCTCTCGTATGCCCGCCGGCTGGCGACACAGCCGGGGGTTTACTGGCTGGTGCCGGACTCGGAGGCAGCAGTGGGGGCCCTCCGCACGTACCAGGAAGGAGGGCACTGCGGAGATGGCATCCACCACCTCTACGCCACCGTCCTGGGGGGGCAGCGCCTCTCCCCGAGGTCTGCCATCAATGTGGTGACCACACCATCGCACTGGATCACGGACCTCAACGTCCGTGTGGACGCAGCGACGCGGGAGCCGCCGGAGGTAGACCTCACTTGGCTCCTCAGGCGCCCCTACTCATTTGTCCCCCCAGTGCCCTTCCGCGACCAGTGCCAGCTCTCCCCGACGGCGCTGAGTGACTGGTTGCAGGACCGGGCCTCCATACCGGCGCAAGCCATCTACGAGGCCCGCTGGGGGGTAAACTTCATGCCACGGGGGGGCCTCCCCCTGGACTGGTTCGACCACGACCAGCAGCGCCACATCACGGCGCATCGCATGGACAACGTCCCGACCATGGCCGTCCTAGCCCACCGTTCCTCCCACCGGGGCACGGTGCTGGATACAACGTGCCTCCTGTGCGGGACACAGCCCGAGACGGCGCCCCACCTGTGGGCCTGCTCGGCTCAATCGCACGAGTGGGGGCCAGCCCGCCGACGCCTCGCAGCGTGGCTCGACCAGAAGGTGGGGCCACGGGCGGCCCCAGTGCGTCACCAGCTGTGGGAACCGACTGTGCTGGAGCAGTGGGCGGCAGCCCTGCGGACCCCCTCCATGCAGCTGGCCCACCTGGAGTGTACGGGGCCCCACTCGCTGGGCACGGAGTTCCTCCGCCACGTCGTGGAGGAGTCCATACGGATCTGGTACGCCCACGCCAAGGCGCGTGCCACACTGCTGAAGGCCCGCCTGGGCCCGGGCAGCACGATGGCGTGGGCGTTGCAGGAGCTACGCCTGCACCAGCAAGCAGAAAGGGAAGGGGTGCAGCGGGAGCTCCTGGAATAAGCGCGGTCGCCAGAGGCATACTCACCAGGTCTCCCCGACTCCCCCTCCCCCTGCCGAGGCCTACACACTTACGCACAGCGCGCACACAACACACACAGCCCAGCCCGTTTACCTGTACCCGTGGGTAGACATCCCGGCCTTTTGCCTTTTGGTAACAGCGCCTTCGGCACACCACACCACACCACACCACACCACACCACACCACACCACACCACACCACACCACACCACACCACACATTGCAGGAGTTCCACTGCCTACTGCTCCCAGGCAGTGAGGCAGTGCATTGCAGGAGTTGCACTGCCCACTGCCCCCAGGCAGTGAGGCAGTGCATTGCAGGAGTTGCACTGTCCACTGCCCCAGGGCAGTGAGGCAGTGCATTGCAGGAGTTGCACTGCCCACTGCCCCCAGGCAGTGGGGCAGTGCATTGCAGGAGTTGCACTGCCCACTGCCCCCAGGCAGTGAGGCAGTGCATTGCAGGAGTTGCACTGCCCACTGCCCCTAGGGCAGTGAGGCAGTGCATTGCAGGAGTTGCACTGTCCACTGCCCCAAGCAGTGGGGCAGTGCATTGCAGGAGTTGCACTGCCCACTGCCCCCAGGCAGTGAGGCAGTGCATTGCAGGAGTTGCACTGCCCACTGCCCCCAGGCAGTGAGGCAGTGCATTGCAGGAGTTGCACTGCCCACTGCCCCCAGGCAGTGGGGCAGTGCATTGCAGGAGTAGCACTGTCCACTGCCCCCAGGCAGTGAGGCAGTGCATTGCAGGAGTTCCACTGCCCACTGCCCCCAGGCAGTGAGGCGGTGCATTGCAGGAGTAGCACTGCCCACTGCCCCCAGGCAGTGAGGCAGTGCATTGCAGGAGTTGCACTGTCCACCGCCCCTAGGGCAGTGAGGCAGTGCATTGCAGGGGTTGCACTGCCCACTGCCCCCAGGCAGTGAGGCAGTGCGTTGCAGGAGTTGCACTGCCTACTGCCCCAGGGCAGTGAGGCAGTGCATTGCAGGAGTTGCACTGCCCACTGCCCCCAGGCAGTGGGGCAGTGCGTTGCGGGAGTTGCGGCGTCCAGTGCCCCCAGGCAGTGAGGCAGTGCATTGCAGGAGTTGCACTGCCCACTGCCCCCAGGGCAGTGAGGCAGTGCATTGTAGGAGTTGCGGTGTCCACTGCCCCCAGGCAGTGAGGCAGTGCATTGCAGGAGTTGCGGTGTCCAGTGCCCCCAGGCAGTGAGGCAGTGCATTGCAGGAGTTGCACGGCCTACTGCCCCTGGGCAGTGAGGCAGTGCATTGCAGGAGTTGCACTGCCCACTGCCCCCAGGCAGTGGGGCAGTGCATTGCAGGAGTTGCACTGCCCACTGCCCCCAGACAGTGAGGCAGTGCATTGCAGGAGTTGCACTGTCCACTGCCCCCAGGCAGTGGGGCGGTGCATTGCAGGAGTTGCACTGCCCACTGCCCCCAGACAGTGAGGCAGTACATTGCAGGAGTTGCACTGTCCACTGCCCCTAGGGCATTGAGGCAGTGCATTGCAGGAGTTGCACTGCCCACTGCCCCCAGGCAGTGCGGCAGTGCATTGCAGGAGTTGCACTGCCCACTGCCCCCAGGCAGTGAGGCAGTGCATTGCAGGAGCTGCACTTTCCGCTGCCCCCAGGCAGTGCGGCAGTGCATTGCAGGAGTTGCACTGCCCACTGCCCCCAGGCAGTGAGGCAGTGTATTGCAGGAGTTGCGCTGTCCACTGCCCCCAGGCAGTGAGGCAGTGCATTGCAGGAGTTGCACTGCCCACTGCCCCCGGGCAGTGGGGCAGTGCATTGCAGGAGTTGCACTGCCCACTGCCCCCAGGCAGTGGGGCAGTGCATTGCAGGAGTTGCACTGCCTACTGCCCCAGGGCAGTGAGGCAGTGCATTGCAGGAGTTGCACTGCCCGCTGCCCACAGGCAGTGAGGCAGTGCATTGCAGGAGTTACACTCCCTCACTGCCCCAGGGCAGTGAGGCAGTGCATTGCAGGAGTTGCACTGTCCACTGCCCCCAGGCAGTGAGGCAGTGCATTGCAGGAGTTGCACTGCCCACTGCCCCCAGGCAGTGAGGCAGTGCATTGCAGGAGTTGCACTGCCCACCGCCCCCAGGCAGTGAGGCAGTGTATTGCAGGAGGTCCACTGCCCACTGCCCCCGGGCAGTGCGGCAGTGTATTGCAGGAGGTCCACTGCCCACTGCCCCAGGGCAGTGAGGCAGTGCATTGCGGGAGTGCACTGGTCCGGCAATGCAACAACACACTTACGCACAGCGCGCACACAACACACACAGCCCAGCCCGTTTACCTGTACCCGTGGGTAGACATCCCGGCCTTTTGCCTTTTGGTAACAGCGCCTTCGGCACACCACACCACACCACACCACACCACACCACACCACACCACACCCTGAGTACTCCCCAGCTCTACTCACGGGCTGGGTGCCGGGTGCGAAGCCCCCGACGACAGGGCCCGGGCACTGCCAATAGGCGGTGTACTAACAGTGTCGGGTGCGCGCACGTCCCAGTGCCAAGCACCATCCCCAGGGACCCCGCGGCCCCTAGTACCGGCCGCCCTGGCCCTGGGAACGGTCAGCGACCCTCCGTAGAGGACGGCTGACCAAGCCTCCCCCTCCTCTCTTCCCCTACGCGCCCGCCCACGCGCCAGCCCACGCAGGAGCCCGGACATGCGCCCCCCCCGCGCCTTTGCCCCACCCACAGGGCCCTCTGCCCCAACTCCGTCCCACACACCCCCATGCAGCTCTCGGTGCCCCCCATGCACTACCTCCCGCAGCCACTCCGTGCCGCCTCCCCTGCCCACTGCCCCTCCCCCCACCCCCTTCTCCTGCCCTTGCCCCTCTCGCAGGCTGGCAGCGCCTGTGCGGCGCGCCTCCAGGGCCCCGCATCGGCGGCCGGCCGCGTGAACAATCTGGACCCGGGCGCGCCGACGAGGAGCCTCCAATGCGGGGTCTTCATGGCAAGCGTCCAGGTGTGCAGGTGGAAAGGGCCCTGAAGGGTGCATGTGAGGGGCCCCCGCCCTAGCAGAGGCGCGGTGCCTGGGAGGAGGGGATGGCCGGTGGCGCGGACATGCGCGGGGGGCCCCGACAACGACCCCCCGCCCTGTAACATGTGCGAGGGTACGAGGAGGGATATAAAGCTGGCCTGAGGACTGGAGTGGAGCAGTCCAGTGGGTCAGTCGAATGTGGGCCAGATGACTAAGCCCGGAGACGCCGCCCCTGTCCCCGTCCGGTTGGACACCCTGGTATCGGTATCCGACATCCTTTAGGTACGGTATAAGGCCCCCCGGCCACCACCCCGGCGCCAACACCAGGGAGGGCGTCCGGGAGGGGTAACAGCCCCCGATCCCCCAAAGGCAGCCCCAAAGGTGAGCGCACCACTGGAAGGGGCATGTCTGCGGGGTAAACAACAGCGCTGAGTAATTCCCTAACGTAATGAATAGTGCCTACTGCCGTAACTAATGCTTAACAGGGTAAATGGCCCCCCCCCGGGGCCAGTTTAGTGCGCAACCCCCAGAGCCGGACTCGACCGGCCGTACTGAGGCGAGCCCAGAAATGGGTATGGCAGGCCACAGTCCAGCTGGTAGCCACGCCTCAGTACACTCCGTCGGCTCATAAGGCCCACGGGGGCCCCAAACACCGTTACGTTCGGGAGTTAAGCCCCGGCGGTGTTTGGGGTTGTTCCTGGTTAAGAGGACTCACGTTGAGTCCCAGATACTGTTACCCCGGGGTTATGACCCCCGGTACTGCCTGCTTACTTGCCTGCTGCTGCTGGGAGACTCCGAACACCCCCTGGGCTGGGCTCCCCGTCCCCCCCAGGCCGGTGCGCCCGGTTCCCTAAAGAAGATGGCCCCCCCTTGGCCTGGCAGGAGACTCCGAACACCCCCTGGGCAGGACTCCCTGTCCCCCCCGGGCCGGTGCGCCCGGTTCCCTGAAGAAGATGGCCCCCCATTGGCCTGGCAGCGGACTCCGAACACCCCCTGGGCAGGACTCCCCGTCCCCCCCGGGCCGGTGCGCCCGGTTCCTTAAAGAAGATGGCCCCCCATTGGCCTGGCAGGAGACTCCGAACACCCCCTGGGCAGGACTCCCCGTCCCCCCCGGGCCGGTGCGCCCGGTTCCTTAAAGAAGATGGCCCCCCATTGGCCTGGCAGGAGACTCCGAACACCCCCTGGGCAGGACTCCCCGTCCCCCCCGGGCCGGTGCGCCCGGTTCTCTGAAGAAGATGGCCCCCCATTGGCCTGGCAGCGGACTCCGAACACCCCCTGGACAGGACTCCCCGTCCCCCCCGGGCCGGTGCGCCCGGTTCCTTAAAGAAGATGGCCCCCCATTGGCCTGGCAGGAGACTCCGAACACCCCCTGGGCAGGACTCCCCGTCCCCCCCGGGCCGGTGCGCCCGGTTCCCTAAAGAAGATGGCCCCCCATTGGCCTTGCAGGAGGTTCCGACCACGCCCTGGGCTGGGCTCCCCGTCCCCCCCAGGCCGGTGTGCCCGGTTATTAGCAGATGACGCCTCCCCATGGGCCCTGCAGGAGGCTCCGACCACCCCCTGGGCTTGACTCCCCGTCCCCCCCAGGCCGGTGCGCCCGGTTATTGGAAGATGATGGCTCCCCATGGGCCTTGCAGGAGGTTCCGACCACCCCCTGGGCTGGGCTCCCCGTCCCCCCCAGGCCGGTGTGCCCGGTTATTAGCAGATGACGCCTCCCCATGGGCCCTGCAGGAGGCTCCGACCACCCCCTGGCCTGGACTCCCCGTCCCCCCCAGGCCGGCGCGCCCGGTTCTCCGAAGATGATGGCCCCCCATAGGCCCTGAAGGATGCCCCGACCACCCCCTGGGTTGGACTCCCCATCCCCCCCAGGCCGGTGCGCCCAGTAGTACATCCCCACAGGCCCGGCACTACACTCCGACCACCCATTGCGGGAATTGCACTGCCCACTGCCCCAGGCAGTGAGGCAGTGGATTGCAGGAGGTCCACTGCCCACTGCCCCCAGGCAGTGGGGCAGTGCATTGCAGGAGGTCCACTGCCCACTGCCCCCAGGGCAGTGAGGCAGTGCATTGCAGGAGTTGCGCTGCCCACTGCCCCCAGGCAGTGCGGCAGTGCATTGCAGGAGATGCACTGCCCACTGCCCCCAGGCAGTGGGGCAGTGCATTGCAGGAGTTCCACTGCCCACTGCCCCCAGGCAGTGAGGCAGTGCATTGCAGGAGTTCCGCTGCCCACTGCCCCCAGGCAGTGAGGCAGTGCATTGCAGGAGTTGCACTGTCCACTGCCCCCGGGCAGTGGGGCAGAGTAATGCAGAAGCTGCACTGCTCACTGCCCCCAGGCAGTGCGGCAGTGTATTGCCGGAGGTCCACTGCCCACTGCCCCAAAGCCAGTGCGGCAGTGCATTGCAGGAGTTGCGCTGCCCACTGCCCCCAAGCAGTGGGGCAGTGCATTGCAGGAGTTGCACTGCCCACTGCCCCCAGGCAGTGAGGCGGTGCATTGCAGGAGTTGCACTGCCCACTGCCCCCAGGGCAGTGAGACGGTGCATTGCAGGAGTTCCACTGCCCACTGCCCCCAAGCAGTGGGGCAGTGCATTGCAGGAGTTCCACTGCCCACTGCCCCCAGGCAGTGAGGCAGTGCGTTGCAGGAGTTGCACTGTCCACTGCCCCCAGGGCGGTGAGGCAGTGCATTGCAGGAGTTGCACTGCCCACTGCCCCCAGGCAGTGCGGCAGTGTATTGCCGGAGGTCCACTGCCCACTGCCCCCAAGCCAGTGCGGCAGTGCAATGCAGGAGTTGCGCTGCCCACTGCCCCCAAGCAGTGCGGCAGTGTATTGCAGGAGTTGCACCGCCCACTGCCCCCAGGCAGTGAGGCGGTGCATTGCAGGAGTTGCACTGCCCACTGCCCCCAGGGCAGTGAGACGGTGTATTGCAGGAGTTCCACTGCCCACTGCCCCCAGGCAGTGGGGCAGTGCATTGCAGGGGTTCCACTGCCCACTGCCCCCAGGCAGTGAGGTAGTGCATTGCAGGAGTTCCACTGCCCACTGCCCCAGGGCAGTGAGGCGGTGCATTGCAGGAGTTGCACTGTCCACTGCCCCCAGGCAGTGAGGCAGTGCATTGCAGGAGTTGCACTGCCCACTGCCCCCAGGGCAGTGAGGCGGTGCATTGCAGGAGTTCCACTGCCCACTGCCCCCAGGCAGTGGGGCAGTGCATTGCAGGAGTTCCACTGCCCACTGCCCCCAGGCAGTGAGGTGGTGCGTTGCAGGAGTTCCACTGCCCACTGCCCCAGGGCAGTGAGGCGGTGCATTGCAGGAGTTGCATTGTCCACTGCCCCCAGGCAGTGAGGCAGTGCATTGCAGGAGTTGCACTGCCCACTGCCCCCAGGCAGTGCGGCAGTGTGTTGCAGGAGTTCCACTGCCCACTGCCCCCAGGCAGTGAGGCAGTGCATTGCAGGAGTTGCATTGTCCACTGCCCCCAGGGCGGTGAGGCAGTGCATTGCAGGAGTTGCACTGCCCACTGCCCCCAGGCAGTGCGGCAGTGTATTGCCGGAAGTCCACTGCCCACTGCCCCCAAGCCAGTGCGGCAGTGCATTGCAGGAGTTGCGCTGCCCACTGCCCCCAAACAGTGCGGCAGTGTATTGCAGGAGTTGCACTGCCCACTGCCCCCAGGCAGTGAGGCGGTGCGTTGCAGGAGTTCCACTGCCCACTGCCCCAGGGCAGTGAGGCGGTGCATTGCAGGAGTTGCACCGTCCACTGCCCCCAGGCAGTGAGGTAGTGCATTGCAGGAGTTGCACTGCCCACTGCCCCCAGGGCAGTGAGGCGGTGCATTGCAGGAGTTCCACTGCCCACTGCCCCCAGGCAGTGGGGCAGTGCATTGCAGGAGTTCCACTGCCCACTGCCCCCAGGCAGTGAGGTAGTGCATTGCAGGAGTTCCACTGCCCACTGCCCCAGGGCAGTGAGGCGGTGCATTGCAGGAGTTGCACTGTCCACTGCCCCCAGGCAGTGAGGCAGTGCATTGCAGGAGTTGCACCGCCCACTGCCCCCAGGCAGTGGGGCGGTGCATTGCAGGAGTTCCACTGCCCACTGCCCCCAGGCAGTGGGGCAGTGCATTGCAGGAGTTGCACTGTCCACTGCCCCCAGGGCGGTGAGGCAGTGCATTGCAGGAGTTGCACTGCCCACTGCCCCCAGGCAGTGAGGCGGTGCATTGCAGGAGTTCCACTGCCCACTGCCCCCAGGCAGTGAGGCGGTGCATTGCAGGAGTTGCACTGCCCACTGCCCCCAAGGCAGTAAGGCGGTGCATTGCAGGAGTTCCACTGCCCACTGCCCCCAGGCAGTGGGGCAGTGCATTGCAGGAGTTCCACTGCCCACTGCCCCCAGGCAGTGAGGTAGTGCATTGCAGGAGTTCCACTGCCCACTGCCCCAGGGCAGTGAGGCGGTGCATTGCAGGAGTTGCACTGTCCACTGCCCCCAGGCAGTGAGGCAGTGCGTTGCAGGAGTTGCACTGTCCACTGCCCCCGGGCAGTGGGGCAGAGTAATGCAGAAGCTGCACTGCTCACTGCCCCCAGGCAGTGCGGCAGTGTATTGCCGGAGGTCCACTGCCCACTGCCCCAAAGCCAGTGCGGCAGTGCATTGCAGGAGTTGCGCTGCCCACTGCCCCCAAGCAGTGCGGCAGTGTATTGCAGGAGTTGCACCGCCCACTGCCCCCAGGCAGTGAGGCGGTGCATTGCAGGAGTTGCACTGCCCACTGCCCCCAGGGCGGTGAGGCAGTGCATTGCAGGAGTTGCACTGCCCACTGCCCCCAGGCAGTGGGGCAGTGCATTGCAGGAGTTCCACTGCCCACTGCCCCCAGGCAGTGAGGCAGTGCATTGCAGGAGTTCCACTGTCCACTGCCCCCAGGGCGGTGAGGCAGTGCATTGCAGGAGTTGCACTGCCCACTGCCCCCAGGGTAGTGAGGCAGTGCATTGCAGGAGTTGCACCGCCCACTGCCCCCAGGGCAGTGAGGCGGTGCATTGCAGGAGTTGCACTGCCCACTGCTTCCAGGGCAGTGAGACGGTGCATTGCAGGAGTTCCACTGCCCACTGCCCCCAAGCAGTGGGGCAGTGCATTGCAGGAGTTCCACTGCCCACTGCCCCCAGGCAGTGAGGCAGTGCATTGCAGGAGTTCCACTGTCCACTGCCCCCAGGGCGGTGAGGCAGTGCATTGCAGGAGTTGCACTGCCCACTGCCCCCAGGCAGTGCGGCAGTATATTGCCGGAGGTCCACTGCCCACTGCCCCCAAGCCCGTGCGGCAGTGCATTGCAGGAGTTGCGCTGCCCACTGCCCCCAAGCAGTGCGGCAGTGTATTGCAGGAGTTGCACCGCCCACTGCCCCTAGGCAGTGAGGCGGTGCATTGCAGGAGTTGCACTGCCCACTGCCCCCAGGGCAGTGAGACGGTGCATTGCAGGAATTCCACTGCCCACTGCCCCCAGGCAGTGGGGCAGTGCATTGCAGGAGTTCCACTGCCCAGTGCCCCCAGGCAGTGAGGTAGTGCTTTGCAGGAGTTCCACTGCCCACTGCCCCAGGGCAGTGAGGCGGTGCATTGCAGGAGTTGCACTGTCCACTGCCCCCAGGGCAGTGAGGCAGTGCATTGCAGGAGTTGCACTGCCCACTGCCCCCAGGGCAGTGAGGCGGTGCATTGCAGGAGTTCCACTGCCCACTGCCCCCAGGCAGTGGGGCGGTGCATTGCAGGAGTTCCACTGCCCACTGCCCCCAGGCAGTGAGGTAGTGCATTGCAGGAGTTCCACTGCCCACTGCCCCAGGGCAGTGAGGCGGTGCATTGCAGGAGTTGCACTGCCCACTGCTTCCAGGGCAGTGAGACGGTGCATTGCAGGAGTTCCACTGCCCACTGCCCCCAGGCAGTGGGGCGGTGCATTGCAGGAGTTGCACTGCCCACTGCCCCCAGGCAGTGGGGCAGTGCATTGCAGGAGTTGCACTGTCCACTGCCCCCAGGGCGGTGAGACAGTGCATTGCAGGAGTTGCACTGCCCACTGCCCCCAGGCAGTGCGGCAGTGTATTGCCGGAAGTCCACTGCCCACTGCCCCCAAGCCAGTGCGGCAGTGCATTGCAGGAGTTCCGCTGCCCACTGCCCCCAAGCAGTGCGGCAGTGTATTGCAGGAGTTGCACTGCCCACTGCCCCCAGGCAGTGAGGCGGTGCATTGCAGGAGTTGCACTGCCCACTGCCCCCAGGCAGTGGGGCGGTGCATTGCAGGAGTTCCACTGCCCACTGCCCCCAGGCAGTGGGGCAGTGCATTGCAGGAGTTGCACTGCCCACTGCCCCCAAGCAGTGGGGCAGTGCATTGCAGGAGTTGCACTGCCCGCTGCCCCCAGGCAGTGAGGCAGTGCATTGCAGGAGTTGCACTGCCCACTGCCCCCAGGCAGTGAGGTAGTGCATTGCAGGAGTTCCACTGCCCACTGCCCCCAAGCAGTGCGGCAGTGTATTGCAGGAGTTGCACTGCCCACTGCCCCCAGGCAGTGAGGCGGTGCATTGCAGGAGTTCCACTGCCCACTGCCCCAGGGCAGTGAGGCGGTGTATTGCAGGAGTTGCACTGTCCACTGCCCCCAGGCAGTGAGGCAGTGCATTGCAGGAGTTGCACTGCCCACTGCCCCCAGGGCAGTGAGGCGGTGTATTGCAGGAGTTGCACTGCCCACTGCCCCCAGGCAGTGAGGCGGTGCATTGCAGGAGTTCCACTGCCCACTGCCCCGGGGCAGTGAGGCGGTGTATTGCAGGAGTTGCACTGTCCACTGCCCCCAGGCAGTGAGGCAGTGCATTGCAGGAGTTGCACTGCCCACTGCCCCCAGGGCAGTGAGGCAGTGCATTGCAGGAGTTCCACTGCCCACTGCCCCCAGGCAGTGAGGTAGTGCATTGCAGGAGTTCCACTGCCCACTGCCCCAGGGCAGTGAGGCGGTGCATTGCAGGAGTTGCACTGTCCACTGCCCCCAGGCAGTGAGGCAGTGCATTGCAGGAGTTGCACTGCCCACTGCCCCCAGGCAGTGGGGCGGTGCATTGCAGGAGTTCCACTGCCCACTGCCCCCAGGCAGCGAGGCAGTGCATTGCAGGAGTTGCACTGTCCACTGCCCCCAGGGCGGTGAGGTAGTGCATTGCAGGAGTTCCACTGCCCACTGCCCCCAGGCAGTGAGGCGGTGCATTGCAGGAGTTCCACTGCCCACTGCCCCCAGGCAGTGAGGCGGTGCACTGCAGGAATTGCACTGCCCACTGCCCCCAGGGCAGTAAGGCGGTGCATTGCAGGAGTTGCACTGCCCACTGCCCCCAGGCGGTGGGGCAGTGCATTGCAGGAGTTCCACTGCCCACTGCCCCCAGGCAGTGAGGTAGTGCATTGCAGGAGTTCCACTGCCCACTGCCCCAGGGCAGTGAGGCGGTGCATTGCAGGAGTTGCACTGTCCACTGCCCCCAGGCAGTGAGGCAGTGCATTGCAGGAGTTGCACTGCCCACTGCCCCCAGGGCAGTAAGGCGGTGCATTGCAGGAGTTCCACTGCCCACCGCCCCCAGGCGGTGGGGCAGTGCATTGCAGGAGTTCCACTGCCCACTGCCCTCAGGCAGTGAGGTAGTGCATTGCAGGAGTTCCACTGCCCACTGCCCCAGGGCAGTGAGGCGGTGCATTGCAGGAGTTGCACTGTCCACTGCCACCAGGCAGTGAGGCAGTGCGTTGCAGGAGTTCCACTGCCCACTGCCCCCAGGCAGTGAGGCAGTGCGTTGCAGGAGTTGCACTGCCCACTGCCCCCAGGCAGTGGGGCAGTGCATTGCAGGAGTTCCACTGCCCACTGCCCCCAGGCAGTGAGGCAGTGCGTTGCAGGAGGTCCACTGCCCACTGCCCCCAGGCAGTGGGGCAGTGCATTGAAGGAGGTCCACTGCCCACTGCCCCCAGGCAGTGAGGCAGTGTGTTGCAGGAGGTCCACTGCCTACTGCCCACAGGCAGTGGAGCAGTGCATTGAAGGGGGTCCACTGCCCACTGCCCCCAGGCAGTGAGGCAGTGTATTGCAGGAGGTCCACTGCCCACTGCCCCCAGGCGGTGAGGCAGTGCATTGCAGGAGTCCCGCTGCCCACTGCCCCCAGGCAGTGAGGCAGTGCATTGCAGGGGTTCCACTGCCCACTGCCTCAGGGCAGTGAAGCAGTGCATTGCAGGAGGTCCACCGCCCACTGCCCCCAGATAGTGGGGCAGTGCATTGAAGGAGGTCCACTGCCCACTGCCCCCAGGCAGTGGGGCAGTGCATTGAAGGAGGTCCACTGCCCACTGCCCCCAGGCAGTGGAGCAGTGCATTGAAGGAGGTCCACTGCCCACTGCCCCCGGGCAGTGAGGCGGTGTATTGCAGGAGTTCCGCTGCCCACTGCCCCCAGGCAGTGGAGCAGTGCATTGAAGGAGGTCCACTGCCCACTGCCCCCAGGCAGTGGGGCAGTGCATTGAAGGAGGTCCACTGCCCACTGCCCCCAGGCAGTGGAGCAGTGCATTGAAGGAGGTCCACTGCCCACTGCCCCCAGGCAGTGAGGCGGTGTATTGCAGGAGTTCCGCTACCCACTGCCCCCAGGCAGTGAGGCAGTGTGTTGCAGGAGGTCCACTGCCCACTGCCCCCGGGCAGTGGAGCAGTGCATTGAAGGAGGTCCACTGCCCACTGCCCCCAGGCAGTGAGGCAGTGTATTGCAGGAGGTCCACTGCCCACTGCCCCCAGGCAGTGGGGCGGTGTATTGCAGAAGGTCCACTGCCCACTGCCCCAAGGCAGTGGGGCAGTGTATTGCAGGAGTTGCACTGCCCACTGCCCCCGGGCGGTGAGGCAGTGCATTGCAGGAATTGCACTGCCCACTGCCCCAGGCAGTGAGGCAGTGCGTTGCAGGAGGTCCACTGCCCACTGCCCCCAGGCCGTGGCGCAATGTGTCGCAGGAGTACCACTGCCCACTGGCCCAGGCAGGGCGGCAGTGTATTGCAGGAGATGCCCGGCCCACTGCCCCAAGGGAGGGGGGCAGTGAGCGGCGGGAGAACCACTCCCCACTGCCCTCAGGAAATGCGGCAGTGCGAAGCACGATTTCCACTGCCCACAGCCCCCAGGCTGCCTGGCAGTGCGTTACACTGCCCACTGCCCCCTGCCCACAATAACAGTGCAGCAGGGCACACACAGTGCAGTGTGGTGCCGAGCACCAAGCAGAGCGGCACCACACAGAAGGCACTGGTGGTGCAGCGCGGCACGCAGGGTGCAGTGGGCAAATGAGACCCTGTGTGACTGCGCGCAGGCGTCGGCAAGGCAGTGTCGGCCAAGTGCGAGAGTGCGCTGGTCCGGCTATGCCACAACACACTTACACACAGCGCGCACACAACACACACAGCCCAGCCCGTTTACCTTTACCCGTGGGTAGACATCCCGGCCTTTTGCCTTTTGGTAACAGCGCCTTCGGCACACCACACCACACCACACCACACCACACCACACCACACCACATATCAGCGGGTATACTACCAGGGAATCCTGCGGGTGGACGTCCCTGACCGCAAGATCCAGCACGGCTCCACGTCAGACCCGCGGCCCCCACGGTCGCCTACGCCACCTAGGCCGCGCGTGGGTGACGAGTACCCCGGACCAGCGGCGGGAGGCACTGGCAGGGGCCCCGGAGATACAGCCCTCCAGGGTCCTCCGATATATGGGAACCGACATTTACCTCCAGGGGGCGCCTACGGCCCCCCCGCAACCTGCCGGAGGTCAGGGCGGAGCTCTGGACACAGCTCCGCCCCCAGCGGCTCTCCCCGGACGCGGCCATGATGGTACTCATGGCCAAGCTCCCGAGCAAGCAGCTCCCCCTGGCCAGCGTGTACCGCCCCACGGCCAAGGTACACGCGGCAAACGATGCTCTCATGGTGCGAGCATACAAGCACGTGACGGGCATCTCCCGCCACGCTCATACCGACGCGCTCTGGGGACCCTGGGAGCATGGGTGCCAAGGTCTCACTCGGTCGGAGCACTCGTGGCAGGCGGCAGTAGTTCGAGAGTGGGTTCGGCAGGGGGCCTGGGCCAAGCAGGAGTTCCGGGACTCCCAGGCCTACTCCCTGCAAACGCACCAGGCGCTCAGGGGGGGCTGCCCGGCGGTGCTTACCCCGGGGCAGTACACGCATCACCCCAAGTGCCCCCACCTCATAGCCACGCTGCAGCGGGTCGTGGATGAGGTGGCCATGCCCATGTGGATGCCGGGCCAGTGCTCAGGGACCACCCCCATCCTGGTCCGAGGTCCCGGTGGGCCGCGATCGGCGGCGGCGGCGGCCCCTGCCCCCCGGGTGGAGGTGTACACAACTCTGTATGGCGCCGTCGCGCAGGTGGTCGTCCCCCCGACGGTGTACGAAACGGTACAGGCCCTGGGCTACCATCACCTCGGCGACCTCTACACAGAGAATCACCAGGTGCTACCGGAGCGAGCCCTGAAGAGACGAGCGCCAGCCCGCAAGGGGATCCCGGGGCTACGTGCGTGGCTGGCCCGCCACGCTGCGGTACTGGTCCCGCTCATGAGGGAACCCACGCCGCGATGGCAAGCGGCACCCAAGGACTGGGTCCCGGGGGCCGTGCCCACCTATCAGGCGGAAGTCATAGTGGGGGGCCGGGCGGCCAAAACCACCCGAATGGAGACGATATACCATAGGGGGCAGCCCCTCCGGATAACCGCGGCCCTGCAGGACACCATGGAGACCGCGGGCTGGGCGCCAGAACCCCGGGTGTGCCAGCAGCCCCCGGGCACCCTGCCCAGCGACACCAGGCTCCACCGCCTCCTGGTGGCCCTCCTGGATATCCAAGTGCAGGTGGAAGCGCCACTGCACGCCCAGCTGTGGGGCGACCACCGGCAGGAGTCCCTGGCCCAGCTCCAGCGCACTGGGGTCAGGGCGCCCACCGTCGTGTGGACGACAGCCCCCCCGACTGCCGCCTACTGGAACTGGGCCAGCACATCGCAGGCCCCTCACGTGACGGTCACCTCGACGCTGCCGCCGTTTCCGTGGATCGCCATAGCCCCGGCGGCGGTGGCGCGCTTCCAATATCCAGCGGAGTGCATGGCGCACAAATGCCCGGGGCACCCGCACAAGGGGCCCCTCTATTACTCCCTCGATACGGTGGGTCAGTGCCAGTGGAGCTTCACCAGGCCCTGCGCACCCACCTCAGGGAGCACCATGGGGACATGGCCCTCCTGGCGCCCCACGGCCGGGCGACCGACCCCCCGCGAGTGTTGGCCCCTGAGACTCGCCCGGGCGTCTGGTTCCATGACCTACCTGCGCTGGCGACCCTCCGAGGCAGTGTCGTGGCGGTGGATGCAGGGACCACGCAGGCGGGTATGGCCATGGCCGGAGTCGTCCAGAGTGGGCCTGGGGAGTATCAGGCCCAGGTGGCCTCAGGAGTGGGCACCTCCCAGGAGGGGGAGGCGATGGCCCTCCTCTCGTATGCCCGCCGGCTGGCGACACAGCCAGGGGTTTACTGGCTGGTGCCGGACTCGGAGGCAGCAGTGGGGGCCCTCCGCACGTACCAGGAAGGAGGGCACTGCGGAGATGGCATCCACCACCTCTACGCCACCGTCCTGGGGGGGCAGCGCCTCTCCCCGAGGTCTGCCATCAATGTGGTGACCACACCATCGCACTGGATCACGGACCTCAACGTCCGTGTGGACGCAGCGACGCGGGAGCCGCCGGAGGTAGACCTCACGTGGCTCCTCAGGCGCCCCTACTCATTTGTCCCCCCAGTGCCCTTCCGCGACCAGTGCCAGCTCTCCCCGACGGCGCTGAGTGACTGGTTGCAGGACCGGGCCTCCATACCGGCGCAAGCCATCTACGAGGCCCGCTGGGGGGTAAACTTCATGCCAGGGGGGGGCCTCCCCCTGGACTGGTTCGACCACGACCAGCAGCGCCACATCACGGCGCATCGCATGGACAACGTCCCGACCATGGCCGTCCTAGCCCACCGTTCCTCCCACCGGGGCACGGTGCTGGATACAACGTGCCTCCTGTGCGGGACACAGCCCGAGACGGCGCCCCACCTGTGGGCCTGCTCGGCTCAATCGCACGAGTGGGGGCCAGCCCGCCGACGCCTCGCAGCGTGGCTCGACCAGAAGGTGGGGCCACGGGCGGCCCCAGTGCGTCACCAGCTGTGGGAACCGACTGTGCTGGAGCAGTGGGCGGCAGCCCTGCGGACCCCCTCCATGCAGCTGGCCCACCTGGAGTGTACGGGGCCCCACTCGCTGGGCACGGAGTTCCTCCGCCACGTCGTGGAGGAGTCCATACGGATCTGGTACGCCCACGCCAAGGCGCGTGCCACACTGCTGAAGGCCCGCCTGGGCCCGGGCAGCACGATGGCGTGGGCGTTGCAGGAGCTACGCCTGCACCAGCAAGCAGAAAGGGAAGGGGTGCAGCGGGAGCTCCTGGAATAAGCGCGGTCGCCAGAGGCGTACTCACCAGGTCTCCCCGACTCCCCCTCCCCCTGCCGAGGCCTACACACTTACGCACAGCGCGCACACAACACACACAGCCCAGCCCGTTTACCTGTACCCGTGGGTAGACATCCCGGCCTTTTGCCTTTTGGTAACAGCGCCTTCGGCACACCACACCACACCACACCACACCACACCACACCACACCACACCACACCACACCACACCACACCACACCACACCACGCCCCACCACATGCTCTGGTACGTAGGACTGCATTGGGGCTGCTTGCACCTGTGCTGTAGCACACTAGCTTGTATTGGGGTTGCAAGCACGTGCGTTCCGGCGCATAGGGCTGCATTGAGGCTGCCGACATTTGTACCCCGGTGCAGAAGGCTGCATAAGGCTATCAGCACCCACACTCAGCTACATTGAGATTATCAATTGGCATTGCACCTCCGTGGAAGGGGCTCGCTGGGTGGTGCTGGCCTTACTTGTGGCAGAGAACATGGGTTGTTTATGAGTTGATGTGAACTGCATCTGTTTGGTGGGCATGCGAGGGCAGTGGTTGGAGATCTTTGTTGAGCATGTGGCTGGCCCGTATGCTTAGTCATGTAGCTGACGTACCAACATGGGAGGCTCTGGGTGCTGTTATGGGCGCTGATGTGGGTGTGGGTGCCACTAGTTGATAGGGCTCAGTTGTCTTGGTACCGAGGTGGCAATTCTTCTATCCCCCTTGTGCTTCACCCCCACTTTCTACTCAGGTTGAAGAAGTCCATAATTTATTCCCACCATCGATTACAATCGCCGCAGAGCACTTGAGATTGGGCAATCAGTACTTCACAGACAATGCATTGGCGACGATTGACCAGCTTGTGGCCATTAATCCGGCATTTTCTTTCCTGTATCGCAGCACTGTGATGTTCCGCAGGTTGGCACGCAGTGTAGAGTGCATGTCTTGAGCCATGCACGGCAGGTTCTCCAGTTTTTGTGAACTGCACGAATGGCTCTGATATGGATCACGTACTGTACATTTTGTTGACTGTGCGGCTTCGGTGCATCTCAGTTTTGGTGCCATTCAATCTGTCGCGTGCAACGCAGGGCAGTATGCAATGCAGGTGGTATGCAACGTGCATACCTGCATAGCACGCCCCTTGACCTCGTTGCACACCATTTGCACGGTACCCTACCTGCACCGCATACCACACACATGTCGTCCCAGGCAGCATCTTAGCATGCACTGCATCCTGCCTGCATCAGGGATGGATATCATGTGCTCGGAACTACAAAGGGGGGGGGGGGGGCTGAGCCTCAGATGGCGAAATGACAGAACGGTACAATGGGTATCGAAGCAAGCAGTGTAACTCGGTGTCGCGTGTTTTGCATCCTTTTCTGTGAGGGGGAGGGGGGGCGACGAAGCCCAACACATGACTGTCCCAGTCATAATGCCAAGGCGATCCCAAAGGTCCCAAAGGTGTGAGATCGGTGCGTGCAGACCCACGTGCACAACAGTTCTGGGGGTACACGGTCCAGCCAGTGCCAAGCAATTTGAGGATGCGGTGCTTTGCGGTTTCGGGACACGTGGAGAGCAATGGGGGGCAAAGCGTACTGCCGGGCCTAGAGTTATCCCGCAGACATGAGCAGGGCTCCTTTTAACGACTCAGCACCGCCGGGGGGTGGGGGTGGGGAGGGTGGCGTGTGGGGGGTGCCCCCCTGGACCCGCCCCCCTTTTTACGTGATTGGGCCAACTTTTTCTCCGGGCCTTCGGCCTCTGGCGCCTTCGGCCCCAGTCAGTTTAGGCCAACAATTTTCGTTAGCACCGTCGGCGCCTCTTAACACTCAGCGCCAACGGGGGAGGGGGGGCTGGATCCAGCCCCCCCCCCCCCCCCCCTCCCAGACCCAACCCCCTCTTCAAGGAGCCCGGGATGTGAGGTCATGCACAGGGGAGGTGTGGGGTGGCCCTCTAGTTCTGCCCCCGTCTGCAACGAGCCGCATCGATGCCCCAATACGGTGCCCTCCCCCAAACCCTCCCCCGAAAACAGGCTGAATGCCATTGACCGCCTTTTCGACATCGGCGATTTCGCCCACGCGCTGCTGAACGGGATGCGGATCGCCGGGTACATCGCCATCGTCCTTTGCCTCGTGATCGCCATCATCAATTGGCTCATGCTCTGCCTCTCGATCCGCGCGAATCTCTTGAAGATCCGGAAGTACAAAGGTGCCTCTGCCCCGCCGGCGCGCGTTGTGCACGCGGCCCCCGAAGAGGAAGGGGGCCTCGGTGGGTGTGGCCCCCTGTTGTGGATTCGGACTCATCCCCCAGTGAGCCCCAGCCCCAGGACCGGCAGCACCCCCCCACACGCCTGCAGAGGACGGCGGAGTTTCAGACATGTCGCCTCGACCGGCATCGGGTGCTGGTGTGGGTAGAGGGAGGGTAAGGGAGGTTTGGGGAGCCTGGGATTGACCAACGCTTGGCCTTGGGGACATATAATCCCCCCCCCCAGGCCCCCCCCCCCAATCGCCTCCCCCGGACCCCCCCCCCCCCCAAATCGCCCCAGCCGGACCCCCCGCCCCCCCATTGCCCCACCCGGACTGGCCAACAGTTAGTTGGGGTTGGGGTTGGGGGGGTGTAGTGCGCGTCCAAACCCGAGGGTTCGCGCCCCCCCCCGCGGGGTCCAGCAGCTCTGTCACTCCTCTCCGCTCTGAGAACTGCGGTATGGCAGGGGCTATGTGGCCGTCCAGCCCTCTCCTGCACAAAATTCGTGCAAAGGCGGTGGCACAATGTCCCATTTTCTTGCCCCCCTCCCTTTCTCCACCGACGGGTATGGTGCTGGATCCGAAACGCCAACTCCCAAAGCGGCGGCCCGGATCAGCTCAAAGCATTGGTGCCTTTTACCACAGGGCCAAATAGTGGAGAACGATTTTAGGTATCCCAATTCTTTTTGGGCGTCTGGGCCCCCTCCCCAGGTGGGGAGGTTTGGCATGATGCCTGGATGGATTGCTGTCTGCAGCTGGCGGCGCCTGTTGGCCTCTCGCCACATAGCGCTGCCGTTCCCTTGAACCCTTTCCCTCCGCAGGCGGCGGTACCCATCCGCCTCTCACCACCCTGTTTCTGGCCGCCGGCGTGTGTCTGGGGGCGTGGCGCGCGCACGTGCGGCCGTGTCAAAGCACCAACACCATTCTGACCGGCATTCCCCGAATCGCTTGTACCTGCCCAAAGGGGTGGGGCGGCTTGCCCTTGCAGGGCCCTTTACTCAGTTTTACTTAATTTTTTCTCAGTTTTACCAAATGTTACTCAGCATTCCTTACTCAATTTTACATATTTTTTAACACAGTCTAACTTCATTTCTCACTCAGTGTTGCTAAATTTCCCGCAGTTTTGGCGTTCGCCGGGCCGTCCTTCCTCCACCACCGCCACATGTGCCCTCCACCCGCGCTGCTTGCACGCTGCAGGGCCCTGTACCCCCCCCCCCCATCCCCATCGAGTCCATCCTGCCCCCCTCCCCTCCCCCTCGGGGGCAATGTTGCGGTGAAATCAAGGCAATATGTGGCACTGCTCTGAGGAGCGATGACTGTATACCTGTGTCCCCGGGGCATACATCAGCCAAGTATCTGGTGCCTCAGTGCCGCATCAGTGTCATAGTGCACAGGACCGCAACTGTGAGACGTCGTTGTCGGAGCTCACGTGCACGTCCTCTGTGCTGATGCATTGCACTCCTCCAGGTCCCGAGTGATATGGGCTCGTGTTCGCGTCGCCCTCGCAGGCGGCACCGCACCCCCACCCCCAAAACCGCTGTGTAGTGTACCCGCGTGTAGGGCCGGAGAACGGCCACTGACGGCCGTGGGAGGGTGCGGGGGACAGGCAACGGCCACGTCGAGTGCGATCAGCGCGGCGCCCTCCGCCACTGCTGCGCGTGTGGGCGCGGGAGGGGGGGGGGGGGGGCGAGGGCAATGGGGGCACCAAGGGCAAGAGCCCCGAGGGGGGTGGGACAAGCGCAGCCGGCGACAGGCTGCAGTTCCCTGATGGCACTCGGCGATGATGGCTTCGTGCAGCCACACACCCCCCGTCCCGCGGGCGGGGCGGGACTCACAGGGGGTGGAGGACAGCCCGGGACGGCATGGGAGTGCAGAGGGGTCAAACACCTAACCAATAGGCCGCGTCCCTCTAAGGCACTGTGTACATAGTGGTCTGTGGCTCCCTGCACCCCCCGACAAAATGCCCGGAAATGCGCCCCCCCCCCCCCCCCCCGGTCAAAGGAGCGGTCACTCGGGTGGTGTGCCCTCCGGGCCCCCCCGTTTACGAGGACAGTTGCACCGCCGCCCGGACCTCTGGCCCGGGTGGACCCCGGGGCAGGGAAGCGCTCGGTGCGCCCCGGGGCCCCTCCAACCGCCCGCCCCGTCACCGTGGGAGGCTGGTCCAGCCTAGAGCAGCACCACCCGTGCCAGTGCAATCAGGGAGTGCGGACCGCCCCCAGTCGTGTGTGGAGCATGGCCACCCCCTGCCATCGGCAGTAGTGGGCGACCAGCGGCATGTCGGTAGACCTGGAGGTGGCGTGTCCAGGCCGACAACTCCCCCGGTGGGCTCAGTGTCAGGCTCCTCCAGCCTCCCCACCGGGGCCTGGAGCACCAGGCGACACACTTCCCCAGGCAGCACGCGCGCCCCACACACACAGGCACGGCGGCATCTCCCTCCTGCGTGTGCCACCGCGGGGTACGGGGGCGGTCATCAGTCCGGTAGGCCTTGAGACCGGACAACCGTGAGCCCGCCGGACCAGTTGTGACGCGCAGGGAAGGGCGATGTCCGTGGTCCCGGAGGTCCGGATGAGGCCTTGACCCAACCCAACCCAACCCCCCCCCCCGGTCGGCAGTACTCGACAGCCTCTGCACTTCACGGGTACGGGGACGAGGGCATGGGGCACGGCGGTGCGGCGGTGCGGCGGGGGAGTGGGCAGTGCGCTGCCACGGATGAGCAGTGGGGCCGCTACTCCTCTCTGACCTCTGACCTGCAGAGCGGCGCCTTTCCTTCGCCGAGCCCAATGGACGCAGACGCTCTGTCAACAGCAGTAGGTCACACCAAGACAAAGCCGCCAGCCCTTATGGCACCTCCGCCCACGGGGGGGCGGCCGGGCCTGGTCCTTGTATGCAAGCCCCCCCCCCCCCCCCACCGAGTTTTGAACGATAGCAGTATTGGGGCCATTTTTGTTACATGCTTCACTGAAGGGGGTACTATGCCTTTGGTCCTTAAGACCCTTAAGACCTTCTTCCTGGCAAAGACGAGAAATTGCTAGTATCACATACATACCTCTATACCCCCATGCCCCCAGACACACAGACACCCTTGAAGTATGCATGTGGTAGTAGTCCCCCTTGGGACCTCCCCCCCAACCGAGCTGCCAATACCCCCCCCCCCCACCCTCCCGCCGACCCCCCAGGGGATCCCCGCCCCAACTGCCCCCCCCCCTCTGCAAATTTTGACAGATAGCTGGGGGGGTGGGTCACATCAGGACCGATTGTAGTTGCCCCCCCCCCCCCTGTGCCTCCACCAGGGATGCATCGGAAGGGGGGGAAGCCCCCCCCCCCCCCCCCTCCAGGGCGCCAGGGACATTCAGTCGATCGATACCGACCATTGATCCCCAGGGCGCCCAACCTATGCCCAGCCACTGCCTCCCTGACACCAAGTGCCAGCCTCAATGGCATCTGTAACCAACAGTAACCGCCCGCAACCGCTTTGGCAACCTCCTCTGAACAGCTATTGAACCCTTTCCGGTCCTATGCATCTGTGCAGCCCCCCTCGGCCCGGCCATGCGCCGGTTGGCGCCGACTAACAGTGGGGCAGGCAGGTGTGCCACAAGCCCCGGGACACACACGGGCACATACACACAAGCACGGCGGCATCTCCCGCCCGCAAGTGCCAACCCGGGGTCTCGGGGCGGTCAACAGTCTAGCAGGCCTTGTGACTGGACACCCGGGTGTGGCTGCCAAGTTGGGTCCCGCCGCAGACTGTGGGTTGGCGACCAAGTGAGGCCTTGACCTGGCCCAACCCAACCCAACCCAACCCAACCCAGCCACCCACCCCTGGTTCTTTCAGCAACAGTCTTCTTCCTCGGCCCAGCCCTTGCCCGGACCTTCACCGGAAACCCAACGCCCCGCCCTAACCACTACCCCGGGCCCGGCCCTGCCCACAGCCCCATTGTTGTTGTCCCCCGTGTGGGCCCTGTGAGGGAGGAGGCGCCTTGCACATAGTGCAAAGGTGTTGGGTTGCGGGCTTGAAAAGGCACCACATCCCCGGACACTGAGCAGATGCGGGGCTGCCAATAAGAATCGCGCTAGGCAGGGGTCGGGGGTGGTTGGCTATGTGGACATGTCCCAGGGTCCATGTCCTCGGTTGGTTGTTGCCATGTGGACATGGATACTTTGGATGAGTGCTTGTCTCTATCCATGGGCACCGTAGATATCCTATCTGTGAATAGGACAGGGGGAGGGGACGGCCGAGGGACCAACCCGCCCCTCTTATTTGCATCATTGAGCAGCGGGCGGGACGCATAGAGGGCGTTCGGAGGCCGCACACACCACACCGCACCCCAAACACACACTGAGGACCGCGACCCAATGGGACGAACCCCCTCAAGACCCCGTGCCCGTGCCCTGTCCCTTGCCCCACCCCCAGCCTCATTGCCACGCCTCTCTGACCTGCATAGTGGCACTTTTCCTTTGCCGCCCCCAACGGACACAGACACTCGGTCAACACCCAACAACAACATACCACGCCAAGACAAGGTGCCGCCCCTCATGGACCCCGCCCCGATTCCTTCCCCTACCCTGCCCTACCCAAGGATGTATTTGAATGGCTGACAACCGTAGGAGCCCCCCCGAGACCAATGGGGGGAGGGGCGGTTGGCGGGTTCCCCTCATAAGGCAGTTTCGCGAAGGCACTACCCCACCCGTCAAGCCTCGCGGACCCCAAGAGGCAACCAAGAACATGGTGGCCCAGCGGCTGACGCGACTGACGCGATGGTCCTCGGCACAAGGGCCCAACCCATACCCATACCTTTACCCCAGACCAAAGTGACCATCGTGGAGAAAAACGAAATGAACCATCAGGAAAATCCAGCCGGTTTGGTACGCACATTTTTTGGTCCCAGACCCCCCTCCCCTCCGGACACCCTGGCAAGAGTGTATACGCCAGGCCACTAGGGTCACCCAGCCCATGGGCAGGCACCATCCCATGGGCGCGGCATATAAGCCGCACAATCACAACAAAACACCATCTTGCAACCAGAAGAAAGCCACTGGGCGAACCCCAGCAAGTCCCATTGTGCTGAGCGGACGGTACCAAACCCCATTTCCGGCAGCACCATGGAAAATACATGGTGGCTAGCAAATGGGCTTGGGAGGCCATGTACATGATGTGGTGCCAAGTGTTGCCGCCAGGGGCTAAGCCCCGTGCCTAGCCTCCGAGCCGCCACCCACAACAACACAAACACACTTGGCGAGGAGCACCAGCGGGATCAGCACACTCGTCCATAAACATAGGAATAGTGCAAGCAACAATAGAGTGCGCCATGGCCCACAGCACAACCGTAGGAGGCCCCGCCCGAGGGTGATAGGCGGGGCCCTAGCGTTGACGGCGGCTGCTGTCCTACCTTCTGGATCCAATCACTGACCGAGTGATGGTGACCGTCAAAGAGCTGATGACTGTAGGACATCAAGGCACCACCCGAGCCCAGGCTGGGGTATGGAATTGCACACGTCCACAACGCCGTGCAAGTCCCGAGCAACTCCTCTTGTGAGGCGTTGTATCGTGTCTCGGACAGCATTGCTGCCGGTGGCGGATTTCTTCCTGTCCCATAGCAACCCCCCTTCCCTGCCCCCCCCCCGCAGTGTTGATCTAGCCTGTCTGTGCCCATGCCCTTGTGAACGTCCCACGGCAGTTGGTTTATGCGCCCACTGCCATCGATTTCCTTGCCCCCATGGACGCCGCCCGGACCCAGCCCCCCCACCCCCCTAAAAGAGTGGGACAACTTTTCTTCCAGGCCTTCGGCCAGTCAAAAATATCACCTCAAGAGAGGTTGTTAGATCAAGCGAAGGCGTGGGCGTCGTATACCCCCCCTTTTGGGGGTCATTCGCGTAGCATACCCCAAAGCATGATAATTGATGTCCAACCCCTTGTAAAATCATTATTTTGCCCAATAAGACGATCCCCCAATGGATTTTTGATTCTAAGGCCTCTATCCCCTGAAACTGAATATCAGTTTTTTAGGGAGGGGGTGGGGGGTTGGGATGGGGGGTGGGGGTCAAAAAAGTTTGTGCTCAAAAGGGTTTGAACGAGGGACAGATTGGGCAGAGCTGACAGGTCGGCCGGCGCCGCCGGTGGTTAGTCGACGGGATTCGAACCGCTGACCGACAGGTCTGTAGTTGGCTGCATTACCATTCGACCATTCCTTGTTCTGACAGTCACGGCTCTCCCCACTGCTGGTAGCCAAGTCCGCCACTGACAAAACCCAAACTGTGTGTTTTTGTTTGCCTGCCTGCTTGCCTGACTGAATGTCTAACTGACTGCTTGCCTTACTGACTGACTGTTGGCTGACTGTCAGCCTCTTCGAGGTGCACTGCCGAAGGCAATAGAATTTCTCTGGCGCCTTCGGCCCCAATTCGTTTAGACCAAAAAATGTCTTCAGCGCTTTGGCGCTCTAAAAATTCAGCACCCCCCCCCCCCCCCCATGAAAAGTAATACCCATTGCGCCTGTAATGTAAGTGTTGTGGCAGTTTATGTATGGCCTGTGTCCCATAAGATTGGAACACATCAGGAGGACACTGCTGCAAAGGTGCCAGTGCGGTGGCCTGGCCCAAGTTTCTGAAGCAATGTGGGTGCGTCATGCTGACCTGCCTGCCCCACTCCGTCCCGCTTGAAGGGCTTGCCTTTGTATCGCAGGGGCGTAGAGGATATCCTGAGTGGCAGACGGCTGTGTCCCGCTTCAGTTGTGCGTTATATGTATTCTTCATTGTTGTCATAGTATTATGATCTTATCATTATACTTCTATATTACGATTTAGATTCTAGATTGTAATATCATGATAATATGACAACAATGAACAATACACTATTATAATTTATATTATTACATATTATATTATATTATAATAATGATATTATTAATTATTATCATAGTTATGCAATACCGTCCTCCACTCCTGCAGACAACCCCCAGCAACGCGCCGCTGCCAAGCACAACTCCGCCGAGAGCTACCCCGCACACCAGCTGTTCCACATGCTCGTGGGGTATGTGTTCCAGTTCTTCGTGTTCTTCATCATCTTCACGATCCTCTGCACCCCGAAGATTATGGAGTGGATCTGGGACAAGTTCGGGACCACCATTATCACTGTTGTCGCTACGCTTATCCTCCGCCAAATCATGGTCCGGGTATCTCGCAACCCCCCGTGTCGTGCGCCAGTCCCTCTGCACAAAGGGAGGGCCGCGTGTGCCCACGTGCGGAGACGATGAACGCCAGTGCTGGGGCAGGGGGGAAACGGTCCTACGACCATCCCGGGGGTGGAGGGAGGGCTACCGAGGCCGGACCTGCTGCGCTGCACCGTACCCGGAACGCGGTGGTCACTCCTCCGCAGAGGAGGCCCTCACCGTCCACAGTGAGAATACGGTGGCCATTTGGGACCCAACCATATCTGCGACAAGGGGGGCGGGGGTTCTTTCATGCGGCGCTCTTGTGTATGTGCAGTCCCGATGCTCTCGGGCTCTCGCCAGGGATCGTCTGCAATACACTCGTCATACCCCCCCTCCCCCCCCAAAAAAGGGTGGTGCTTCATGCCCGGCCTACGGGACGGGGGGGGAGTGGGTATGTGGGCAAAACCAATTTGCGTACCTCAAATGAGCCTTTTTCACTCTCTATTCAACATTTCACTTTTCGGAAGAGGAGAAATTTTTTGGTTTGGGGTGGGTGGGTGGACTGGCCTGCAGTGGGTGGGTCCGCAAGATCACCCCCCATCCCCCCCCCCCCGTGGATAGGCACATCCCTGCCCTCTCTCCTGCCCGCTCCTTTTAAGTTGTCTGCCTTTGCGCTTGGCAATCCGATTGAGACGTGCGTTTGTGACCTGAGGTAGGCTGCCTCCGATCCGTGATGCCCTGCCTCTCTTCCCCCCCGCTGTGCGTGCACCCCCGCGCTACAGTGTCTGGCGATCATAGCGCTGGAGGGCCTGGAGATGCAGCACCCCCGGTGGTATCATATCTGGGCCAATTTCAATTTGGTGTTCTTGGCCATGATCGCCGCCGTCTTCTCAGTGGTCGTCCGGTGTGAACTGTGACTGCCCAGAGTGCTTCCTTTGCCATGTCCCCACGGGGCTGAGCTTGTCTGCCGCTCGCTTTTGGCATGTCCTTGGCACATTCAGATGAGGCGAATTGTACTAAGCCCAACAAGTTTTTGAGCAGAACTTGGCAGGAAAGCGTTGGAGGAAATGGGGGGAAACGGGAGGAAATCGGCGTTCTGTGGTTTCTGTTTTCTGTTTTCAGGAGACCCTTAAATGACAAACAAAAGTTCTCAGACGAATCGTTTTGAAAGGAGAGATCAATTGGTGCAGAACATTTTGTTCTGGGCCAACCAACGTGAGCCCTTGTGGCCATTTGTTCGTGTCGGCGGGGCTCAGAACACATGCACGGCTGGATCGACGCGGCCGCATTTCTTGAGGGCTGTATATCTACGCACGAATATGTTTATTTGCATACATTTTCTCGCAAACGCGCATACGCGTATTCGTGGCGTATTTATCGCGTACGCATCCCGTATTCACGCATATGCGCATTCGCGTATTCACGCCGTATGCGCATTCCTTGGATGTATGTGCATACATTGTCTACAAGTAGCAGGCCGCGTCTATTTGTGGCACACAGCGTCTACAGACTACAGACCGCCAGACCGCTGTGCATGGGTAACCGCTGTTGCTGCCCTGTGCTTTGGGAATGGGGCCTTTGGCCCCCTTCCTGACTATTGTCTCTTCGCCTCTGCAACAAGTGTACAGTGTCTACAACATGTGCACGTTGTACACCACCTATGCACCGTATGCATGAATATGCGTGTTCATGGGTATGCGCAGACGTGTATTCACGCGTATCAATACGCGTCCTCACGCATATGCGCATATGCGTGAACTGAAGCCACGCCTACATGGAGAGTCTGTGTATATGCGCACATGCATACGTGTATGCATGCATACATGTAGACACTGTGCACATACACGTTTACCCGGGTATAGTCTGCAGACATCATATGTTGCGCCCCCCTGAAAAGGGGTTGCATGCCCGTTTACCCGAGTGGTCTCTAGACAATGTGCATACATGTTGACACTGTTGTGTAGTTTGTAGATACTGTGCCCATACACGTTTACCCAGGTGTGGTCTGTGTACGCGTATTCATGTACGCATAATCATGCGTGTACGTACATATCTGCATTTCTTGACCTGCACAGCCCACAGAAGTAGGGAGCAACGCCCTACCTCAGCCAGTTTCCGCCCCCCCCCCCCCCACTCTCAACCTGCGCCAATGGCTGACACTCACCGCAGAGAAGTGTATAGGAAGGGCACAAATTGTCAAGACGTTGTCGTTTTGTCGAATCCTGTTGTCCCCAGATTAGATTTGGAGCGGCGGCCATTGGTGCGTGTTGCATGTCCAGTGAGAACTCCTGAACACAATCAATCCAGTTAAGCATTGACATAAATCCATGCCCTGAATTCACTGGGTTGAACAGACGCATTCTTGCACACGAAGAAGACACAGCGCGTACAAAAACGAATTTGCACCCCAACGTCTGAAGCTCAAACGATCAGCGGGTCGCACAAAAGGATGAATGTTGAGATTCGATTCAAAGCTGGGAATCTCCTTTCCCTGACTTCGCAGCTCCCCATTCCGGCCTGTAAACACACCGCCATCTCGGAGACGCAGCAGTGAGTTGCCATTCTCCCGTGGCTGACTGTCCGTGAGCCGGTTTTTTGTCGTAAGGCGGGTTGGAACAGCGCTGGAGGAACCCGTCTGATGAACCAGTGCCGTCGGGGAAACAGCATGCCCAGAATAGAGCTCCGCCCATTCGGCATCTTCCATTTTTTGTTGCATGACATGGCCAGAGGTTGGCTCAACACACGGATGTGCTCGCGGTGCCGTGGAAGCGCCACTTGAAAGACTTTCAGGACTGTCACCTCCCTGGCACCCCATCCAACCTACCGATCCCGTCTTGCATGCCCCACACATGTCAGACTGGGATTCCGGGTGCGGCAGTCCGTGTGCGTGGATGCCAGAGGGTCCAGGCCTTTGCTGAGTGGGTGGTTGATACGATGCCGGGGGGTGGGTGGGGGGGGACGGGGGGGTCAGAGGCCAAAAACAAGGTTGTGTACCTACACTCGACCTCCAAGTTCTGGCCTCTTTGACAAAAATTTCATTGTTCTCCTGAGGGAACATTTTCTGATCCGGGTGGGGGGGCCGGGTCAGCCAAGACCCCGGGGGGGGGGGGGCACCTTGACCCCCCCCCCCCTCCCCCAGTATCACTAAGCAAAGGCCCGAGAGGGGCCCTCATATATGACCGCAGTGCCGCTTGCTTTCCGGTGTCTTGCTGGTGGTCACTACTGGTGTGCCCGTGCACCATCGGAACCGCCGTTCCAGGGCGTTTGCGCGGCGTCTTGATGCCTCCCCCCAAATCCGTGCCGCAGCCCGCTACAGCACACCCCCCCCCCCCCGCGGCCCTTCCACAGGCTCATCAAGGCCATCGTGTTCACCGCCATCGTCTTCGTGCGCCTGGACGTCCAGCTCTTCCCCGGGTTCTTCGGCAAACTGGACGCCCCGTACATGGGCTACTACTCGATGCTGTACATCGAGGACAACTTCCACAACCCCATCCGAGTGGTCTTCCTGGCGTTCCTACTGCAAAAGCGTCTCGTGTGGCACCAGGTCCCCCACCCTCCCCCGCCCCCCACTCCGCGGGCCATGGGGCCATCAATGATGTGATGCGCCCTTCATCCGTGTGCCGGGGTGCTCCATAAGAATCGCGCCATTTGAGGGGTGGCGGTGGGGGGAGGTGGGGGGGTTGGCTACCCCTGACAACGTCACGGGTCGGACGTCACACCTGGCGTTTTGGAGGCTGACAAGGACAGTCACAGTCACGGTCGCAGTCACAGTCATGGGGGGGGGCGGGCCCGGTCCTGTAGTCACAGTCACGGTCACAGTCACCGTCACGGTGACTGTCGCACCCGTGGACCATTGGACCCGCGGACCTGTGACGCATGACGCGTGACGGGGGGAGGGGGGCTGGCGAAGTGGAGGAGCCGCCCCTCTTATTGAGAGCCCTGCTGTGTACAGGACCATGTAGACCGAGGCTCTGATCGACAAAGCACCGAGACCAGGCAGATGGGTCCCCCCTGCATTGGGGTGGCACCTGCGGCTAAGCCCCACCGCGCCTGCAAAGCCCTACACGCCACAACATTTCTGGGAGGGTCCGCGGACTTTGCCGCACAAACTCCGGGCGCTTCCGCGAAATTTCCCGCAGCGAAATTTAGCACCGCGAATTTATTTTCGCACGAAGCCCCCTGCCCCCCCCCCTTTGTGACTATAACGAGGCAGCTGCAGTGCGTAGGCAACAGGGAACAAGGGACTGCCGAAGTGAGCGAACCCTTGACCCATTGACAAGACTATACTGGGGCTCCTTAGCACCGCTGTGAGGGGGGTTTGGTCCCACACCACCACCATCCCCCCCCCCCCACCCCCCCCACCCCGCCGCACCCACCAGATTGGGCCAAATTTTTCTTCCGGGTGTTCGGCCGATCAAAAATTTTCTCTGGCGCCTTCAGCGCCAAGTAGTTTAGACCCGAAATTTTCTTCGCCTCCACAAAGTCAGCACCACCGCCCCCCCCCCCCCCCCCCCACACACACACCCCTGGACCCCCCCCCCGGAAAAGGAGCCCTGGTTTGTACGTACAAAAAGATGGGAGCAAGACGCTACGAACCGCCGCTGCAGAGGCGTACACGGATGGGCATGTGTGGAGCGTTACCTTCGTGCGGCCCCTCCGCGGTCCACAAACCAAAGGCACTGTGGCTCGGCGCTTCAGTGCGCTTCAGGGGTGCTGCGGATGCGGCGGCGGGGGTGGGGGGGGTAGCTGCGTGCTGGTATCTGCCGTCGGATTGCGCGCCAACGGGCTTTGGACTTGCGCCCACCGCCGTTCGTTGGTGCACGACCGGTTGGGGGGTTGGAACAGGCGGAATTTGAAATTTGGCACAACGAAACCACAACGGATATGAAAGCCCCAGGCAGAGGTGCGGGGGATGAGTGGAGGGGCGGCACCCATGGGGATTCAGGAGCGGGTGGGATCGGCGGTTGGAGAGGGCGGTCGATACGGTCCGGAGCGGTTACTGTCGGTTACAGCTGCCGTTGGTGTGGGCCTTTGGGGCAATGGAGAGAGGGACGGGGGTCGCAGGCTCGCCTCCCCCGGAGGTGGAGGTCGGGGGGTAGACCCCCTCCTACCCGCCCGGCCCCTCTCCGTCCCCCATCGGACCATCCCGCTCCCACGCTCCATCCCGTTCCGCAGGTGCATCCGTCCGTCGCATCGATGATTTTGGTTCTGGAGCAGCGCTTCGACAACGGCATTCACTGGGTCTCGCGGGCCCGGCGCAAGTGGTGGCTGGCCCTGACGCTGATCCAGAACCCCAGCCTCAGGTGCCGAGCCCTTTGCGTGTCCCATGGCCCCTACGGCCCCGAGGCCCCGGCCAGGCCTGCGCTGAATTTGTTTTTTTGGCAAGCCCCCCTCCTCCCCCTCCCCGGCCCCGTGTCGCCGCCAGCGCGCCCCCCCCCCCCGAGCCCTTTGCCCGGGGACCGTGAGCGACGAGCCCCAGGGCACGTCCCGATGCGGCAGGCACCCGTAGGCCTCCCAGTGTGCGTGAGGCACAAATGTCGGCTGAAAAGGAGAGCGACCGGGAGATTGAAGGCCGAGGGGAATCAGCAGGTTGCAGGTCGTCCATGACCCGATGTAACTGGCAAAACTTCGTCACCAAACCCTCTTTTGTCTGTGGCCACAGTACATTTGTACCGAATCCAATGAGGTACCAAATTAATACGGTCCCTACGCCCGCCGAAGCTTGGACAAGGGCGTAGCTTTTACAAGGCGGGGGGGGGGGTAGTGTGATGAGTCTATTCCCCTTTGCAACAGACACACTGGGCACAAAAGACAAGGAATCCACAAGAATGTACTCTGCAGTCTGAATCGAAATTTGAAACGTACAGACTCGATGTACACGAGGTACGGGGCGTCCTTTCCGCAACTGGCACACCAGACCCCCCCCCCCCCTCCTCTCCTTCATATCCAGCCGATGGGGCCCGCCCGATCCCATGGGACAGAAGGGGCCGGAATAGGCCCTCTGCACATGCCCGGCAAGTGGTCGGATAGAACACCCTTTGAGAGACACAAATAATGCAAGAGCCCCAACCGCTGGACAAAAGGAAGCGCATCAGAAGGCAAGATGACAAGGCAGTAGCACACAAAATAGGAGACCGCACGTCTTGTGGACATAAAATGGAATGAGAACTGAACCAAACAGAAACGGGGAAATCTCGGGTCTTTCAAGTACCAAATGGTCCTTGAAACACACCCTCAACTCGACCCATTACAAAACGTGAGCACGAACCGAACAAAGTAGAGGGGCCTCATCTTAAGTGCTGTACCGTTTCCACGTTCAGTTCGAGTCTCAAGCGCGGGACTGGGGCTGGGGTGTTGGGGCGAGGGCACGGGGGTCGGTGCGTCCGCGCCTCGGAACGCGATGGTGCGTTTGAGGTCATGCGTCCGACGGGATGGCCTGGGGCTGGCAAGCCGTGCCGGGTTGCCTTCCCCGTGTCGATGTGCGCGTTTTGGGGTGAGGCGTGCCTCAACGAAATGTGTTTGGGGGAAGGACCGCCCTGCGACAGGGCTCTGTTCTGGGGCGCTGGTGGCGACTGGACGAGACCCGGGTGCGAGGGCGGCGGGGGCGGGGGGGGCAGAGGCGCGTGGACAGCAAAAACAGTCAAACGACCCTGGCAACAACCAGCACATCCTCAGTACGCCAACTATTGGGCGCCGATGACGCGCAAACGGCACACCATGCCACATTCAGCACAGCCCCAACACACCAACTACTGGGCTCCGCGAACGCGGAAACGACACCAGCAGGAGCACCGGCCGCAGCAGCTGACAGAACGCAACGCCCTGACGCAACATGCGAAGGGACGAACGGGTGACTGTCCATGGCCCCGTAAAGAAACAACAACCCGACGGAATGTCACACAGGGGGGGGTCCCCCTCTCGGGGCCGGTGTGCAGCACAGAGCGACCGCAAAAGGTCCAAAGGCAAACAGGGCCCTGTTTTGGGGTATCACTTGGGGTGGGTGGGGGGGTCCTGGAGGGGCCCTTTCCCATTCTGTTGCCCTGAGGACCCCCTCCGCACGGGGGCGTGTGTTGCAATGGGCATCCCCCCAATTCATATCTCGCGTTAAAGTGGTATCACACAAGAGATTCTCTTCTCCCACCAAAATAATGTATGCGCCGCTTCGGGCCTTGGCGCCTTCGAGCCCCGTCGGGGTGCCTCCCTTGCGGCACTTGTGTGTCCGGGTCAACCTCCCATGGACCCATTACGGCGGGCGCAGGAAAGGGTGAGGGGACCGTGACGTTCCCTGTGTTGTCCCTGTGTTGATGGCCGCAGTGAATTGCCTTGCGCACAATCCCCATGGCACAAGAAGCACAAGAAAGTCCCCTTGGGCCCCCGTGGGCCCCGCAATGACGAGTTTCGTTTGCAAATGTTCTTGTAACAGCAATGCCCAAGTGCACAACTCGGCATCCTCCGGTTTGGGTCCCCTACAAAGTTCGGTGTCAAGTGCCAAAACAGGCTACACTCCCAATACTGGTATGGTTCTCTTCCGGCAGGGCACGCTGATCTATGGCTTTTTCATCCTTACCCTCCAGCTGCTCCTGATGATGTTGTTGTGGTCGCTGGTCTGCTGCGGGTGAGGAGGCTAAAGCACGCTCTGAACGAACGAGAAAAAAGTACTCCGATTGCCACTCGTAATCTGGCAAGTCATTTGGCTTCAAATTCACCGAGTCTTCACTGCATGAACCCGTTGCGGGTGTTGGAGCTTGATCACCGGCAGCGCTTTGCGCAACGGCAGCACTAGCAGCAGCTTTGCCATTGGCATCCAGAGCACAATCAACAAGTGTTGCATTGGCATCACCGGCAGTGCAGCGCACACAATCACTGAGACGGCCATCATCTATGAAAATGCTGACGCATTTGACGCTTCACTGTCTGTTGATGCCTCATTAACGTTTGTGCGTCCGCCAGCAACCGGCGCTCCATGTGAAATGTGTTGGCCACGCGAGTACTCAAAAGTGCTGTGCAACAGACACACGTCAAACCACCATCACACATCAGATATTATGCGGGTGATGTTCAGTTTTTGGGGGGGTGATGGGGATGGGGATGGGGATGGGGATGGGGATGGGGATGGGGATGGGGATGGGGATGGGGATGGAGTCCCTGCACGGGGTACCCGGCAAGCACCACCACGTGTATCACTGCAGTGTACTGCAGTGGCCTCTTCGGACTCGTGGGGTTTCCGTGGCCGTAGCCGAAGCACGGGTGAAACAGTTCTGCGGTGCCGTGTGCCGTGTACTCTCCCTGTGGCTGTCGCCGGGCTCCACCGCCGGGGTGACCGCCGGGGTGGATGCCTTGTCCGCTTCGGGGGGAGGTGGGGGTATACCCCAGGGTGCACGGTCCTGGGCGCGGTCCCGGGCCCCCATGCCCCCCCCCCCCCCCCGGTCCGGGGTCTGGGTCGAGACGCCCAGCCCCGATTCCATGGCACACTCCTCCGGCAGGGGCTACCGCAAACACGCCCTCGGGCCCTTCCAGCCGCCGCCGGGCCTCGGCGCCAAGATCAAGGGCAAGATGCCGTGCATCAAGAAGAAGGAGCCCGAGCCCTACGTCCCGCCCGCCATCCCCACGCCGGCGGAGAAGAAGAAGAAGCTCCGGAAGGACATCCTCGTCCTCCTAGTGTTCTGCGGCGCGCTCGCCGGCTGGTTCTGCATCCTCTTCCTGCTCAAGCGGTAGGCCCCCGGGCCGCGCCGCGGCCGTCCGCTCGCCGGCCGCGATGGCGCGGCAGTTGCGGTTGGTTGCGGCGGGCCGTCGGGGCGTCCGCTCTTCGCATGAGCATCTGTTGGCTCCGGGGGCCTCGGAGCAGTGGAAGAGCGGGAGCAGAGCGCCTGCGACGTGAAGGGGGGCCGTCAGGCGCTGTTCCGCGGACGGAGTCGTCACAAACGGTTGAGGGTGTCCGCCGGCGGGGGCCCTTACAACGCTGCCCGTCGGCCTATCACGCCGCCTCGCCCTCGGGGGCAGCCCAACTGCAGAGCCCTCCCCTTTGTGTCCTAAGGCATCGCACCCCCCCCCCCCCGTTTGCCTCTCCTCCAACAAAGACCCTCCGCCCATCCGGCGCCCCCCCCCCCCCCCAGGGCCCCCTCCCACACGGTGGCGCGGCGCCGGAGCGACGGTCCCGAAGAGGCCTCGAGAGAATTTAGCCTGGTCTCTGCGGTCCTGTGGCCTGGCGTATGCCTGGCGGCCATTGTTACCGCTGCAGCATTGGAAGGTTGTACCTCGGTAGTGCTGTGCGTTGCCGTGATTTGTCGATCAAGGAAAGAGTCATGGTGTCACTCGACACTATGGTCTCTGTAGGTGCAAAAAGCAGCAGTCGACTATCTACTGTAGCTCATTGCTCTCCTTCCAGACCGAAAGGCGCCTATGGTACCACTGATGAGGCTTTTGTTTTGATCTTGCACGTCTGCTTGTCCCCACCAGACAGCAACTCAAAAAGACTCCATACGGGGAAGGGGGCAACCCACCCTCCAAACCCCTCAAATGGCAGCAGCAGCATCCTCTTTCAAGGGGGGGGGGGCGGGCTGTCCTGAAGAACTCTTTTTTGTTTTTTTTTAATGACAGCCCTTGAGCACAGCTCCTCGGGACCACCAACCGCCAACCGCCGCCAACCACCAACCGCCGCCAACCGCCAACCACTGTTTAACACCGTTGCTGTGGACTTGTGCTGTGTCCATGTCTTGACCATGAAGCAGAGAGCATTCCCGTGAAGGTTCGTTCCTGTTGACGTGGCGAACTCCTGTTTTCCCCTTCAGGACAGCCCTAGACGGGCCAAACGCCACTGCCTTTGGCCTGCATATACCACACCACAAACCAACAGTCAGCGGCTGGGCAGATGCCCTGCCCTCCTACGGGGCCATGCCGCCCTCGCGATGGCGCTCGTGGGCATCGTCTCGGTCCAACACGGCCGCCAGTTCAAATTCCCCTTTTTTTGTTAACCCGGAGCTTTGAAAAGAGATCCGGCATTCGTATCTATCTCCCGCCCACGACTTGTCAAAGTGCCAAGAAGAATATTGTCCTCAAACGTCATTTTACGTGGCCCCGCCGATGGATAAAAATCGGGCTTTTACGCCATGACCACCGGAGGGCACATGCGGGGACAGTCTGTCGGGGGCCAGGGGAGTGCATGTTGTATAGCATGGCCCGCCGATGTGCCGAGTTTTTGGGGACGCCATCGTGCTCCACCGCAGGCGTCCTGTGAGCCTCAAGATCCGCCAGAAAGGGCCCTTGGGGGTCGGCGTCAGGAAGCTGGACGGTCGACCCCACTGTATTTTTGCCGCCGAGTCTTTTGGTGTATGGGTGCCTAGGCAGGCAGGTTTCACTTCTGCCCTTACAGGGGGGAAGGAGAGGACGCCTAGGCACCCAAGGGGTCCAAGAGAGCAGGGTGGGATGTAAAAATAAAAACCTGTATGTTCCTCCTCTGCCCTGCCGCTTCCCCTGCTCGTGTCTTGTGTGTTGCTTTGGTGGTGGGCTGGCTGTGTGGGTGGGTGGCTGTCCAACCCCTCCCCCCCCCGCCCTCCCGCTCCCCGCTCACCCACGGTTTTTACCTGCAAGCCTGGCTGACCCAGATGGCAATGTACATAACTTCCTGGTTTCGCATTTTCATCATCAAGCAGACATCCGCCTACAACAGTGGGAGCAGCTGACGGCTCTGCCGCCAGGCTGGCTGCACGATGACACTATTTTTCTGTCAGACCATAACTCCGTCATGCTCCCTATTCGTGACGTCGCCTCGCCACATCTGGGGTCTGAGCCCCCGGACACTGTCAAGGCGCGTGTTGCAGAGGCAGAATTTGTCAGCAGTCACCACGTGATTGATGCCTATTGGGCGCTCCATGAAGGCCGACTCGACGACCTTCCCCTCGAGGGCTACACTTGGGGTTTTCCACGGCTGTCGCAGGCCCCCTCACAGCCCGACATCTCTCCAAATGAAAGCGCCGTTCTGCCCGACAGACGGAGGCGCATTGATCGAATTTTGCTCCCCTCTTCCTACCTTCAGAACCTACTTGAATGCTATTGCACATTTTTGGGCGGCTCTGGCCACAAGGTTGTTGTTGCCCGCATCGCGCCTCTCAAGCGTCACGCCAACAAGCTGAAACGCTGTCCAACTACGTTTCTGTCCTGTGCCGACACAGTTTCAGCCATTGGGGAGAAACTGGAGGCTATCCCCACGGAAGGTTACGCACGCTGGGCCGATGCGCTCTCCCTCATACGCTCTTCTGCACTCCACTTTGAAGCAAAGCACAGGGCAGAGCAGGGTTTTTCTGAAATTCAAGCGCTCCTTATGGATTCTACAGTGCAACAGCTCTCGCCAGGTGCCTGGGACTTGCTTCGCTCGCGAGGCTACAACACTACATCACCGTCATCCGCCTACTCCATCCTCACAGCACTTGCTGAGCCAGAAAATACAGACAGAACAGGACAAATTGTGCTGCAAAAGCTGAGGACTGTGTTAGATGATCCATACACACTGGAGAAGGAAACAAGACGTCTGGAGGCTTGTCAAGCAACTTCAGCCCAAACGCAAGTTGCACAATTTGAGAAACAAATTCGGACACATCATACAGGAACCAGAGGCACTCGCCGCAGAGATAGTCCAATACTGGCAGCAGACCATGCGAGCAGAGGGTGCACCTGTCCTGGAATGCAAACGCTACCTATCGCAGTTTTTTTCGAACAAAAACATGCCTCTGATGGTGAGCATGCTGGTACGCTCCCCGACGCAAGACCTAGTGGAGGCCGCACTGGACGGCCTCAGCAAAAACTCTGCACCAGGTGCAGATGGAGCGCAGGCCTCCATCTACTCAGCCTTCCGAGAGTTTTTTCTCCCTCTGATGCATGACATCTATCAGCATATTTTAAACACAGGAGAATTGAACCCGGAGTGGTCTCAGGCCATTCTCAACCCCATCCCCAAAGCATTGGGCAGTGTGGGAGTTGCAGACCTCAGGCCGCTAGTCCTGCAAAACTGCTGCCACAAGTGGACGTCCGCTATTCTGCTTTTGCAATTGCAAGACCCTGTTTCTGCTGTCACCCCAATGCACCAGTCAGGCTTTATCAAAGGTCGTTACATCCAGAACACAGTTTGGCAGGCGTTTGACTCTTGGTCGTCCATGACGCAAGGCTGTTTTGTACCTATTGACTTTCAGAAAGCCTTCGATTCGGTCACCCATGCTTATGCCCAGGCCTTTTTCGAAATGATGACCCTGCCTGCAGACGTCACACGACTGTTAGTTGCATTGTTCACGGCACATATCATACCTGTCATACACGGCATACCCTTCAAGCACTATCCCATAAACCCAACATCGGGGGTGAGACAAGGCTGCCCACTCTCCCCCTCGATGTTTGCAATGCTCATTTCGCCTCTGGCTCTGAAACTGACTGCCATTTCACCACATGTCTCCATTCTTTTATATGCAGACGATCTACTTATCATCATTACACTGCCGCCTGATGAAGCTCACGCAATTTTGATGCCGATCATGACAGAAATGTCATGCTTCACTGCACATACCGGCTTAAAAATGAACAAAGGCAAGTCAGCCATTCTTCTGAAAGGGGAATGGCCTCCACAACTGCAGGCTGCACTCACACAGTTGGGCATACCTATCCAGAAGACATACAAATATCTGGGGATCCTGCTGGGACATGTCACCCCAGAACAGTCCTTTTCCCTCGCACTGAATAAGGCACTGGGCAGAGCCTACTCCATGCGTTCATGGGAATTGTCCCTCCCGGAGCGAATAGAACTCTTGAAGCTCTGGATACTTCCCCTGCTGGTGCACCCTGCCAGGGCAGTCTTTGCTGACGATAACGTTATCTCTACACTCACACTCATCTATCACGTATCTCTGCGTCTCAATTCCTGGGGCATCACGCAACCAATTCTCTCCCTCCCCAAACAGCAGGGAGGCTATGCGCTGCCTGCACCTAAGGAATTTCTACACTGGCAATTTTCTACGCTTTTTGCACGTTTCCTGAACAATTCTTCACTCATTCCTTCAACTATTGTCAGCGGCTTCCAGCCTTTTCAAATCAAACATGGAATCGTCCTAGACACCACGTCTACATTCACTTTCCAGATGGGGAGTAACGTGGTGTGGAACACCATGCCATACCTGGCGTGGTCTGCCCGCGCCTTTTCGTTGCTCAAGCAACACATCCCACAAGCACCCCTATCTATGCTCGCCTACGACACCCCGCTCTGGCACCATCACGCATTTTGTAATCAGCACAATCAAACGTACTATTGCCCACAGCTAATTCGAGCCGGCATCCTAACAGTGGGCAGCCTGCGGGAGGACGACAGCCTATTCTCCCGGCTTGCACCCAGTTGGCAACCCATCTATCGGGCGGCCATCCAGCGCCTAGCTACATCACAGCCGCCGTTGCCACCGGCGTATCCAGACAGATACCCAGAACTTCCAGATAGATCGCACTGGGTCAAGTGGATTGACACTAAGCTCCTGAGCTATGTATCTTATCCCTATGATTTTGAGCCTAGGCAAGAACAGAAAGTGTGGAAAGCATGGTGGCGTTGCAATCTTCCCTCAGACTTGAAAGACTTTGTCCATGCTGCACTGTGGCAACGCCTGCCAGTCGGGCACAGACAGGCAAACTGGAAGCCACTCGAAACCTGTTGTCCACTAGACGGCTCCCTAGAGACAGTACGGCATTCCCTGCTACACTGTCGGTACCTACCAGTGGCCTATGACACCATAGCCAAATGCTTCCCAGATTGGGGTTCGGGAGTCCTAGGTATTCAACGACTGATTGACAGTGAACCAGACAGCTCACTCCAAACTCCTGTTGGCATCCTTGCCTGGACTGCTATTTATGCCTCATGGTTGGTCCGTTGCACTGTAAAATTCCATCCGGAGGCACGTCATACCTTCCAATTCTTTTTAAAACGCTGGGTGGTGGTGCTGCGCTCACTTGCACAAGCGCGGTGCTATACGGTGCTATACACACATTTCTGTGGATCAAATCAAACTTTTCATTGCGGGCATTGAATCTTTGCAACATGGAGCCCTCGCCCACCCATCCCTCATCATCACCCCCCCCCCCTCCCCCGCCCCCACCGGCGGCAGCCAAGGCTCAACGCCGACTGGAACGCAAACAAGAGCGAGCCTCAGAGCTGGAGCAGTTGCTTCCCACACTTTCCAATGAAGGCTACACGCTAGTCTTCACCGATGGCTCGTCCGAGTTAGTCCCTGGCATTGGTAGAGTAGCAGGCTATGGGATTTTCTCCTCTGATTTATTGTCCATCTCCGCTTACGTTCCAGTGCACCTACGCCAAACCAACAACACAGCAGAGCTCTTTGCAGTGCTCCGCGCTATTCAACTATTGCCGCCTGGGCGGTATGCCTTTTGTTCTGATTCTTCCTACGTAATTCTAGGTGCGAGCGGTGCGGCCAGGCGCTGGAAACTGCGCGGATGGACAGGCTCCTCCGGCCCAGTGTCCAATGTTGAAATTTGGGAGCAACTCCTCCGCGAACTAAGCCAGCCAGACAAAACCATTAAATGGGTCAAGGTCCCGTCCCATGTCACAGTGGAGGGCAACAACGAAGCAGACCGGCTGGCGGACCTAGGCCGCCTCTCCAGCCCACTACACCCCATACTGCACACACCAAGCACCTTTTCTGATTGTGCAGCTACGTCAACACATGATCTGTCTGAAGTCTCACGAAAAATTGTCTTTCAATCTCCAGCAGCAGTACGTTTTTCCTCCGTCACTGCAAGTGACATCCTCAGATCACTAGACCTGGAGCCTTTATCTGACTCTGACGAGTCGGGTACCATATCAGATTATAGCGACTCTGACACCGTCACCGCCGACGACGACAGTGACAATGACAGTGCCTACAGCACTGATGTTAGCGACACGAGAAAACGACGTCTCAGCCAGTAGACTGCTCTCTAAGTTTTGAATGTTTCTTCCCACAAAGACAGTATGGGAGGCAGTGTGGTATAGTGGATAGCATCGTCAGCTGTCGTCACGTAGATCGCCGGTTCGAACCCGGCCTGTAGCAGCGCTCCCCCCCACCGGCCTCGCCCGACCGGGGACTGGGGCCCCTCCCGCTTGTTTGCCTGATCTTTTCTCTTCTTATTGAGCTGCTTTAGTATCGTATACCATCATCCACAAGAAAAATTGTGCCCGGGCACCTGCAGCAGTGCGCCCCGCCACCGCCCACGCCCGATGGGAGGCTGCCACCCCACCCGTTGCTTGCCTTTGCCCGAGCCGCCGCTCCGCTTGATCCGGTTCTGGCGGCTCGGGCACTGGGGTTCGAACCTGGGACCAGCGATGCTGGAGCCCAGGGTGCTTCCACTGAAGCACGCGGCACTTCACCCGACATATGGTCCCACAAACACACAGCTATGCAGCCTTGTCAGCCCGCACGTAACACAGCGATTGTCTACCTCCCCTTTTCCCCTCCAGCAGGAGAACAGAAAGCCGTATGGTTAGGCCGAAGGAGTGCATCAGGCTATACGGCCCTGTGAATCACTGCGGCACATCAACACAGACGCAGCTTGAGGGCGTGGCCGTTTTTCATGCACCATCTAGCTCAGCAACACACAGGTATTGATCTATAGTGGTTTGCCGTCCACAGGTTATATAACAAATGCAGCTGCCACTGGCACCGCTGATTGAAACCTTGTACCTACTTGTTGTACATTGAATAGTGGAGCACCCTAACCAAGAAGGGGACACATGCATTTGTGAGAGAACCTCTGGACTAATGGCTGAAAGTGTCTATGGCGGGGACATTCAGTCGATCAGCACCGACCATTGATCCCCCGCCCTCCCGATAGCCGTAGTGTACGGCGAGCTCAAGCCAACATTCGGCACTGATCTGGTTTGCGCTGCAGTGCAGCAAGTCAAAACAATGTACCGAGATTCATGGCTATGACCATATGCCTGTGTCACGGGGGTATATGCGAGCTCAGTATCCGTTGCTCATGGCCCCCTACCCGTGGGGGTGGGACAATTCTTGGTCCCTGGGTTTTCCCAAAATCTGGGTGGGTGGGTCTCGCTATTCACCCCCCCCTGCCCCCCCCCCCCCCCCGGAGATAAGCACATCCCTGGATCAGAATCAAGGTTCAGAGCTTTCCAGTGCTACAACCCACAAATGACTGTGGTAGCGGGCGGATCTCACACGGATTAGCTGAGCCTGAGACCAGCCGGACTGTGGATGATGCCAGAGGGATTCTGGAGGGTGGCAACCATCACTGATTTATGGCAAAATTGCCAGTCCCCATTTTGGTGACAGGCCCCACGTGCCACTCGGGACCCCTTCGTCTGTTGGCAGCGCGGGGGAATGGCACGGGGGAGCCCCAAGACAGCCCTGCAAACGAGGACTCTCAATTGGGCGCCCTCACTGGGGCCCAAGAAAAAGTGAGAAGGCGGGGTCAGCAGAGCCCCGAAACAATCGTGTGGGAAGGGCCAAGGACCCTACCGCTTTGCTCCACTGCACCAGGTCAGCCATCGCCGGTTGGGCTGTGTGGCGTACCGGCCGCTGTGCTGCCCCGATCGGCATCGATGGGCTGTTCCTCTGCAGGGTCAGGGGCGTTGATGCAGGGCAGAGGTCATCAGGAGGACTGCACTCGCTGACGCCGCCCTCACCCGGCCATGTCCCAAGGCGGTCCTTAACAGAAAAAATAAATAAATGTTCCGTTATGCTGGGGAGAGGTCCCTTAACCCTAACCCTGACCTAACCCGAGCCCAGGAACCAATGGGCGGTCCCTACCAGACTTGCCACTAGCGTCTGCCAGCTCAGACATGATCCGATGGAGCAGGGTCCTACTGAGCCACACGCTGGACGCAGCACGTTCCTACTGAGTCCTGGTGGTGCGGGGGGCGGGTATTACTGAGTGGCCTGTCATTCGGGGCCAATTCCTACTGAGAACCAGTTTCCCTGCCGGACGCTAGTGGCATGTCTGGTCCCTACTTGCCCGCTTTAACAAAAAAAGAGAGAGAGGCCTAAAAGACCGCCCCCTGTGCTGTCCCCTGTTGTTGTTGTTTGTTGGTGGTCCTGGGGCCTAAAGGCCTGGTGGGTTCCGGATGTTGCAGCTCAATGGTACGCACAACACTCAGCAGGAGGGAGGGTGAATGGCCTTTTGGGGCGGTGCCCTTTCAGGCGTGGAGCACCTGGATCCCTCGGTGCTGCAAGTGGACGCGGTGTCCGCGAATCAGGACTGCAGGCACTCGGTGCTTGGAAGTTTTGATTGTGGGCGGACCGGGCGGTGCCGGGGCATGCCCCGCTGCCTGGCGCTCCTGTCTCCCGGCTGCTGCCCCAACCCTCCCGCCCGCTCCTGGGGCGCCGGGCGACCCGGACCCTCGGGAGATGCAGGAGGGTGAGAGGGAGTTGAAGGCACCCCCACACACCCCACCCTGCCATATCCTACGGTTGACCTTCCCACGGCCATTCGTCCCACAGAGGCCCGCCGAGCCCTCGGTTGTCAGGTCTCTTTTTAATGTTGCCTTTATATACCGTTTGCGTTGACGTCCTGGCGCCTCTTTTCCTGCTGCCACGTGCACGTCACCCTCTCCAGCACCGCACCGCCACGCGCCACGCCCACGCGCACGAGGCGCCTCAGGGTCCATGCAGAGTCGCACGTTCTTCATAGGGCCCACTACAGTTACACAGTTACGCAGTTACGCCGCAACTCATCCATGTTCCTTGCAATGCCTCAGCGCCAATCCATGCAAACAACTCCAAGCGATGTTGCCGACCATCTCGGGAATGATGCTGTAAGAGGGTGTGCAAGCAACGTTGGGGCATGTGCCGGGGAGCGTTCTGTCAGGCCCCATCGGCCCGCTTCCGCGTGCACGCGATGGAACGAATGTGTTTCACCGGATTGGCCTGGCCTGGGAGCACCAATGCACGCCTCATCCAGTTTCTCCCGCCTGAAGTTGCCCCATACATCAGCCCCGTTGTACAACCATTGTCTCCACTGACCAACGGGTCTGAAAGGGTGTTCATGCCTGTGACTCCTTGGCAGCGCGCCATGGCGGGTTCACCGTCAATTCCAATGGACTCCAAATGCCTCCTCGCCCCCCCCCCCTCAGCTTGCCAGGCGGTGTACAGGGCCCCGGGGGCCGCCCTTCTGCCGTGGATCAGCGCGGGGAGCCACTTCTGAAAGACAGCACAGTGGCGTACCCCCACCGCCCCTTGTGCTCACACGGGCTGAAACGTGAAACCCATTCGCTGAGACATCGAAAATCTCCGCACATCTGGAACAATGTTTGACGGCGCCTCACGGCGCATTGCTGGACAGCCTGGGCCATGTGTGTCGCGGCATCGCCGCGTTGAGACCTGTCGTGCTGTTGTGGATGCCGGAGTGATTCTGGAGGGTGACGACCATCGCTGATGTATGGCCCAACACACAACACCGCGACCCCGCGTTTCCGCTATTTTGGGTCTTTTTTGGAACCGTCGTTTTTGAGGTTGCAATCCAATCGAGAATCTGGTGTGTAGCTTTATGCGGGCTGCAGGAAGGGTCGGTATGGGTGGCAAATTGTTGGTGTCGCTGTAATGTGCTCTGATGTTCTGGGGTGTGTGCCGGCCTGTGGCTTTGTATTGTCATGGTTTGAGGTATAGGCTTGGCTTATGCCTGCAACATGTGCCGTGGTACTTGGCTTGCGGTAAGATGGGCCTGTACGAACACGGCGACCCCCTGTTTCCGCACTTTTGCCCCCTGAACCAGCACCTGGCCCGTGTGAGGACAAGGGGGGGGGGGGCGGGAATATGACATAATATACCCAGCGCTACCAACGCCCCGGGAACCAGCTGACCAACCACCAAGGGGGAACGTTAGCGCGCCGGGCATCTTTTGTGACTCGTGCCCTGCCGGTGGACTGTTGCTGTTGATATGTTGGGCAACATTATATGGATTTGCCCCTTGGCCCCCGGGACATCAGCAGATGTTTTGATTTGGGATGGGTATGGACCTTCTCGTACCCGAGGTGATTTCTTTGATTTCGAAGTTGGGGGCCATGATGGTGCTTATAAGGGCCGGATTCATGTCATTGTGCCTCTCATTGGAAGAAAGAATGGCACTTTGACAGCCCGCCAACAATGTTACAATGACGTGCACGGGTGGTATAGGGCACACATTGAGCAGCCGTTTGCTCGGTTGTGGCATGCAAGATGAGGCAGAGGATGAGGCAGAAGTGTGTGTGTTGTGTTGCCAGGACGCTCCACCGTCGCAGTTTGTGATGAGTGTAAGGAGCACTATTGTACTGAATGTATTGACACCCACACTTGTGGGACCAATGTTATGATGCAGCTCTACTGTTCGCGATACCTCAATAACGCCTATCGCTTCTACTGGGGATCGATGCGGTTGTGCTATCCTAACCCCCCATTCTCCCAACTTGCTTGTTGACCAAGATCGCCCTTAAAGGAGCGAGAGTGGTACTGTGTACCCCAGTTTGCAACTTTCTTGAGCTGGGGCAGTTTGGGTCACCTAATTCTAAGGGCGTTTCCAAGGGGTGTGCTTGGGGGCTCTTCGGGGGGAACATAGTCTAAAAGTAGCGCGCCGGGCGCGCGCCGGGCAAACATTCCCCCCAAGAGACCGGGGCTGGAGCCGTCTCGCCATTACCACCCCTTTACCCCTTGGCCTCGAAGGGGCGCCACTCATTGTGCCGTCTTGAGGGTGTCAGTCGGCAGGAGTTGCACGAGACGATCGGGGTTCATACAGCACGTCGCAGGCGCTGCTTGACCAAGTGCTGGCCGCAGATGCAAAGGTACAAATTGCGTCCGGTGTGGGTTCAGATCCATTGGTGGTGCCTGTCAGTCCCGCCCTGTTTTTTTTTTTGTTGTGGTAGCGATCCTCTGGCTGGCGGAGTCCACATACAGTTCAGTCATCGGCGGAAGTGTGTGCTGACCTGTGGTTGTGTACACCGGTGGGACCCGCGGTTTCCTGGCTCTGAGTGAACCCGTACTCCCTTGGCCGCACCACACTTTTCTACTACCTGGGATCAGTAGTGCCGCTTTGAAATTCGGCGTGGGTGGTTCGTGACACACAGGGTCATTGCTGTGGCACCCCCAACGGGTGCGCTTCCCACCCTGTTGCTCCTTGGGCCTCTGACTCCGACAGCCGTGTGACTTCTCGAGCCAACTTTTTTTCATCACTCTACAAGCCCCTCACGCACGGCAACGACCCTTCATCCGCATGGATCACCCTCCGAATACGCGCGCCCACATCCTCATTCTCCGGCGTTCCTTGGCCTGCAGGCCCAGGGGTACACTTTGTCGCAACGGCTTTTGCTGCTTTGGTGGCTGCACGTCTTTTAGTCCGCTTTGCTGTCCATTGCCCATTCTTCCCTTGTCAGCCTCGAGGTGTACCTACAGGGACACGGAGGAAGGGCCCTTCGCAATGCAGGCACCTTGACGCCGGCTGCCGGTGGGACCCTCAACTACTTGACACAGTCATCTTACCTGGTATTTAATTGCTTTTTTTGGGCACGAGACGTCGAAGCTGTAGTGTTAGTTCAGCTATGGGGCACCAAGGGGCAGTCTGCGCTTAGTTTGCTAACCCACAGATGTGGATTACATCCGAAAGCCCATCCGTGTCATTCTTCGCCTCTGAGCCACAGCCTGTTATAGGACAGGGGCAAGGAAGCGAAGGTGCGCATTTCACAACAAGAAAGGGTTGTTTCTTGGTCCGCTTTGCTGTCCGTTGCCGCTTCTTCCCTTGTCAGCCTCGAGGTGTACCTCCAGGGACACAGAGAACAGGCCCTTTGCAATGCAGGCACATTGGCGCCGGCTAGTCGTTGGAGGCCAAACTATTTTGACTGGTATTCTTACCCCTCAATATCTTTTTGCCAGTGGTTTTGACAGTGGTGTCAGTGTGCATTAGCCTTAGTCTCTGTAAGACTGAATCATCTTTACCAATGCATTGCTAACCTCATTGAGCCTGCCGAACTACCGCCTGTGTTTCGGTGCTGACAATTCCTTCACATGTTGCAAGGCAACCCCTTTCCATGCATCATCAGAATGTTGGATTATGAGACGTCCTCACCGCACGATACCCCAGCTGCAGAAATTGCACACAGACCATCGCTTACACGAGGCGCAGCGAAGCTACCGGTGGTAGCATGTGAGGAACGGGGCAAAGAGCCCCGCTCTGCCCTTCCCCTCCCCATTCTTCCATGACTCTGCATCCCCCTCAAGATGCTTTACTTCAACTCACCTGAACATGCCATGCAGCATACATATTAACACACACATGGCATACGTACTGTATTGATTTGGTACCTGGGCAATCCTTGCATGATGAGGAGCATGAGGAGCATCATCAACTGCTGCAGAATGGCCGCCTTTGGTCATATTTCTTCATTTATGTGGACAGTATTGCGGTCTGTGCCATCTGTGACCACTCATCATGTCATCACACAGGGTGTGTGTATTTGTCTTAGCAGACCTAAATCTGTGATGTAGGTCTGGGGAACTACTACCTGAGCTTAGGGCATAAGAGGGGATTGCCAACACTGGGTTGCAATAAAGACGAACAGCGCAGTAACCCAGGATTCCCTGCAGCATCGCAAGTCATTTGATTTGACTCGGCAGCACCCCGCTCCTTCTGATCACATGTGCACTCGTGGCAAGTCTGCTGCCAACGTTCGCTAAAGGTAAACGGGCGCCTCCCTTTTTGTTTTAAGCATGGCGGTTTCCTGCCCGAATTATTGCAAACTGCTTAGACTGCAAGGTTCTTCGAAGATACAGGAGGCCCCACCCGAGCCATGAAGCAAAAAGAAAAAAAAGAAACATTGAAGACCAGCTGCGGGTATGAGACGCATGCGAAACAGAACAATGGTGTGTCCTTTGAGTCCTGTTCACTTGCCAGAAGGTGCACCAGGGGCCAAGTGGAGAGCACCCAGTTCGGCTGTAGAATCGCATTGGTTGTCCTCAAGACAGTGGCCGTTTGTTGAGGAAAATAAAGCAAACGTGGACAAAAAGACATGTGATGACTCCCAAAAAAAATAGGACCACAGGGAGGCCGAAAAAATCTGAAGTAGGGCAGATCAGGGCTGAGCATCACTGTTAGGCATGGACATAAAAATGGCTTGGCTGTCCCGGAGCAAAGTGCCCTGGGGAGAAGTGTCCTGCAACAGGGTGTCCTGGGACAAAGTTTTTCGGGACAAAGTATCCCTGAAAGCTGCGTCACCAGACAAATGGTCCTGAGACATGGTGTTCCGGGACAAAGTGTCGCGGGACAACGTGTCCTTGGACAGGGTGCTCCTGGACAAAGTGTGACAGGACAGGGTGGCCCAGGATAACGTTTCCGGGAACAGGGTGGCTCAGGATAAAGTGTAATGGGACGAAGTGAAGGCGTGTCCCAGAACAGGTTGGCCTGGGATGAAGTATCCCGCACAAGCACCAACGGTTGAAGCATGCCGCAGCACCTGATTTTGGGGCCTGTTGGTGGGGGTTTTGAAGCATGCCGCAGCACACTGAAAATTGGGTTGGGATTTTTTTGGGAAAAGATTTCAGACCAAAATATCATTCCCATCCCTGAGCTGCTGTTCTCAGAGATGGCCCGTACTCTAATGGCTAAACAGTGCATTGAGAGGTCTCTCGTTCAATTCCCGGCATGGGCAATATGCAGCATCCCAAGCAGGGGCGGGGTACGCAAAGTAACCTTTTTTTTATTTGTGTTTTTTGCTGTGCTGTGCTGTGACAGATTATTGTTCTTTTGATTTTGTTTTCTGATGTCTACTGTTGAACCCACTGAGGAGGGGACAATACAGCAGTCCTGTATTTTTTTTGAGATGCAGATTATTTTTATTTTAGAGGTTTTCTTTTTTTAGCTGAAAAAATAATCCGCACTAAAAAAATATTCTGCGCAAAAAATCTTCCGCGCTAAAAAAAATCAGACAATTTTTTTTCGCGCGGAGCATTTTTTTTTTAGCGCGAATGCCGCAAATTTTAGAAGTGGTAAAAAAAGTGTTATGGGCAATTCCCTGGGCACCTGTGGGGGAACGTGGTGTGTTGGGGGACCCCGTGACGGCATGGGTGATGCAGCAAGTTTGATTTTGACCCCCCCCCTTTTGGATTTACACCCTGTTTCACCCATTTCTACCTTTTTGCGCATTCCCACCACATCCACTCTTTTTTTGGGTTGATTGCTCCCCACCCACGGGGGGCACTGGCCTGTGAGGCTTGACACCCCCCCCCCCTCTAGACCCCTTCTGGACCGCTAGATTACCAAGACAAGGCGCTATACAATTGTCGTCTGTTGCGTAGACGTGTTAAATGCAATCGTCAGCCCGCAGACAAGGGGCCCCTGGCACGGGCCGCCGCCACCCACATTGAGCATTGTGTCCGATCCATCTACTCTCCAGGGGGGGCGCCCCAAGCGCAGTGCGCGCGCAGTGCGCGCGCAGTGCAACTATTTGGGCGTCTGGCCGTACTAGAGACCCATACTTTGAGATACTAGGGGCATCGAGAAATTTGCAGGACAGAAACCAAGTTCTACAAAATGCCCGCCCCAAACCACAGCAAAAACTTGATTTTATTGGACAACCACCAAATGGAACCGCCAAATTCCATGGTTCCAAAAGTGCGGAAACAACACCTGTTGTTGCCCTGACACCGGGTTTTTGTCATAGGGGGACCCAACCCCCCCTAGTTATATCCATCCCTGCTCATAAGTCCAATTGTGTATCCGCATATAAGTCCCCAAGGCATCTTCAATACCTACTGAAACTCTTCATGGCGGATTGTCGGACAATCCCCATGGTCTCTTTCAACCCCATGGCGCTCTCTTGTCTGTTTGTGCCCTCCCACTGGGCTCACATTGCTCAGGGACACAGCCTATGAAACATGCTGGTTCAAGCCAAGGGATTGTCTCACGGTCATGGCCCTTGTGTACAAGGTGCCTTCCTCCATTGTTTGCACCCCCCTGGCGCAACAACCACCCCTAGTCAAACAACGCTTTTACCGACACTACTTCTTTATTCACAGAGGTGTTATTTCCTGGCTGTGGGACGCATCGCTGTGGGTGTACCGATAGGTGTTTTGTACAGCTATGGCGGGTACGGCTCAGTCCACAGGAACTGCGCAGGTCGTATCAGGCCCAGTGGGGTTGTCTGAGACGACCTTTTACAGGTTTGCCATGTCTCTACTTCAACACGTCGATATCTCGTCCCACGGGGCCAAAGAGGATGTTCTTTGTATCATGGCAGATTTGCATCCGTTTTTTTACCTTGTGGACTTGTAATTGTTTCTTTGTGCTTTGCAGATGTTTGTTGCATGCACTTCTTGGCCTGGGGATATGGTGCCATAATCCATGCTTGGTTTCGCGCCTTGGCATGGGGATACAGAGCTGTTGGAGGAATGTTAGCTGAAGTATGGTCACCCTGAGCTTGTTGACCGGAAATCCGTATTTTGCTACTTTTTTGGATGAAGCATACACCCCCGGCAAATACTGGTAGATTCATGTCGCAGACTTAGAATGGTACGGCGGCCGTTTGGGCTTTGTAGGGAAGGGTTTTGCGTTGATTTTGCTCTGCTAAGGGGGCTACTCCGAGGGAGGGTAAAACTGGGGCTAAAGAGGCATTCGTCGATTTGCGTCCACTGGCACTATGTACAGTGGTCGGGGAGCGGGGAGGTGGGCCGAGTCGAGTTCAGGCGCCCGTGGCCTGCCTACAAGCTCCTCGCCTGGACTTGCATTGCGGCCAGGGGGGACGGGCTGGGCGAGGCTATGTCTCTTCCATGCTGGCTCGTCCGTGCTGGCACCGCCGCACCGGGGGGCTAGAAGGCGGAGTCGCCTATGGCAAGTCCGCGAGAGGGTCAGAGGAAACAGCAGGGGGCCCCGCAGCCGCACCTAAGGACGCAAACTGGGGGCCCGTTCGTCGTTGGCGCACGTCGGCAAAGATGCGCCCGAATACTTCCGGCAGCGTGGGGCACGTTGCTGCCCTAGTTAGTGCTCGGTGTGGCCGCCGCTGAGCAGCTCCCGGCGGCGCCGGCGGTGGCAGGGGCTGCAGCCGGGGCTGGGAAGAGGCCAGCGGCGTGGGTGGAGGGTCCGCCCGGTCACCCCCCCCCCCCCCAACATGAGGAGGGTCATCAGCAGGGTCAGGGCCCCCCTCCACTGCTGCAACAGGCAGGTCAAGCCCCCCCCCCCCCCGCTCGCCCAGGTGGAGGGTCAGGGCCAGGGCAAGGGTCACCCCCCCTTGCCTCGTCAGAAGGGTCAGGTCCCGCCCCCATGTCGTCACTGGCCGGTCGCGCCTCTCCGTCCGCCCTCCGTGCCGGCGGCTCCGGCCCCATCCCCACGCCAGCCCCGGTTGGCGCCAGCTGGGCCTGGCTATGGGCCGGGGCCCGGGGCCTCTTTGCGGGCCGCTGATCGTCCTCCGTCACGGGCCGCGGCCTGGCGGGCGCTGGCATGGCAACACAAAGCAATGCAACGCAAAAACGGTATACTACCGTTGATCACGGTACTACGTGCATTGCGAACTCAAAAGGCCACGCAACAAAGCGTGGATTGGGAGTCCCTAACCCCAACTCAAGGGGCGCAACAATATTGAACAATCTGGGGTTGTGAAACAAACAAACAAACAAGTGGAACACTCCACATTTCACATTGTGACACGGCCACCAAACGCCGGTGGTCACGCGGCTCCATGCTTCGCCCACACTCATTGCTGAGTGGGGCACCGCTACCGTAGCAAGGCTAGCGGCTCCTCCTGGGGGAGTCTTTGCACTGCGCGCGCACTGCGCGCTACTTTTAGACTATGTTCCCCCCGAAGAGCCCCCAAGCACACCCCTTGGGAACGCCCTTAGAATTAGGTGACCCGAACTGCCCCAGGTGCAGTCCATACATGTGCAGGTACGTGTTCCCACGGACAATATGGAGGGTACCGTACCTGTCTTCGAATCAAAACTTGCAGCAAATGCAAGAGTACACGCACGTACTCATGCAACCCCGTACCGGATCCCCTCCATATGTTCCTTACGATGCCCGAGTGCCACAGGCGTGCAAACAAGTGCTCAATGCGTGCCCTATAGAAACCATGAACATCATTGTACTCCTTTTGCCGCTCGGTCAACGTCTTTCGACCGATAAATGGCCATGCCACATGGAGGCGCCCCTTGTATGCACCATCCATGGAGCCAATCTCATAATCCATATAATGTCCCTAACCCCAACTCGAGGGGCCACGCAACAAAGCGTGGATTGTGAGTCTCTAACCCGAACTCGAGGGGCCACGCAACAAAGCGTGGATTCAAAGATTGTCCCGGTTTCCTCAATAGCACCGGAAGGTTGGGCCCCAAAAGAGGGCGGAAATGCTACATCACCCCTGCATTCTCGGGGGTCCCCAACAAAGGGGGATAAAATCAGAACTCAAAACCTCCGCTACGGGTCACCATGCACCCTCGCTCTAGTCTTATTGCTTGTGTCTGCTTGTGTGCACTGCACATGCAATTAACGCTTGTGTCAGAACAACATGTGTTGTTTCTGTCAAATTTTGGAATCTTACCGTTGGTTTTGCAAAATGGGGGATGGTAAGACTATGCAAATGGGGCCAGCAGTCAACATGCACAGCCCAGGGCTGACCTCTGACCGCGATGTGCACCTGACCCGGTAGAGCCCAGAAGCCCAAAGCTCTGACCAGTTAGTAGGTGACAGCGCCAGGGGAGAGGGTCAGAAACTGGACGTCAAGGACATTCATTGAGCGGGCGGACAGTGGACGGTGGAAGCCGTGGGGAGCAGGCGGCGCCAGAGTGCTGATGCGGAAATTGCACCCTGAACATATTGGCCACAATTACCCCCCTCCCTTGGCAATCCCCCACCCCTCTCCCGCCCACTATGATCCCGCCCCCCCCCCCCTCCTTGCAATCCCACCGGAGAGGGCGCGGCGGACGCCCGCACGGCGTGCGCAAGCGAGCGTGGCACCTGGAGGGGCACTACGGGCGCCAGCCCAGCCCATCGGTAAGAGTGCGGTGCCCCCCCCCCCTGGGTGCAAGAGGGAGGATCCATCCCCCCCCTCCCTAGCAGCAGAGCGGATCGCCCCCCCCCCCCCCCCCGGCCCGCGGAAGCGGACGGGGCGTGCATCACACGCATGGCCGGTCGATATGCAGTGTTGTCGGGAAGCCATCGTGCGCCCCCGAGGCGGCCTGTGAGCCTTAAGTTCGACCCTCAAATCAAATCAAATCAAATCAAATCCTTGCAATCGCTCCCCGCTCCTGCCCATTGCGACCCCGCCCCCCCTCCTTGCAATCCCCCCCCCCTCCCGCCCACTGCGATCCCGCCCCGCCCCTCCTTGCAATACCCCCCCCCCCTTCCGCCCACTGTGATCCCGCCCCCCCCCCCCCCCACTCCTTGCAATCCCCAAAACCAGAGGCTGGGCCTCCGGCCCCCTCGCACCAACTACGCACTACAGCCATATGCACTGACCACAGCACCATGAGACAGCAACAGCAATGGAACACACAGACACACGGCAGAACACACCATAGGACTACCACAGCAACTGAGAGCCGAAGGAGTGCTTGATCACGGTAGCAGTGGGAGGTAAGACACACAGTATGTAGCATGAAGGCAGCACATGCCGATATATAAGTCATCAGGTGAACAAGCACGATAGTTGCAGTTTGATTGTAGATATGGATGCAGTTTTATGACGGATGAATACGTTGTGCTTCATCTAGATTGTCCATAGCATATCCTCTCGAACACAAGAACTGTTGCAGTTTGAATGATGATTGCGCCCCCCTTGCAATCCCCATAAGCCCAGACCAGATCCGAAACAGCCGCAGCACCATGGGAGTGGCGAGGCGGCGGGGAGGGGGGCGATGGGCAGGGGAGGTGATCAGGGACAGGCACGCAGCCAGTGGCACGGGCCAGGGGCCTGGGCACAGGCTTGATCCACACCCTTTCCCCTGGTGCTCTGCCTGTCACCGCATTCCCCATGTCTTAGGGCTTTTTGTCGTTCATTTCATAGCGGAGGTGTCACCTTTCGGGAATTTCCCCCTCAAACGATATTTCTTTTATCTTCTTTTTCTTTCTTTTATGGCCGAGGACTACGATGTGCTTTGTGCCAAACTCGATGGGCTGCAGAAATCAATTGCAGATATAATCCGCACGATACAAGACCTCGAGGCTGCGAATGAAGACATTGTCCGGCGTCGTTTCCTTCGTAATTGCATAGCTTAGATGCCCAATCTCTCTGGCAGCGTTCAGTCAGGTCAGGAGATTAAACGGCATGAGTTCGTGCTGAAGGAATGCTGCGAAATTGTGTCGGCCAAATGGGTGCTGCAAAATTGGCGTCCCCTGACGAGCCCAAATTTCATTACAGATGAGGATGTGAATATCTTCAACGACAATGTGGATTACAGTGTCTCGTCGTTTGCAGACATCTGTCGTGTTCAAGCGAAGCTGTCAACTGTAGTGAAGAAATACCATTTGCTGGACAAGGAGAAGTCACCCCCCTTTCTTCGCAAATTCCTGACAAATTTTGAGGAGATTCAATTGCTGCTTGGTAATCTGCACGAGCAGTTTCAGGATGCAGACCCAGTGCCCTCCTCGTTGATCGAGGACGCAAGTAAACTGTTTGCCCAAATGACGGCGTTTGAGACGAGCGCTGAACGCTGGAATGAAACGCAACTGTCGCCTTCCCCGCCCCCCCCAACATCAGGCTTCGGATGGGCGGGCGCACAACCAAACACCACAAAAAAGGTTGTTAACCAACTGGTACCCCCATACCACCCAAGCGACGGGGAGGTGGAGGGGGCAGGTGCAGGGGTCGAGGGCAAGTGCAAGCCAGAGGGCACAGCCTTCACCTTCGGCACAGCCCCCACCTTCGGCACAGCTCCCAGCTCCAACACAGCCTCCCCCTTTGGCACAGCTCCTAGCTCCAGCTCAGCCTCCCCTTTCGGCACAGCCCCCCCCAGCTTCTGCTGGGGCAAGGGCAAGGGCAAGGGCTACAGACAACCAACATTCAAAAAAGGTTGATTGGTGCCCCGTTTGTGTCATCGACCTGCCCTCCACCTGCACAACGGATTTCGTGAATGGGGTGCAGTGTGACACCCCGTGACACCACCGCATGGACGGCCCAGGCCGGTAGGGGGCAGGGAATGCGGATGGCCGTGAGCTGTAGGACCTAGCGGCGCCATGCGGCAGAGGTCACGCCCGCCTGCCACAGGCTCCGTCCACACTGTCCCTCTGCCTGTGCTGATGCAATCTCATCTGACCTGGAAACTGCATTTGTATTTGTGCGGGTACACACCGGCTTTTCCTTATGCCCTTATGTTTTACAATCATCCCCCCCCCTGCCTACCACGCCCCGCCGGCCCCTCTCCAGCTTCGAAAGATACCCCTCACCCACAGACCCCCTCCGCCCAACAAAATTAGGTCACACAAAAGACGTGGCACTGGACACCAATTGTGCTACCTGGTCACCCCCCCCCCCCCCAACCGAATGCCTGAAAGCGATCCCTGGAGTCGCGGTGGTGCAGCCAGCCTCCTGGGCTGAGGGGGTGAGCGACGCATGAGGTGGCTGGAGTTGCACACAGTGGTGCATCGAACCTGCAACGAGCCTCCCAGGTCCGTTCGAGTTTGCTGTGTGCCGATGCAGTTGGTAATTTAAAGCCAATTGAAGGGGGGGGGGGGGGGGCTGCGCGGAAAGATAGGCCATGAGGGAGGCGCATGCCCCCCCCCCCCACCCTTTTCAGGAAGCAGGCTGTTTCGGCGTGAAGCCACATGGCTGTACACTGTGGCCCAACTTCTTACCGAGTGACCGTGAAATGAGGAAAGGCTTAGTTGCACTTCCGGGGTGGCCATTGGTGACCTATACAACCAAGAACATTTTCCCCACAGGTACGCGGCAGGGGTCCCCCCCTCTTTGATCTTCAGAGTTTTACGCCACTTGTGGGGTGGGGGGAAGGGCTTTCGTGATAGGACAGTCCAAAGAGGCTGGTCTATAAACTCTAATGGTGACTCACCACCTGCGCCGCAAAGTGGCCCAGAAGAATTTTTTGAAAAAAATTCCCCTTATGATACATTCCTCAAATGATCAGCGCATTGTGGGGATCATTTTGAGCCATGCCCTCACTTTGGCCCAAAAAAGGGCAGGAAAATCTAGGCGCCGAAGAAAATTTTTAGTTTATACTAGAGCTACTGCAGTTTCAGTGCTTCCATTATGTGGTGCAATTGGGGCGGGGGGGGGGGGGGCACTGTCACGACATTGGGCGGGGGTATAAAGGCGTTCCTCATGGACCCCCCCCCCATCTCCCTCATCTAGTGTGCCAGCACTAGCGTATTATGGGGGCCAGTGCCTACTGAAGGGGGGGGGGGTCAAGGAGGTTACCTGCTCGCGACCCCCTCCGCCACGGCCCCACATGACGGAGAGACTGTGGCCGCAAAGGCTCAGTGGGATCATCTGTCGCCCTCCTCTGCCGGGACAAGTGCCTGCTGAGCTACTGCGGTCCAAGCTGGTTTCTGAGGACGGTCGCAGAGGTATGTTATGGAGGGCACGGGCCTGTTTGGGGGAGCGCGCCGGGCAAACTTTTTTGACTGTTCCCCACCCGTGACTGTTTTTACGCCCCCAGTTGAGGGGTGTGTTCTGGTTTTCCCCCCTTTTATTTGGGACCCATGAGAAGGTAGGTCCTGAGCTCTGCTTTGGTGGTTTCAGTACCTACGGGGAACCTAACCCTCCTTTCTCTTGGTTCAACCTTCCGGTGCTATTGACCAAACCGGGACAATCTTGGGGTGATGGACTCTGACACGCTTTGTCCGGGCCTTGAGTTGGTGTTATGGACTCCCACGCTTTTGTGTGCTTCCTCGAATCTTGCATGGATGCCGCGTAGTTTGCGGGGAGGTTGGCGGTCCAGTGGTCTACTTGCGGGGCAGGTCATGGCCCCGACACATTAAGGAGCCAAACGGCATTAATTTTCAACCCTGCGGGGGGGGGGGGGGGTCACATTCCCCCTAATCCCGCAACGCAATTAACCTCCTGTGCACCAGTGGTTTCGGCGCTAAGGGGGAATCTTTGCCCGGTGCGCTACTTTTCTATGAAGTATCCCGACTTTACCCCCAAAGTTATCCTCACCCAGAGAAGCCCGCTCTACACGACCCCACAGGTACGCGCATATATGGCACGAAGTTGCCCCCCCCTGTACCTTGGAGGGAAGGGGGGGGGTACGGGGGGGGTACGGGGGGGGGATACGGGTGGTGCAAGATGGTGCCACTTGGTGCCATTTCAAGGGGATGCTGGAGATCCCACCTTTGATACACTTCCCCGGGTCGAAGGTGGTGCTTTCAAGGGGGCACCACATTTCTACACGTCCCCTTGAGACTCCTCCGCCGCACCCTAAACCGTTTGGTGGCCGCCAGGGTACCTCACCTGCCCATGCTACACAGACATTCTTACAGGACATTGACCATAAGGAAGGCATCGAAGGCATTCTCGTTTTTGATGTCTGTCACACATTTGATAGCCCCTCCAAGGCACTAATTGGTTTTGCCCTTCTTCGGGACACCACTCCGGTTGCTGCACTTAATCTCGCTGAAGTTGAAGCACGGTGCCACATACATCCGAGGGTGCAAAGAATGGATCTTTGGGACTACCCACGATGTCGAACAGGGTTGTCGCTTGTCGTGCTTGCTTTTCGTGATTGTTTTCGAAACACCCCTACGCTACCGCCCACATCCACGGTATAACCTTTTCTGCTCACCTTAATGATATCTGCTCCCCGGCAATGCGAGGGCACAACCACCGAGTAGCCAACACTGTCCAAGAAGCCCTGGCACTCATTGGGTGGCCGTCATCAAAAGCGAAGCCCTTCCCATGATCCGCTGCCACCTGCCCCATCCGCCCTGCCCAAGTATTATCATCTTTTGTCACCTGTTCAAGCGACGCCTGGTTCACCGTGGGTCCATCAGCCTTGCGATGACTCTCCGCCATGGACAGATACAAAGGTATACTGTTTTACCGCCGCCAAGCATCTGATGCACCTCAGATACCCGTTGCTAGCCTGCTTCCAATTGGGTGATGCGCTTCGCCTCGTTCGCGACCAGTTTAAAGCATATCTAGACGATTTTCAAGCACAGCCCATACAAACATTGGACAGGGTCTTACTAGTGAACACCATGGAGGTCCCCCGCTTATTGTTCCACACTGAGTGACTACCTTTGTTTGTGCCCCAGCTTCAGGAGCCGAGCACCCTGGTTGAGTGCTTCGTGTTAGAAGTCATCCCCCCCCCTGGTCGCAAAAAGAACACGTATGCACATCACAATCATGGGCTTGGCCTGTCCCATCTGCCCACCCTACTCCCCACCCGAGTGTTGGATTTCCTACGCCGCAACCTCTGTCTCTACGATTTTGATAGTTCGCACGGCGTCCGCTCACACCCTATGTTTCTGCCGGCAATCGCCACGCTAGATACCCGCAGTGGCGACTCTCTTGTGCCATTGCCTGTCATATGGGACACCCCAAAGATTTCCGTCAAGCAATCTCAGTTGTTACAGTGGCAGGCTTCAGGGTGTACCTTGTCTCCTCGCCACACGGCCCTAACGCTGTCTACACGCACGGCACGGATGGCAGCAAACTGGATGACCCCTTGTCTGGGGCGGCTGTTGTCCTGCGTGATGGCATGGTGGCTGTGTGCCGGTTGTCGGGTGCCCCCGATTTTGTACAAAGCAGAACTCGTTTGCGTGCTCCTGGGGTCGCAGTTTACTGACCATGAAGAGCGCCTGACTGTCAGAAAGCCATCTTGTCAACCACTGGATGCGAGCGCCCCATCTGCCAGGTCCAGTTGTTCTAATACAATAGGCAAAGTATTGGAGCAGAGGTGTCACTATTAATGGTTACAACAACCAACATTCTGCCCTCTTCTCTTTTATAGCGCCACATGGAAGAGTATGAAACCAAACAAGGCAGCCAAAATACTGAAAAAGTATGGACAACCGAAGATGAATCACGGTGATTTATAGTGCCTACGTCGTTTGTTGCTCTCACTTTGCTGCTAGGAATCAGGGCTACCACAGCATTCTCCAAACTGGCGGCATGTTTTATTGAAAGGATGAACACAACAAACTTGGGTCAAAATCTCTTTTATCCCGTGCACCTCAAGTGCTTAATCTACCATCCCTCAGTGAAAAATATCTTGAAAATTCTATTGCCTTCGCCAAGGCACCTCGAAGAGAGAAAAGAGAACCCATTGCCTGAAGGGTTTTAAATTTTACCTAGAGAGGCCAAAATAGCTCAAAATGCGCTCAAAATGAGCTAATTACACTTGTACGTAATTTTCCGAAAACTGCGCTTTTGACCGCGTTTTGGTCCCTAGAAGGCCGAACTTCAAGGCTTTGTAAGACTTTAGGGTTGCCAAATCGGCTCAAAACCGCTTCAAAATGGGCTCATTTCACTTGTTTGTGCGCCCCACATGGTCCAGGATCATTTTTCGAAAAATGCCTTTTTAACCAATTTTGGACCAAGCTTTGGTCTCAAAGCGGCCCATTTTCAAAGCTTTTTTGGACTTTGCAGGGGGCAAAATGGCTTAAACTAAGCCCAAAACCGCCTCATTTCACTTGTTTGTGAACCCCAAAGGGTCTAGGATCATTTTTCCAGAAACAACTTTTTGACCAATTTTTGACCCACTTTTGGTGCCAAGACACCGGGGTTTCAGGGCATTTTGGGACTTTTGGAAGGCCAAGATGGGCCACCACAGGCTCAAAGCGGCCTAAATGAACTCGTTTTTGCGTCCCACACGGTCCAAGATCAATTTTGGAAAAAGGCTGTTTTTGCCCCAAGTGGACCTTGTTTTTGTATCATCTCAACACACCAACTTCTTCTGGGGTTGGTGTTCCCAAGTGGACCCTGTTGACCCATTTTGAGGTGCCACCGAGCAGCTTTCAAAACAGTAATCGGGCGGGCCAGATGGGCCTAGAGGCTACTACGTGGGTCATTATGGGTGCTAAAGTACCCCTATTGTCACCAAATGATCATGCAAGCCCATCCCAGGGTCGACGAAAGAGTTTCCAGAAAAGTCCAAATCACCTCGAAGAGAGGTTGTTAGATCAAGCGCAGGCCCGGGCGTCGTATACCCCCTTTTTTGGGGTCATTTGCGTAGCATATCCCAAGGCATGATTTTTGATATGCAACCCTGTGTAAATTCATTATTGTGCCAAATAAGAACATCCCCCAATGGATTTTTTGATTCTGAGGCCTCTCATGCCCTGTGGGGGCTGCGTGCCGCGGGGGTGGCGGGGAGGCCGTCCCCGAGGGGCGTCTGGTGTCAGGCGCTGTCCCTCCCCCGGCCGCCCGTCCTCTGGAGCGGGCAGCCAGGGTTCCGCGACCCGTGTGTTCCGGGTGCGGTCGCTGCGGGCGTGGGGACCCAGCACCGGCCCCACAGCGTGCGCCCTTGCGGGCCGGCGTTGCTCGCTGGGGGGGTGGCGGAAGGGCGTGCCCGGGGGGGGTGCCTTCCACCATTGTGAGGGGCATCTGAGGTCAGGCGCTGTCCCTCCCCCGACTGCCCGCCCACTGGGCGGGCTGTCGGGGTCCGCCACCCAGTTGCTGTGGGCGCGGGTGTCTGGGTGTGGGGGCCCAACACCGTCCCCTTGGCCTGCATGCCCTGTGGGGGCTGCGTGCCGCGGAGGTGGTCGGGGGCCGTCCCCGGGGGGGGTGGCCTGCCACCGTTCTGAGGGGCGTCTGGTGTCAGGCGATGTCCCTCCCCCGGCCGCCCGTCCTCTGGAGCGGGCAGCTAGGGTTCCGCGACCCCTGTGTCCCGGGTGCGGTCGGTGCGGGCGTGGGGACCCAGCACCGGCCCCACAGCGTGCGCCCTTGCGGGCCGCTGTTGCTCGCTGTAGGGGTGGCGGAAGGGCGTCCCCGGGGGGGATGTCTTCCACCATTGTGAGGGGCGTTTGAGGTCAGGCGCTGTCCCTCCCCCGATTGCCCGCCCACTGGGCGGGCTGTCGGGGTCCGCCACCCACGTGCTATGGGCGCGGGTGTGTGGGTGTGGGGGCCCAACACTGTCCCCTTGGCCTGCATGCCCTGTGGGGGCTTCGTGCCGCGGGGGTGGTGGGGGGCTGTCCCCGGGGGGGGTGGCCTCCCACCGTTCTGAGGGGCGTCTGGTGTCAGGCGCTGTCCCTCCCCCGGCCGCCCGTCCTCTGGAGCGGGCAGCCAGGATTCCGCGACCCGTGTGTTCCGGTGCGGTCGTTGCGGGCGTGGGGACCCAGCACCGGCCCCACAGCGTGCGCCCTTGCGGGCCGGCGTTGTTCGCTGTGGGGGTGGCGGAAGGGCGTCCCCGGGGGGGGGGTGCCTTCCACCATTGTGAGGGGCGTCTGAGGTCAGAGCGCTGTCCCTCCCCCGACTGCCCGCCCACTGGGCGGGCTGTCGGGGTCCGCCACCCACGTGCTGTGGGCGCGGGTGTGTGGGTGTGGGGGCCCAACACTGTCCCCTTGGCCTGCATGCCCTGTGGGGGCTGCGTGCCGCGGGGGTGGTGGGGCGCCGTCCCCCGGTGGGGTGGCCTGCCACCGTTGTGAGGGGCGTCTGGTGTCAGGCGCTGTCCCTCCCCCGGCCGCCCGTCCTCTGGAGCGGGCAGCCAGGATTCCGCGACCCGTGTGTCCCGGGTGCGGTCGTTGCGGGCTTGGGGACCCAGCCCCGGCCCCACAGCCTGCGCCCTTGCGGGCCGGCGTTGCTCGCTGTCGGGGTGGAGGAAGGGCCTCCCCGGGGGGGGCGCCTTCCGCCGTTGTGAGGGGCGTCTGAGGTCAGGCGCTCCCCCTCCCCTGATTGCCCGCCCTTTGGGCGTGCTGTTGGTGTCCGTCACCCACATGCCGTGGGCGCGGGTGTGTGGGTGTGGGGTCCTAATGACCCTCCTGTGAGGAAGACAAGAGAACACAGCGCTGCTAAGCAACTGTGGCCTAACAATGACGCCACGACACGTCTCCCTGCTAGGGCTTGGAGGGGAAGGGCGCACAGGTGGGGTGCACAGCGCGGATGCCGATGGAGTCGAACTGCCCTCGCCACTCCTGGCTGAGGCGCAGTCAATTGATTGTGTGATCAGCGCCGTATATTTTAGCACGGCTCAAGGGACTGCACCAGTTCACCCTGACACTCCCACCTGTACAACAGAGGCCAATGGACTGGGTTCAAGACGGAGGAACCAAGACACACTCCACTTATTATACGCTTCTTAGTGTGCCCTATAATACACTGTTCCTGAACCCAGTTGCAAGCAAGCAAGCTTAAGGACTTCGCCCGTTCCCTTATTGAACGTAGGGCGAAGCCCTGGGTAACCTGGCAAGGGTTCATACCGCGTGCACAGCGCGTGGCCTACTGTCATATCCCTTTAATGCATCGTGTGCACGCATGCAGGGAAGGGAGGCGAGACCATAACCACACTGACTCAGTCAGGAGGTGAGCTCCTCCTGGGCTTACCTACCTTACTCACCATGCATCGTGTGAATGCCGAAGTGAAGCGAACGCAAAACAAACCTAAGCGTTTAAACAACACTATTGCGAGTTATAAACAACCCTAAGCGTTTAATTGCATCGTGTGGCTTGCACGATTCTTCCTGCTGTGCCTGTTTTGTCATCTGCGAAAAGGAGAACAGGGAATGGCGAATGAGAGACGACGGCACGACGCAAAACAAGCCTAAGCGTCTAAGACAACCCTACTTTAACGCACAAACGACGCAAACACGAGCACACACTTCTCCTTTGGACCTGTGAAGAGAAGGGAAGGTGGGTGCATGCACAAGGAAGCATGGCAACGTGTGCATGTCGGAATCCGGCACACGACGCTATGCATAAGTGTGTATGTTCTAATCAGTGCAACAAAAAGGGTGGTTGTGCTGTAAGAGCAGTTCCCACGGTTGCCCCGCATTGCACCGCAAGGCAGGACCGTTAGCCCCCCGTGACAACCACTCCCTGGCCGATCATGTTTTTCGAGCGGTGCTTGACACCGGTGCAACACTTTCTATAGTGGCCCGGCACCTGCTAAAAACTTTCAAGAAAACTAAGACCGTGGCCATAAGAGTAGGGGATGGGCGTACCATCCATTCCTTGGAGAGGGTCGATGTGACTATATGCCTGGGCGACGAAACTGTGACCCAACACTGCAGAGTGCTGGACACCGACGCCTTGGACATCGTCATTGGTACCGACTTCCTACGAAGAAACCCAGAGGTAAAAATGCTGTCTCTCCAGCGCCCCTATTCTCTGCACTGCGACTTTGGCAGAAACACTAACGTACTTGGTACCCATGATATCCCACGGGCAGCAAAACATGTACGCGTGTCTAAACAAACCCTGAAATGACAGTAATCAATAATGATAAACATATACAAACATACGACAGCAATCAACCACAGCAAATATCGAAGACATGATAAATGCAAATAATCGCAAATCCTACAGGCGCAATGCATCTGCGACTATCTGCGCTTACCTGTGCCTGTGACCTCCTGCACCCCCCTCCTAGGCCATCTGAGGCCGGAAAATTGGACCTGGAGGCACAGGCCAACAGCTATTGTACAGTGGGGTGCTCCCCTGGACCACTCTTTTAGGGCCATGGTCCACCTACCTTTTTTCGGGTTTTACATGCAATCCGAGTGGGGTACTAGCACCCAAGATAACGCAAAAAATGGGCTCATTCAAACTATTGTCCAATGGCAAATTCAGAGCCTGACCCAAGAGTGTTTTCCAGTGTCTTTGCTTGCACTAAAGGGTGTGGTGGCCTGGGGTGAGGTGAAAACGAGACTATAAACTGCTTGGGGCTCTTGGGGAAGCCACTAGTGTGCACTCTATCACCAAAACTCTGAAAAAGCGTTTACTTTTTTTGATATATAAAACGTTGCCTTCAAATTTCGAAAAGACTACAGTGTTCTCCAATGTTTGTTTCCCTGCTTGGGTTGAAACTTCTTGCTGTTTCGCATCCAAAAGTTGTCGAAACATCAAAAGAAGCAGGCATCCATACACACAAAGCGCATCCAAAACAATGAAACTTCACTGTGTATGTTCCCAAACAAGTCCAGATATTGAAGAAGCACCACACAAAGAGTGGCACTGCAGCCAAATCAAATAAAGCAATGTGCATAGGCTCCGAGTGTCAGAGCCACGTGGCTGAGCACAGCCAACAAAAGGACAGAGAACAAAAACTGACAGTGCATACGCCCCAGGCCCAGCACTTACCATGCAGTAAATTGCAGCAGAAAAGGGGACAGATTGACCAAAACAAAGCAAGGGTGCAACTGCTGGCACCACTAACAAACCACAAATATACTTAACTGAGGCCTCCGGCGCCTCAGGAGTGGACCTGTTTTTTACATTCACCATCAAATCATTTGAATCCTGACATTCAGAGCCCCGAGCTTTGATCGACACGCTGTGCACGAGCCTCAGGACTTGACAACCACCAGAGTTTTAAGAATACCACAATTAAACAGCATCCACCCCACGGACGAAGGCACCCATTGATCAAACGCCGGCACCGTCGACAACTCACTCTGTCGGTCAGCGCCTGTTTCGACGCTTCGCTCAATGTCCTCTTTCGCCGCTTCGCACGCAGCTGCTTGCTTGCTCCACTCAACGCTTCGCCCGGCGCTTTCTGCGCTCCTTCACAAGCGCCTCCGTCGCATCTTCGTTGCGAGGAACCGCAGCACACTTCTCTCGCCTCAGCTAAGCTTTGCTTGCACACGCTGCGCTGCCTTACGCTTGGCCCTGGAAAGCTTCTTTGCAGGAGGCAGATTTGGCTGCTCCTGCTCTGTCACGTGGGTCGAATGCTGTAGCACATCCAAACCGGGAGTCTCTTTGAAAACCACTGAGGATGATACCTCTTCTAACGCCGTTGCTGCCTGCAAAGATCGAACTTGCGTCACTGCTCTGACTGTACTCACAGGAAGAACAAGGGACTTCGCGACTCCATACTTAGCAAGTAGACTTTCAGAGTCAAGCTCTCCTGTGTACACCCAACAACCAAGTTGACTGGAAACTTCTGGCAGTACATACCATACTCGCCTGCAAACCTTTTCGCTCTCCTCATCACCCAACAGCCCCACGGCCGCATACGCTGCATACTCAGCAAGCTCATCAGAAGTCTCTTGGAGTCGGCGCACTCCTCGCACAATCTGGTACTCAGCCAATGGTTGCCGCTCCCGAGTCACACAGTGATATGTTCGTTCCCCACGCAACGGACACAAACGTCTAGACAAGCTTGATGGAGTTTTGCCACACGATAGACAGCTGTTCGGCGCAACACACAAAGGCTGGTCACAAAATGTCTCATCTGACTTGGCGGCTCTCAGAACACGAATCGAGGCCTGTAGTTTACTGGCGTCGACATCCATGACACGGCAGCGTAACAGAGCAACAGGCAGTACCCATAGGATTGCATTCACGAACAAGACGATGCTACCATGAAAGACTAACGTACTTGGTACCCATGATATCCCACGAGCAGCAAAACATGTACGCGTGTCTAAACAAACCCTGAAATGACAGTAATCAATAATGATAAACATATACAAACATACAACAGCAATCAATCACAGCAAATATCGAAGACATGATAAACGCAGATAATCGCAAATCCTACAGGCGCAATGCATCTGCGGCTATCTGCGCTTACCTGTGCCTGTGACCTCCTGCATGGGCTCTTCTCCGTACCTTTGGAGCTGTCAGGACAAAAAGAGTCTGGGCTGCGCTACGCATCCAAGACTAACTATCGTACTGAAAACTACCAATTGGCCCGTCACAATCTTGAAAATGGACTGGCGGCCCTTCAGGTAAACCTGGATGAGATCCAGGTGGAATTGTCCGCGAGCCGACAACAGCACATCATGCAGTTGTACTGCTCGAAACATTTGAACAATGCTTTCCGTTTCTTCTGGAAAGCAATTGGCCTAGCGTATGCTAACCCTCCCTGCTCCCTGCTCGCGAAGGTTCTAACGAAAATCGCTTATGAGGGAGGAAAGTTGGTCATGTGCACCCCTGACTGGGGATGCTCTGGTGAACACGCTTACGCCGTATGCTAGATCGAATGACCGTGGGAAGAGTGCAAATCCCCGACGGTCCCATCTATGTGCCTGAGGACTCAGACACAGCCATGCAGGCCCCTGAGTGGGCCAGTTTCTTATCCATCGTCGATGGATCTCTCAATCCTGTACCCCTGTGTGACCTAGACCAGGTGCTACTGAAAGAGGTCATGGCCGAGAATCGTGGCCTGACTCTTTCTGATCTCAAAAAACGATCTCCTGAGCACCTATCTGCCACACTTACAGAGTGTGAATCTCCCGATTGCTATCTGGAACCTGCAGCTGTTAAGGAGGATGCTGACGACCAACTGTCTGAGATCGCCAGCACTATCGCTCCTGTTGATCCTAGCTGTGTTGATCTAAAACACAGTGCCTTCCTAGCCCAGCTGTTGCTGAGGGAGGTAGATCTAGAGTCAACCTCAGAACCCACTTCCCCTGTTGGGAAACCGGTGGTACACATGCAGCCTATGCACACAGGTGAACTCTTGGCCCGGAGTCCTGATGCTCTAGCGCGGCCTGCATCTAATAACATGCCACTGTCTGAGCATGACACTCAGGAACTCCGACGGCTGTTGTACCTGAAGGCCGAAGGTATTGAGCGCCAAGAGCGGCTGCAATACCTCAGACAGACCTGGAAATCCTCCATCTGGTCTGAGGAGGACGATGATTCCTATACGCTGCCTGATCCTGAGATACTGCTAGTGTATTCTTTGCACTATGGGCAGCAATGTTCCGCTGAGTGGGACGATGGTTCTGTACCTGCCGAAACTGCTGATCGGCAGAAAAAGAAAGAACATGGAAAGAGTAACCTCCATGCTGAAGAGAATTTTCTTGCAGAAAATCGAGAGTCTTAACCTTGACCCCCGACTGAAGAAACTGCTGCTAACCTATGAGGAGGTGTTCGGCGCCTTGCCGCCCCCCCTCTCTTGTAAAAAACTGGTCCAGATGGACCTGAAACTGAAACCTGAATTTGAGAAGTTGCGAGTGAGGCGTTGTCCCCATCCCGCTCCACAGGAACAGGTTGAAGAAATCGAGCGCCAGATCCAGGAATGTATTGATGCTGGCCTCGTGGAGGAATATAGGAAGGGGGACTACCGCCATCACTGCAGTCCCTGTTTCCTGGTTGCTAAACCAGGGTCGACTGCCCTACGACTGGTTGTTGACTATGGTGAGGTCAACAAGAAAGCCCAGAACCACTCAGGGAGTATTCCTAACATGGAAAATACCCTGGAGCGTATTGCCAAATGCAGGTAGGAGACCAAAATGGACAAACGCAGTGGCTTCTGGCAGGTAGACCTAACCGCCGCAGCTCAGGAGCTGCTGGCTTTTATAACCCCTAAGGGTCGTGTGTTTAAATGGAAGGTCATGCCTTTCGGGGTGGCTAATGCCCCAGCGCTCTTCCAGGAGCTAATGAACAAAATTTTGTACATACTTAGGCGCAGACCTCTCTAGTACAGGAGTTGATTTCTCGGGGTGCAGAAATGGAGGCCCACATCGACGACGTGAGTTTGGGTACTAATACCCAAGAGGAGCATGTCCTTCTCCCCCGTGATTTTTTCCTTGTTTGTCAAGAAAACCATCTCCGAATCAAACTCGAAAAATGTGTGTTTATGAAAGGGGGGAAGGAATATTTGGGTTTCGACGTGGGGTATGGCTGGTGGAAACCAGCCGCGTCTAAGATGCAGCCTCTACAGGACATGCAGATTCGCGATGGCCCTAAGAAGGATGTACACGACGTGAGGAGTTTTGTGGGCGCCTGTAACTTCTATAGGCGTCACATCCACAATTTTACCTACTCCTCTGCCCCCCTGTCTGACAGAATCAAGAAAACTACTCCCTGGAGGTGGACCGCCAGAGAGGAGGAGTGTTTCCAGGAGTTGAAGAAGAAAATTGCCTCCTCCAACTGCCTGGGAGTACCCCGCCCTAAGGGCGAGATAGTCCTGATCACTGATGCCAGTGATGTAGGGGAGGCTGGGACGATCTACCAATGGCAGGAGCTTAACCCAGCTGAACTAACCCACTGCCATTATCGTACTAGTGGACTGAACCGTGATGGTTCCTTGAAACATGACTATCCTACCAGTGAGTGGCGGCTGGTGCCACTGGGACACTGGATTTGGAAATGGAACCAAGCGCATTCCAATTACAGCACCTAGGACCAGGAACTCCTGGCCGGTATGTTGGTGCTTTCCTCGCGATCCCGACTCCTGGGATCTAACCCTATCGTCTGGCTCTGTGACCAGGAACCTGTGAAGTCTTTTCAGAAGGGCCCACCACCAGAGAAACCAAAACTAAAGCGGTGGTGGACTTACCTGAGCCAGTTCAGGCTGACAGTTCATCATATCCCCGGTATAAAAAATGAACTGTCTGACTATATATCGCGCAATACCTTCGATGCGCTTATAGCAGAGAGCTCTGAGGCTCTTGCCAAAGAGGCTTTCCAGCGTATGGATGTCCCGCTTGACCTGTCCATGCGCACTGCTGGAATCCTGGAGGGTTGGGGCCTAACCGACTATCAGTCAGACTATAAAGAAATTCTCCAAACCCTCAGCACTGGTCTCGAACCCCGTGTCATTGACGGGCACCAGTGGTATAAAAACAACCAGTACCTCTTCTACGAAGACCGTATTGTTGTACCTGAGGCACGACTGGATGAATGCCTACAGTGGTCGCATCTCAGCTCTGGTCACACTGGCGCTAATCGCTCAGTGGACTTCTTCCGCGAGTGTTTCTACTGCAGTCTAACCCTGACTGAACTGAGGTCTCGTATGCAGACCATTGTGGATGCTTGTGGCTGTCATGCCAGCAAGCAGAGTGACAGTAGGGATAGGGGACTGATTTCCAGCTTACCCATACCCTATTGTGCTAACTGTCCTCTCTATGTGGATTTCATCCACGGCCTACCTCGCTTTGGCGGCTATGATAGTTGCCTGGTGGTCACCTGTGGCCTATCTTGCTTCACCCGTGTGTTCCCTTGCAATAAGAAAATCACAGGTGAGCAGACTGTGAAAATGTTGGTCGAACAATGGTTCGAACCCTATGGGGCACCTAAGCAGGTGCACTCTGATGAAGATGTACGCATCCGGAGTGACACTGGATGGTACAAACGAGTGCTAAATGCCCTCAACGTGGAGGTAACAACAGGTGTGCCCTATACCCACACCTCTAACCCTCTTTGTGAGAGACAGAACCGTGTGCCGGAGCAAAACCTGAGAATCCTGATGAAACAGGAGCGTACCAAAGACTGGGTACGCCTAGTGCCCTGGGCCGTGCTGACCATGAACTCACAGCGTAGCTCTTCTACGGGTTTCACCCCCCACGAACTGTTCCATGGAGGACGACCTGCTTGGTTCTTCAAACCCCCCTTTCCTGAGGACTTCAAGAGCCCTGTGGGAGATTGGCTGGAACACAAGCAGTCTATGGCTAACCAGCCTGGGACTAACCTGAGACACATTCGGGACCGTAAACTGAGCCAACAGAACCGCCTACAGCGACCTGCCAGCTTCAAGGTTGGTGACCTTGTTTTGGTTCACCATTCACGCCTACCCTCCTGGCCACGTAACTGCCTACAGGACCCTTATTTTGGACCCTATCAAATCATCAGGATAGATGGATCCAGGATACATGTCACGTGCAGTCCACGTCTAGGTGGTGAACTGCTTTGTGCACCTAAACAGTTGAGGCACTATCACCCCCCTGGCGATTTGTCCTGGGATGAGTGGCGCCTCAGCGACAGTGAGGTCGAGCGTATTGACCTAGAGAACGCTGCCAGCCCAGAGGAGGCAGACGAGCTCGAAGAGATGACTGCCGATGAGATGGCAGTCAATGGTTACGACGTGGTTGCAGGTATTGCTTGCCACGAGTATAAACAGGGCTGGAAATTCCTAACCCTGTGGGATGGCTATGGGTTATCTGAGGCGACCTGGGAACCTATGCCAGCCTTCATACAACCAGATGGGAGTATCAACCCCATCTTCCGCTCCTACCTCGTTGAGAACAACGAGGGGCAGCTACTAACCCGTGCTGAGACTCTGTCCGAGCGTCAAAAGAAAAACTAATTTCCCTGTGTCAGTCTACTGACTGTGTTCTAACCCTACAGGTGCAGTGAGCACTCTTGTGCAGACGTGCCTGTGTATGGGTGTAAGAGCAGTTGTCACAGTTTCCCCGCATTGCATCGCAGGACAGGACCGTTAGCCCCCCGTGGCAACCACTCCCTGGCCGAAGGCCATTGGTTTTTCACAGACCACTGCTTACTGATCACTGCACTGACCCTGTCTGTGCCCTGCAGTCCCATGCCTATGGTTTCCAGCGTGGACCAGGTGGCCGCTTATCATGTTTGCAGCCACCCAGCGAGTGTATGCCTTGTTGACCATGTGTTGCATGGGGACTGCCCTGATGTAATGACCTTGGGGAGCCAACGAAGAACGGTGGCTTACTACACCAGGGGGGAATGACAAGCAAGGTGTTATGAGGCAAGGTGTGTCTTCCCTCCTTGGGGACAAGCAAGCCCACAGTTAGGACCCCTGACTGGTCCAGATCGATTGGGTCCTACCTTTCCTTACAGGGTTTACCATACTTCTAAGTGTGCTACGTATGTCTGTGTGTGTCTCACTTCTCTCCCCGGCGTGGCTCCCGGAGACCTGGCTTCGCTGACATCCAACCGAAGGTCCAAACCAGGTACTATTACCACTCCTATGGCGCCAAATTTCGGTGCTGGCGCCTATTCTTGGGGGAAGACGGCAAAAGCCCTACCTACTAGAGGGGAGAGGTGGCCAAGTGTGCTAAGGGCATACAAAACGCCCATTTTTGCTAAAGGCCAAAAGCTAACGCACTCCCCTGCCCACGAGGAAAAGCACGCAAGACAGGAGACTCCACTACACTACACTCACTAATGCCAGCACCGGCCTTCGAAGGCAGGGTGGGCACTCATCACTTGCACTCAACTCCTGCCAGGCCTGCTGACCCTAACACCTACACACGCTACTTGGAGGTGCTGTCAAAGATGTCACGGGTCCTACTGACCCTCCTGTGAGAAAGCAAGAGAACACAGCGCTACTAAGCGACTGTGGCCTAACAGGGACGCCACTACGCGTTTCCCTGTCAGGGCTTGAAGGGAAGAAGTGCTCAGTGTGCGTGCACAGCGTGGATGGCGGTGAAGTCGGACTGCAGTCGCAGTTATTTGTTTGTATGATCTGCGCAGCATATTTTAGCGCTGCTCAAAGAGACTGCACCAATCGCCCTTACCTTCCCACCTGTAAAGCAAAGGCTGGGGGCCTGGGTTTGCGGCTGAGGAACCAAGACTACCTCCATGTATTATACGCTTCTGAGGTAGCCCTATCATACGCTGTCCTCAAATTTAAACCCAGGTGCAAGCAAGCAAGCTTAAGGAACTCCACCCGTTCCCTTATAGAACGTGGGGTGGAGCCCCTGGGTAGCCTAAATAAGAGTTGTACCGTGCGCAATTCGCGTGGCCTACCCTTTAATGCGTCATATGCATGCACAAGTATGCACTGGTTTTTCAATTCCCCACTCTTTCTCCTAATTTAACCCCACATAACCAATCACAGCGTGACTCAACCAGGAGGTGAGCTCCTCCTGGGCTTACCTACCTTACTGAGCACGCATCATGTGAATGCCGAGGAGAAAACGAGCGCAAAACAACCCTACGCGCTTAAACAAACCTGCGGCGAACTATAAACCACCCTAAGCGATTAATGCACTGTGTGTCATGCATGCTTTCCTTGTCTTGTTTCCTGCAGAAAGAAGAGAGAGAGTGGCGCACTGCACAGCGCAAAACAAGCCTAAGCGTTTTGAGCAACCCTATTTTGGCGCTACGGCAACACGAACACGAGCAAGCACTTTCTTTTCTTACCTGTGAAGAGAGAACAAGGGAGAATTGGGGCACAGGGAAAGCGACACAGCGTGTGAATGCCTCAATTAGGCACATGCATCGCGAGCACAGCGCATATTCTGCGCGCTCCATTCGCATCGCATACTTTTCATTTCTGTTTTGACCTGTGCAGAGCAAAGGAGAGGAGCACCCGAACCCCCAACGAACACAGCGGTGACAACCCTAATGTTTTAACGAAGCAACCAACACGCACGCAATGCATGCGTGTGAAATGACACTGACATACCTGAGAGGTGGGTTGTCCACCTGCTCTGGGGTGTGTGTTCATTTTCGATACTTTTTCCTAAAGTTTATAAAGATTTTGATGCAACTGTGCAAAAATTTCTTTTAGAACTTTAAAAACTCCGGCTCATACCTTCTTTTCCTTGAGCCGTTTACGCTTGCGCAACCCTGTTTCTGGATTCCGCTTCTGTTGTGCCTGTCTGCGACTTGAAGTTTTAGTGTAAAAATGACGATTTCTCGCGTTATTTCGTCAATTTTTAGCCATTTGACTTCTTAAATCGCTACACTTTTCGCTAAACCACAGGATTAACTCCCTGTTGGTTTCATTTTCTATTTTTTTCAGCTCCTGGAGATTGGTGTCCTCCATTCGAAGTATTGCTCCGGCTTGGCCCTTGGTCAGGACGTTTATTGAATTGCTGTTTATGCAGCGATAGCCGTCCGCATTAGAGCGTTCGACTGGACCCTAGTGCGCAAGCATGTGTGCTCTAGGGAGGGAATCCTGGGTTCAAACCCAACTACCGCCAAATTTTTACCAAACGTTTTCGTCGCACGCTAGAGACTTTTGAGGAATGCCCCATCGAAGGGACATCATTCACGGTACATTACACTGTTTTTCAAGGGTACCTACAGTGTGATAGGCTTCTAAGAACTGATGAGAATGGTTTTGGTAGGGTTAACATTTTCTGAGGTAATTTTGGGAATATTTGAGCCTTTTTCCTTGGTCCTACCAGCTTGATCAACTAGTACTCCAGGGGGGGGTAAGAAAAAGTCACTGCCATGTCTTTCTTGGAGGGCTTGATCCAGGCCAAGCCCCCCTTAAACCCCTTTTGTTGATGCTAAGACTAACTTACGCTTAGCCCACGCAAACTGCACCCCCTTTTTTTCACCTAAGCACCTAGATTTTGTCACCGAAAAAAATAGCTTTTTTTGCCATCTTGAAAATACTGTTTTTCAAACCCTCCCAAAAAATGCATTTTTCATCAGTTTTGCCGCTTTTTCTGCTGTTTTTAGGGGGGTCAAATAACCATTCCTTAGTCCAAAATCAGAGGGTTTACCGGTCATTTTCCCCGAAAAAAAAATTTGTTAGCTAATTTGAACAATACCAATTTTTGGATCGTCTGGAAAACTATTAAACATGGGCGCCGTTCACACATCCGGTACATGTCCACATGAAAAAATACTTATTATGGGAGGCTGAGTGCTCGAGGCCTCGCGCACTCAGCCAGCTGGAGTGAGATTTTCAGGCTTTTTTGAGATCACTTTTTGACATCGGAAGTGGCATGAAGCAAGGATGGAGCAAAAGCAAAACTGCAAGATTCAATATGGGTTAAAGACTTGCACAGCGGAACACCCAGTGCGCGCACTCAACATGCTAGAAGCATGGGTTTTTGAATACCCCTGACTACTTGCATTCTGCCGATAGCCTCCGAGAGGCTTTTTGAGATTCCTCCCTTTTTGAATCCTGTGAAAACAGTGAGCTCAAGAGTAGCGATTAGACTATCCTCCTCTAGAGCACTTGCTTCATAGGTCCTGTGACCTAGCGCTTCTGACAAACTGTTGTTCAGCCCCAAAAGATGGGAGGCTGGGCACCTCATTTGTAGGTAAACTAACTGAAAATCTTGTGTTTAGCAAGGACTGAGGGCAACCCGCCTTTTTAGATCTATTACACCTTACATAGTGCATGGCGCGTACAAAACGTCCATTGATTGACCACTCTTGCTGCTGACATGACCCGAACGGTACACCATCAGGCACCCATGAAGACATCAGAGCCTCATTTGGCATGGAATACTGTTTATTCAGGACCATTGGGAAATACACATTCTGCATAATTGAGTGCGCGAGGCCTCGCGCACTCAACATGCCAAAAAAAACGTTTTTTTCATACCTCTGACTACTTGCATTCCTCTGATAGCCTAAAAAAATATATATTTGAGATTCCTCCAATTTTTTATTCTCAGTTTTCAGGTGGAAACACGCAGAAACTGCGCGTTTTTTTTTGCACACAAATGCCGCCCTTGAGGTGAAAAACAGGGTGCAGTTTGCGTGGGCTAAGTTACGTATTTTTATCACTATTCAGCTTTAAGTACACTTTCTCAAAGTAACAAGGGTTACAACCCTAGCCCCCCATGAAGTTCACCCCTACCACTCAACTGAGCGGAGGTATCTTCCTTAATGGAGGATATACCGAAATAAAATAGGCATTTCATGCCTTAGGCCTTGGTGGTTAAGCCTAGTGGTCTCCCACCCCAAGACCCCTATACTCAATTGTTTCTACCACTTATTGTGGTTCTACGTTTTGACTGTTTCTGAATTCAGTTGCTTGGCCAAGTCATAATCTGTGTCTTGCCTAACTCCAATGCCCCACACCTAACCCCGTTACCCAGCAAACCACCGCCACGGGGCGCCACGCCAGGCCCCGCCCAGAAGTCACCAAAAGAACCGGACGCCGAAGGACGCCAACGCACACGACAACGGACACCACTACGCCCAAGGGCACCGAACCCAGGCCCGCTACCGTCGCAACCGCCTATCTGAGCCAAAGCCCAAACACAAATCAAACCCGAGCCACACCCCGAAACCGCTAACCCTTGACTCCTAACCAGGCCCGCCGAGGGAACAACGTAGCCACAGCCCACACCAACAGCCCACACAGCCGCCTAACCAGCCAGCTCCAGAAGCAAAGAGACACCTAACCAAACCCACCCTGGCCCATACCCGTGTACATCAGGACGCGGGAGCCGCACCCCTGGGGCGCGACCGCCGCCACAGCACCGACGACACACGCCAGAGGACACAACGCTATTGCACCACCGCACCAGCTGCCCGTGCCTGTGCCTGCAGTGTACGCGCACCCCGGTTTTTTTTTTTTCCATCTAAAAAGAAAACGAAAATTAGGGGGGGAGGAAGAGGGACACAACCACCAATGGTACACGCGCACCGCACACTGCGCGCACACCGGTGAGCGGGCGCCACGAGGGCCAGGACACCACACACGCGCGTGCACCAAGGGCAACAAAGGGACGAGACACCACGGCCTGGCACACCGGTGAACAGGAGCCAAGAGGCCCGGGACACCACGCAAGCAAAGCAACACACCGAGCGAACGCACCGGTGAACAGGAGCCAAGTGGCCCAGGACACCGCACACACAACACAACACACCGAGCGGGCACACCGGTGAGCGGGGGCCAAGGGGCCCCGGACGCCACACACGCAACACAACACACCGAGAGGACACACCAGTGAACAGGAGCCAAGTGGCCCAGGACACCGCGGACACAACACAGCAAACCGCGCGGGCACACCGATGAACGGGAGCCAAGTGGCCCAGGACACCGCACAAACAAAACAAAAGACAGAGCAGGCACACCGGTGAACAGGAGCCGAGTGACCCAGGACACCGCGCACGCAAAGCAACACACGGAGCAGGCGCACCGGCGAACAGGAGCCCAGTGGCCCAGGACACCACACACGCAACACAACACACCCAGCGGGCACACCGGTGAACGGGAGCCAAGGGGCCCGGGACACCGCACACGCAACACACCACACCGAGCGGACGCACCGGTGAACAGGAGCCAAGTGGCCCAGGACACCGCAGACACGACACAACAAACCGCGCGAGCACAACGGTGAACAGGAGCCAAGAGGCCCGGGACACCGCGCACACATAGGGCGGCCGAGGGACAGGAAAGAACCAACACCCCATGGGTTGGACACACCGGGGCGACCCGGCCAACCCACCGGGCCAGGGGCAGGAGCGGTACTCCAAGGCCACTGGTCTGAGCCCGGCCAGGCTGCATCGGGGACCATGGCAAACGTCATCCGGAGCCATGGAAGCAACCGGTGACAGGCGAGCCGGTACACAGTCCAGGAGGGGGTCGCCTGCCAGGCAGAGTGGCCCCGCAACTCAAACCACAAGGGTGAGGCGGTCGTACCGTAGACAAGCGGGAGCAATACCCCTTGTGGTGAGAGATACTCCACACGGCTGGACAGCCCCCAGAGCTGCCGCCCAAAGGAGAGGGCATGTGGCCCTACCCATGGACACATGTGGGGACACCCTCCCACCTGGGACACATGGACCGGGTGGCCGCGACAATGCCTTCCGAAGCACATGCGGGAGCGGCTCAAGAGGCACCTGACATAGGGCAGTGGGAGGGACAGCACGTCCCCTTGGTAAGACCTTTTTCTTGCTTTGTCAAAGGAGGCATCCCAAGCTCCCGAAGATACCTACCTACCTACCTCCTATGCCCCACATTCCTAACCTGCACCATTTCACCCAAAAGAGTGCACATGAAGTGCTTGATGCTAACTTGGAGGCTAGAGTCAGTCCAGTTTTTACATAAAAATCATTTGTTTCATTCTTTTGTGATTGAATCTTTGTGTTTATACTTGCTTTGTCTATCTGCAACCCTTCTGTGTTACACTGGATTTCAAACTATTCATTGATTCGATCCACATCCTGTTCTTGCTCTACTTGCTGCTTTGGTTTTGGGATTTCCACATCAAAAACCTGCAGGATTTCATCAAAATATCTAGGGCACTAATCAAGGACAACTTTCTTAGCGTCAAGATAGCCTTAGGATTACGTCAGAATGGCGCCACCAGGACTTGAGAGAATCTCAGGGTGTCAATGAGGCCTTTGTGGTTGATACTTACTAGAAATCAGTTATACATAACAGATAAAAGTATTATCAGGTTCAAACCTAGTAAGATGTTTCGAACATGTTTTCCGGGCTCGGAAAGTTTTTTGGATAACAGGAAAATATCTTTATTTTTTGACAAATTGATGGTTTAACTGAACAACCAGCAGTGACGACTCCCCCCGAACTCCAAGCGCAATCCCGAAATGAAGAAAATGGTTCGCAATTTAATGCATGTGTGCAATTGAACCAAAACTAACTAAAATTGAATGTTGCCTTACTTTTAGATGAATGTAGGAAGAAGGAAGACAAGATATGCCAGAACGGAGCAAGACACAGACCTGAATGACAAAGTAGAACTGCTGCAGGCGATAAAGAACTGCCACAGACAACAAGGAGCTACCACAGGCACAAACAAGTGAATTTTGAGACACGAAGAATAAACCCCCAAGGCAGCGCAGTTGGCAAGTGGCACATACCAACTATGGTCCCACAACACCTCCTCTCATGCGGCGCCCAAGAGCGCAATTCAGTCCCATGTTCTTGTTTAAGATTGTGTGCTACTTGAAGCTTATCCTCGTGTCGTGTCGTGTTTGTACGTGCTACTTTCTTTTGGGGCATGTTGGGATGCCCTGGGCGCTCACATGTTGGCATTTTCTCGTGCAATGCTGAAAAAAGGAGTGTGTCCTTGTGTGTTTGCCGCGCGCTGGGTATGTGATGGTGTGTCTGTCGAGCGCCGGTGTTGTGTTATGGTGTGTTTGCCGCGCGCTTGGTGTGTGAATGTGTGGTTGTTGTGTCCATGTGTGTCTAGGTGTGTCCTTGAGTGTCCGGCAAGCGCTCGTCGTGTGTTATGGTATGTTTTCCGCGCGCCGGGCGTGTTACGGTGTGTCCGGCGCGCGCTCGGTGTGTCCTTCTTAGCCCACGCAAACTGCATCCCCTTTTTTTCACCTAAGCACCTAGATTTTGTCACCGAAAAAAATAGTTTTTTTTGCCATCTTGAAAATAATGTTTTTCAAACCCTCCCAAAAAATGCATTTTTCATCAGTTTTGCCCATTTTTTGCTGTTTTTAGGGGGGTCAAATAACCATTCCTTAGTCCAAAATCAGAGGGTTTACCGGTCATTTTCCCCGAAAAAAAATTTTGTTAGCTAATTTGAAGAATACCCATTTTTGGATCGTCTGGAAAACTATTAAAGATGGGCGCCGTTCACACATCCGGTACATGTCCACATGAAAAAATACTTATTATGGGAGGCTGAGTGCTCGAGGCCTCGCGCACTCAGCCAGCTGGAGTGAGATTTTCAGGCTTTTTTGAGATCACTTTTTGACATCGGAAGTGGCATGAAGCAAGGATGGAGCAAAAGCCAAACTGCAAGATTCAATATGGGTTAAAGACTTGCACAGCGGAACACCCAGTGCGCGAGAGCTCGCGCACTCAACATGCTAGAAGCATGGGTTTTTGAATACCCCTGACTACTTGCATTCTGCCGATAGCCTCCGAGAGGCTTTTTGAGATTCCTCCCTTTTGGAATCCTGTGAAAACAGTGAGCTCAAGAGTAGCGATTAGACTATCCTCCTCTAGAGCACTTGCTTCATAGGTCCTGTGACCTAGCGCTTCTGACAAACTGTTGTATAGCCCCAAAAGATGGGAGGCCGGGCACCTCATTTGTAGGTAAACTAACTGAAAATCGTGTGTTAAGCAAGGAGTGGGGGCAACCCGCCTTTTTAGATCTATTACACCTTACATAGTGCATGGCGTGTAGAAAACGTCCATTGATTGACCACTCTTGCTGCTGACATGACCCGAACGGTACACCATGAGGCACCCATGAAGACATCAGAGCCTCATTACGCATGGAATACTGTTTATTCAGGACCATTGGGAAATACACATTCTGCATAATTGAGTGCGCGAGGCCTCGCGCACTCAACATGCCAAAAAAAACGTTTTTTTCATACCTCTGACTACTTGCATTCCGCTGATAGCCTAAAAAAATATACTATGAGATTCCCCCGTTTTTGAATTCTCAGTTTTCAGGTGGAAACACGCGGAAGCTGCGCGTTTTTTTCTGCACACAAATGCCGCCCTTGAGGTGAAAAACAGGGTGCAGTTTGCGTGGGCTAAGTCCTTGTGTGTCCGGCGAGCGCCGGGTGTGTGTTTGCCGCGCGCCGGGTGTCTGATTGTGTTTTTCCGGCAGCGTGGGTGTGTGATTCTGTATGAGCACCGGAACGAAAATGCAAAGTCAAAGAATGCCTATGTTTGCTAACAATGATCGTTTGCAAGTTACTAGAAGGATTCTTTTTGATGATTTCAAGTGTATTGGTTGTATGCTACATTGCCGTATTTGGTAAGGTTAGGTGCAATTGTGCGCAGAACTTTTTTTTTGTTGCAATGGGCAATTTTTGCAAAAATTAGAGCTAGGGTTAGGGTTATGGCGGCACCGAGGTACTTCAATTGGGCCTGAATCTTCAATGGTGGCACCATGCGTCACGAAGGCGGCCGAATGGCCTCAAGGATGTATCATGGATGCGTCATGAAGCCTTAGGGTGGCGTCAGGATGGTGTAAAAAAAGCATCAGGAAAACCTCACGATGGCGTCAAGAAAATATCAGGAAGACCTGGGGATGGCGTCAGGATGGCGTCAGGGAACATCAAGATAGTCCAATTCTGTCGGGATGGCATCAGGATGCGTCACGATGGCGTCAGGGAGGCGTCAGAGGTTTGTCAGGGTGGTGGTGTATGCGTCAAGATTGCGCGAGGATACGTCAGGAGGCGTCAAGAAGGCGTGAGAGTGGCGTGCGGAAAGCTGGAGGATACTTTAGCGTCAAGATGGCGCCAGGGTTCGAATAGCAGGCTGAGGGGGGAGAAATCATTGGTTTGCTGCTACTTTAAGGCAGCCATCGCAGCCATCGGACCTGCCATCTCGGCAGCCATTGCGGCCCTCGAGTGTTGGTGCAGCGAAATTTCACTCTGATTCTACCAGCCCAACCGCAGAATGCTCCTTCACGCATTCTATTTTTGCACTTTTATAATTAGTTTTCCGATTGCCAGATTCAATAAAACAACGAAATATGAAATGCAAAAAAAAATTGGATAAATACATGCTAGGTCGCAAACCTACATGCCATTAACCACCGTCGCCGTTTCTCAATCACCTGCTGAAGGGTCGATGACTCAAGCAAACAATATGAGTTGTCACAGTTTTCACCATACGGTCTGTGCCTGTGGAAGCCAACTGGAGCTATTTTGCAGGATGTGCTGGGTATTGTACGGGGCCTCCAAAAACGTCAAGCTTCAAAAGCCGATTGCTTGGAATTTTCAGAGCAACAATCTTTGTTATTCTGCCTTGACTGGAACCATAGATGATGATCGGTGCATTAGCACAGGCAAAAATCAAAATGGGGGGGGGGGTCTCTGACACTGTGTGAGGGGTGAAGCATTGTTTCCTTGTCATTGCAGAAGCATCCAGAGACATCACTGGCCGGTTGTGTTGCAGGTTTGCTAGTGTTGAGGCTGGGGGTGGCAACTCAGCCAGTGCCCAATTGCTTCCCTGTGGGTGCCCACATCCAGTCAGCAATTCCACAGGCTCAGGACATACTTCAGGAGTGGATGGAACGCACCTCACTAAGGAAGCATGGTCATCAAGGAGAGTATGGCAACCAGAGGCAGCAACAATACATGCTACCGACATCCGGCCTTAGCACGGGAACAGCATCAGAAACGACTGCCTCAACCTGCCATCTCGGGGGCCCGCATATGGACCACATGGCTACATCACCCCTGCCATCTCGGGGGTTCCCAACACTCAGTGCGGGGGCAACATCAGAAACGGCACAATGACACAATGGCACAATGAAGGGGGCATCCCAATTGACCCTAAGTGCACTGCAACACTATCCCTTGTGTCACCGCCCCCCCCCACCCTCCGAACCCAAATTGACCTCAATGCAGGCAACAACAGCATACGTGCAACAGCCCATAAACTGACACTGGCAGGTCGAGATCTGCTTTCGTATATTCAAAAATGCCTGCAAACCATGCATATGCACAAATGTAGTGTTATTTGGACTTGCACGATGTTGTACAGCACAACATATGGACAATCGCCAACTTGCAGCCCCTAAGAAGGGTTGACAGAAAGAGGATTAAACCTGCCCACCATGGCCCCCGTGGAAACCAGGGGCTACCGATTAAACGGTGAATAATCCACTGCAGTGCCCCCCCCAAAAAAAATTTGTGGGCAACGGAACCCCCGGTCACCTGGTCACAAACCCCCCCCTCTGTGGACAACCCCCCCCCCCCGCTTAAGCACGGGGTGGGGGTGTGGTTCGGGGCGGTGGGGTTGCGCGGCGGGGCTAGGGCGCTGTCTAGCCCCCCCCGCCCCCCGGCCCATCCACGTCTGGATCATGGGACATGCTGCGCATGACCATGGCCCTTTTGTCGTGGCCCATCACTTTCGCTGCGGTCCGATCAGAAGGTTGCGAGCAGGGCTCCTTTTGACAACCCAGGACAAACGGGGGTGGGGTGGGGGGTCCCACACCACCCACCCACCCACCAGCCCCCCCCCTCTCCCCCGCCGCCGCCTTAAAAAATTGGGCCAAATTTTCTTCCGGGCCTTCGGCCAACCAATACTTTTCTCTGGCGCCTTTGGCGCCGATTGGTTTAGACCAGAAGATTGTCTTCTCTAAACACTCAGCACCACCGGGAGGGGGCGGAGGTGGACCCCCCCCCCCCTCCCTTTCTCAGTCAGCCCAAATTTCAGCCACCACAAAGCGAGGGTGCACCCGTGGGCTGGTTCCCCTTGGGGACCAGGCAACAGGGGAGCAGACCTTTTGCTGCCCCTACCCCCCCCAACAGAAATGGGGCCGGACCGAAAGGAGGCCCGGCAGCCCCCCCCCCCCCAATTGCATGCCCTCACACCCTCACTGTAGGGCGACACATGGTGATCGAGGTCCCTCACCTCGCGGAAAGGGAGTGGACGCCGAACGATGAGTATGGGATCTGGGACCCGCATGGTAACCCAGCAGGTGGTCCTCCTCTCCCAAACAAGTGAGCACCACGAGCCAATCAATGGACAGGTAGACGCATCCACCACTCTACCCCCCCTCCCCCCAGCCTGCGCCCCAGACGGGAGGGGTGCACGGAGTCGGCGCCCTCAAGGCCTGAAAAGTGGAGGCTGTGAAGGGCTCACAGCTTGACCGCTGTGGGTATCCCTTGAGCGGCCTGCCGAGGGAACCTCCAGGTGTGCGCGCCCCGCTCCAGCTTCATCACAAACGCCCAGGCCAGCACAGCCCCGTGCACTCCAGTGCAGTTGTGGGCGACCCCTGGAGGGCAGACAGCCACCTGCTGACCCCTGCCCCCCCCCCCCCCTTCCCTAATTGGAGGGGCCAGTCCGGTGGTGTGCCCTACGGGGCCCCAGGACTAACGGGGCAGCAGCGCCGCACCCAGGAAACTTCCCAGGCAGGTCCCAGGGCAGGGAAGCGCTCAGCGCGCCTAGGGACCCCTCCACCTGCCACCAGCGTCCCAGGCCGTGGGAGTGTGGGACCCAGCTCGTACGGCGGCGCCACCTGTGCCTACAGGCATTCAAGGAGCGCGGGTCCCCCCCAAGTCGTGCCCGGCGCACACCCATCCCCGTGCGTACGCAGTCGTGGGACGGGCGGGCAGCGTGTCTCTGTGACCAGGAGGATGCAATGCCCTGGCCCACTACTCCCCGGTGGGCTCAGCGTCAGGCTCCCATGGCCTCCCCACCGGGCCTGGAGCACCAGGCCACACTTGCCCCCCACGCGCAAGGCCCAGCCTCTCCGCCCAGCCCACGAACGCCGGCGCACATGCACACGCGCGCGCACACACCCAGGGGGCTAGGCCTCGGTGGTGGTGTGGGCCAGGCGTGACGTGTCCGTGTGACCCGTCATGCGCTATGGGCGGCCAGGGCACCGTGCCCCTCGCACCCTGCACCCTGCAGCTCCGCCCACACCCCTGCCCGTGCGCGCGCCTACACACCGGACGACGGTATCTTCCGCCCACCTGCGCTTTGGTGGGGTCTGGTGGCTGTCGGCAGTCCGCTCGGCCTTGGAACCGGACAGTCAGGTAGTTCAGCCTCGTGGTGGGGCAGGGAAGGAAGCCCACACCCGAGGGCCTGCTCCTGCATGAGGCCGCCAGCCCAACCCAACCCAACCCCCCCTTAAGCCCCCCCCATCAGGAGCCCCCCCCCCCCCCGATTCAAAATCCCGCCCGGGGGGTTCGTCCTAATCTGGTTCTTTTTTTCCCCCCACCACTCATGCATGCAGCTTTATCTAAAACAGGCGAAAAATGACAATTTCAAATTTCCACTTCACATCTGAGGTGAAGTTGGGTGGCAGCAGGTGGATGGAGGACCCTTCGATATCCAAGCGCACAGCCAGCAAGGCCAGCTGCTGGACTGGATGAAAATGTATGGGCTCAGCGTAGCATCCCCAGAGCCGCATCAGTCAATGAAAATGGATAAAACCTGCCGACACTGATGAACCGGAGCTGGGAGTGTGCAACGATTCCACAACCTGCAAGGTAGTCCGGTCCCAATCAGTCAATCATCGACCACCTATCTGCAATGAAAAGCAAGGCCATGGATGCCATGAAGGCAGGAGCTGCAACGGGCGTGTCGTTGAGGCATTGCCATGTGTTGAGAAGTGTGCTCAGTCGGGCCATCACTTCGGTGTACTCCTTCATGGACAAAACTGAAACAGCTTGACTCAGTTGCATTGGAGCCCCCATCGAGCACCAGCTAACCTGCATCACTATTACTGATGTGTCTGCAGTTAATGAAACACCGGTTATCAACAAAGGCCAGTAGACCAGCACCTCAATCATGTAAAATTTCAAAAGCACCAGAGAGCGCTTTAAGCGAACCCCGACCCGCATTCCCAGTGCGTGTGCCGCGAGAACCCAGCACGTGTGGACCTGCCCTGCATCCTGGAACGAGATCCGCCTCCGGTAATGCTTTTATGTTATCCGGACCACTGTCCTCTCATCCCCAGGAACACAACAGTCGAGCCGGACACGAAACGTGTGATGATGTGCAAAAAAGCAGAGAGCGCCTTTGATTACTGAAACACGATGACTGAAACAGCACCTTGGCAAGGGGCACGCAATCATTGCCACGGACCATAAACACCTGAGACCGGCGACCATTCATAAATATCTAGAGCGTGAGGCAAAACACACTCCTACGCTGAAGAATATTATAAAAGGGGGCAGACCTAGAACTTCACTACCTGCTCCTAAAAATCCGCCTCTCAATCATAAATTCCACATTCACGACGAAGTAAAGCACATCTCACGTATTGCGCGGCAGAGCTTCTCAAGGGGAAAAGGTTCAGAGACAGTAGGGCCCAGTCCAGTCGGGGGTGGGGCGGTTGTGGTATGGTTTCGGAACAGAAGGGGTTAGCACAGACTTCGAGTGGAGGGTGGGGTGCCTTGGCTGTCGGCAAAGAGGGACTCATTTCCGTGACATCTGCTGGAATCGCCGTTCGACAGGGTCATCCAGGTCCATGGGCTGCGCGCCCGCAGCCCCCGGCTCTGCAGGTGCGGAGCTGGAAAAGTCAAAGACGTTGCGCCCGGTCTTCCGCTTCAGCTTCTGCACTCGCTCCTCCCATTCCTGAGCATGACCCCGAGCACCAAGAGGCAATCATGTCTGCCTGCACTCCCCACGCTGCGCCCTTTTCGTTCTGAGGCCTACGCCTTCTTGCCCTCATCAACCCACCCTGTCGTTCACAGCACGTCAGCAACGAGGGGCGCAGGGCGCCTCGTAACAACGTCCAACATCGTTCACATGGTTGCGAGTCGAGTCTCTTCGCTTGCCTCAGTGTCAGAACCAGAGCATTTGCCGGCAGACCTGCGCAGGGCTCTGCTCATGAGAACAGGTCCCGAATGACCAACGCAGTGGATATGCAAAGGCGGCGGCACTTGTGCTCTGCGTCACTGTTCGGACCGGCTTTACAGACACCCTCCTTCACCTGATCCTTGTGTGCCCACGCCCCACTGTTCGATTGGTAAGGCTTTTAGTTGGGGGGGGGGGGGGGGGGTTGGGGAAGATTTTGGGTTTTTTCTTTCGGTAAACTTTGTTATCCGGTGGGGGGATGTTGTGGTCAAACCGCGCGGGGACGTTCGGTAAGAATTGGGGGCGCTTTTGGGGCGGTCCGGGGGGTTTTGTTTTCGTACGATGCAGGGTTTTGTTTTGTACATAAGAATGTGTGACCGGCAACACAACAGCCAACACCAACGGTACGCATCCCCATTGACAGGGCCCCTGGCACTAGCCCCTTCCCTAAAGCCCTCGCCGATCGAGATCCCAAGAATTCAACACAATTGCTGGTCCTGGGGTACGTGGACATGAGAATAGATCAGCTGTGCTTTGTCTACAATGTTTGGTTTGCGGTCACGTGGCGGGACGGCTCGTTGGTTCGTTGCATGCAGTGTGTTGATTGTTCACTTTTTGTAGTTGGTTGAACGCATACAGTTTTACCACCTTATCTTGCCCGCCAAGACAAGGGCCTATCTCAGGGTAACCTCACTCACCCACCATGTACATAGTGCAGCTGTCCGTTGGTTGAACTTCGGCTCGCCATGAACCCTCCTTTGCCCGTGGTCAAGCCGCTTTGAGTTATGCTCGCTGTGGGGACACCCCCATGCATCCGAAAAAGGGCATGCGTGCTACCACCATGGCACATCCTTTTGGTTGAAGGCGTTGGCTCAACTCCAACCCTATGCACGACACAAGCGTGTGGCAAACAGGTGTACAGAGCCTGGGACAGTCATCCGATTTCCCTCCCGGCACAAGTGTCGACTCAGCATTCAGGCAACCTGAATCCCCGGGACTGGAGGCCACAGCTTTGTTATGTGTGTGCCCCTCTGCCCGCGGTGACGGGGCTCCAGTGGGAAAGTGGGATGGAACGCTGATCCCTCCACCGGTCCACTGAGGCGGCACACCGCATTCATGCGTACGTCTGGGCACCGCCATTCCTGCCGATGTGGGCCATTGGGCGGTGATTGCTCATACCTCATTGACCTCATGCAAATAAGATATGTCTTTATCAGCTTTGAACTTCTCATACAACCTGCACATAGTAAACCGGAGGGGCGCACAGCGCGGGTGTATCGGTGCAATGTTCACCACCTTTGCGGGCATGTGCATTCGAATATGCATTTGGGGTATGACGTCGGCGCAGCGTTGCCACAACCAGGACTAAAACACGCTGACCTTGGGTCAATAGGGTGCTGAAACTGCACCACGCACGCACCAAGCCGAGGGCACTGTGCACACTGCGCACGTCAGAGGACGTGAGGTTCCAGGGTGACGTACACCCTCTTTGACGCTCAGCACCCTCCTCTGCCCCGGGCTCCATGGGCCGGGCCCCTAATCAGCCATGATGATATCAGGTAGCGAAGGCGCCGAAAGGGGTTTTGCAGTGTCAGAGGTGGCTGGAAACAATTGCACGAAAATGCGCCGTGAGTTGTGACTTCTAGTGATTTTTCACTTCGGGGGCATCTGGGACACAGTGGCCAATTGGGCCCCTTTAATGCCCTCCCACAAACAAGAACGCTTGCAAACGGAGCCCAAGTCCAATCTCACCCCTCTCCCGCCCCGTGGCCCATGATTCTGCCAAACTGGTGGTTCGAATACTAAACGGGAAGAAGTATTCACTGTCAGCTGATTGTGCAGTGCTTGCTGGTGTCACATCGGGAAGATCGAGGGTGCCACCCGCGTGGTTCGCATGATGCCATGTCAGCCCAGTGCGCACAAGCAATATGGTCACGCTAACTGTTGTCCCCAAATGGACGCTGGGCACTGAACGCAAGGATTGGGTGGCGCTAGTTGTGTGTCCGGGTGAGACACGTGGAGGTCCTCTTTAGGGGCAACCCTTTTGGGGGGAATGGGGCATACTTGGATGCGTGCATATGCACGAAAACTCGACATCGCAAGGCGTTGCCTCCGTGGACAGCAGTCAATACATCCCGAACTGTCACACCCGAGCGTCTGTGTTTGTTTTTTGTGTCCGCGTCACCATCAAAAAGGACGTGCCCCTACCGTCATTCGGGGCCCATCATCCACCGCGGACCATGTCGCAGACCAAAAGGAGGGGTCTGGTCATTCGCTGCTCAAACCGACCAGCTCACGTTCCACGTTGAGCGTGCGAAATCTCGGCATGCGCACCCTGCCCTCTTGGGCCGTGAGAGCTGTGGCCCTGTTTTTATCATATGGACAGAGCCTCCCTCGGAGGGGGTGTTGTTGCATGTGAGGGTGGGAAGGGGCGGCCCCCCCCGGAGGGGGGGTTCTCCTCGTGAACGGTTGCTGCAACTTGCTGCAGTACAAAGCCTCGCGCATTCCTCTGGTACATTTGTTGCAACGAGCAAGCCTCTGAATCAGGCAGGTCTGAAGCTTACTGAGGCTACTGATGGCGATGGTCCAGCCGCGGCCCAAATCCCCACTGGGGGACAAGTGGGTGAGGGATCAGGGTCCCGAAGAAACAGAGGGACAGAGCGAGCTCCTGACCCCACCTGGTCTGCACTGACGAACCACAAAAGCTGCGTGCCCGGATGATGCCAAAACCTGGTGGCATCCCTGCAATCTCTTGCTTCTCTTTTTCTTTCTGAGGCGGTCTCTCGTTTCGAGGACCCTGTTGTTTAGGGCCCTGTCGGACCCATTTCTGTTCGAGGGTGGGGGGCAGGGGATTCACACAGACCGCTTCTTCTCGATGTTCCAAGTCGCCATGTACGTGTCCTCTCCGGCAAGTCGGGCGTGGAATTCCATCAGGACTGCAATGTCTTCAATGAGTTGGAGCGCCTTCCATTCCACTTCGTTGTCCCTCGCCTGTGCACCTTTGGCGCCCCCTAAGATCCAAACACGAGGATGACAACGATGCTTTCGGACAAAAATGCCACGGACTGCGGTTCCGCCCTGTGCCAGAACCCCTGACGACGGTATCCGCATGCACAATGCAGAGACCACAGCGCTTCAGCCGCGCGCGCGCGCAAAAGGATTCAGGAAACTGTGCCACAGAACATCGATGGCTTTCAGAATTCCTTGAAATGTGACTCGGAAAGGGACAGACTTCGCGGCAACTCCACCCCCAAATCAACGAGTTTCTCTGCCCATTCCAATCATCTCCAAGCATCCGGTGAAATGCAAATTTGAGGGAAGCCGTTCGTAACTTTCGGTGGTCCAACACACAAAAAGAGAAACGGTAGAAAACCAGACACCCGCGATTTTGCGTCATCCTGGTCGAAAACACCTTTTGCTAAAACGAAGTAGCAACCGTTGTGAATGTGGTACGTGTGCGGCCCACGCGGGGTTGTGTTGCCCGGTGTGTGCTCGCAGGGCGACACATACCCATCAGTTTCTTAAGCAGCTGCTGTTGTGTCTCAGTAGGCACTGACGTTCGTGTTGCTTGACCAACACCACTGTCGCTGCTACTGCTGCTACTGCTACTGCTACTGCTGCCGCTGCCGCTGCCGCTGCTGCTGGTGCTACTGCTTTGTTGCTGTTGTTGTTGCATTGCAGCCTTTGCAGCCTTCATTTCTTTCATCATCGTGTTTCTGAGAGGACAGGGCAACAGATTAAAAGCAAGAGGCGCATTCGAGCAACGATATCTGCATTCGGGGGTCTGTGTACAAATGGTATTCGTTGCATCCTTGGATCGTCGATCTGTGAAGCCTGAATGGGGATGCTCCGCCTCCTGCGTTGCATGCTGTACAAAAGGAAAGACTTATACCATAGCGCAGGGGGTGGCAATGAACGCCCGATGCAGTCTTTCAATACCATCCATGCTTTCCCTTTTGGATGGCCCTACTGTTGAGTTTTGGCTTCGATCTAATTTGCGGTAGTAAATGCGGTTGGCACGCCGCACATACTTCAACTGCCGCATCGCTTCACGGTTCTCTTCCCGTTGCTTCCGCCGTTCCTCCATCAAAGAATGCCGGTTCTGCTCCTGCATATGAGGGAGTGGGAAATGCGGCGATGGATCCTCTGTTCCCGTGCACTACTGTTGAGGTGCCGGACGCCGCCATAGAAATCGACAGAGACAATGCCCATGGCCAGTCACGAAATGGTGGACTTCATACCTCAAGTTGTTGCAGTTCCTCATACTTTTTCGCAAACAGCCCCATATCAGACCCTGGGCTGAGTACCATATACTCCACAGTTTCTGTGATCTCAAGCTGGAACCCTGTGGCAAAGGTAAAAGGGCATTCTATGAAAAATTCAAAGCGGGAATTCGGTGGAAAATAGGTCGGCAGAGGTGGTTCGCCCCACCCCTCTCCCCTCCCTATGTGTTTGTGTGCGTGCGTGCGTGTGTGTGTGTGTGTGTGCGTGTGTGTGTGTGTGTGTGCGTGTGTGTGTGTGTGTGCGTGCGTGTGTGTGTGTGCGTGCGTGTAACTTGCGGCCCAACGAAATATCTCCTGGGATTTATTTGGGCGTTTGAACAATTGGTCCAAATGGACGCTGTTTTTGGGTGAATCATTTCCTATTTCATGGGCTCCTGGTTTGCTTCTCTTGGCCTATTGTCGTGGATGACCAAATGCCTGCGAGTGCAACTTTGTCTCAGTTGCAAATTGTGACGGGGAAAGCTATGAATGCACTAACATCTGCTGAAGATTGGAATCGCATGGACCAGGAGTACACTTTGATGAAGCATATATTGGCGAGTCTGATGCTGCCGGCAGGTGGTAATACTGCTGCTGATGGTGGTGGCAAGGCAAGAGCCCGAAACAGTGACCCTGAACCTTCCCCTGTCGTGATGAAGTGTGCACGAACAATGATTGACGTTCTTGTCTCCCGGCTCAACTAAAAGGCGGATGCATTATTGGGCGTTCACACAGTGCCGCTGCTCCAGGTGACGTGCCGGACGCGTCCGCTGGGTCAGCCGTGATCAGAAGGAGCAGAGTCTCACTGATTCGGACGTGGGGCGCAGCTGGTGGCCCCTGAGGTCCGGGTGCGACGGCAGCAGGACTACTGAGGGGCACATGGTACGGGGCTGATGCCAAATGAAACAGAGGTCCCCTGCCGGACGCTGCTGGCGGGGCCGATTGGGTTTCCAGGGCCTGAGGAAATTGCCCCGTGTTCATTGGCTTGGGATCGGCTTAACAATGGCATTAAAATGGAGGTACTTTGGCCCTTGCGGCCCAGTCCTCTTCAAAAAAAAAAAGACAGCCCAAGCTGTCAGCTGGGCCACATCCAGCCCAGAATGGATATGGGGGCCATAACACGCGCCTTTCCGCCCCCCCCCCCCCCCCCCCAAGTGTCCACTGTCTGCGGAAACTTGCCCCGCTCGGCAGTGCCCTGTCGCCTAACCCTAACCAGGAGATGACGTGGCATCCTAGGGGCTCCTAAGGGGAAGGGGTGTACAAACGCAAGTGCGGCCGACTGGCCCTAGGGACGTCCGCCTGGCACTCCACGGATGCCCAAACCCCACGGATGCCCACTCAGGCGTTAATAGTTGTGGGCCCATACAACTGGTGTGTCCGTCGGCACTCCGGCAGCACAGCCTTCCACCCCCCCCACACATAGCCTCCCAATGTCAGTCGGCACTCCGGCGGTTGGACAGGCTCACCTGACAGCTGTAAGCCATTTCAGTCGGCACTCCGGCGGTTGGACAGGCTCACCTGACAGCTGTAAGCCATTTCAGTCGGCACTCCGGCGGTGACATCAGCAGCTGTCGTCCAGGCAGCACATTGGGTTCTGGCCCACACTCACACACCCTGCACACACTTGGGAGGTGCGTCAGTCGGCACTCCGGCGGTACAGTCCCTCACACACACACTGAGCGGGTACGCCAGCCGACACTCCGGCGGTACGACCCCCTACACACCAACCCACTACCACACACACACACACCCGCCCGCTAACACACCCCCACCCCGCCCAGCACACCCCTGCCTTTAGACTTGGTACAACGACATCACGCACTACGGAACCACCTACTCTAACATACAACCACAAGCTACTCTAGACTTTACACTGTTCGGAGGAGATAACGAGACTACAGAACGATTGGCCGGCCACTACGTGGGCCCGCCCCGGTGAAGACCATCAAGACTGCAGCCAGAAAGAGGAGCGACAGGTCTTCCCTCCCATTCCCGCCCGCCGGCGGCACCGGAACCAACAACACAACACCCCTACCTATACCCTAGTTTACCATGTACTGTCCCCTTAAATTTAGCTAACAACAAGCAACAAGCAACAACAACAACAACAACACGTCTCCTTGCCGTTTTGGCCATTGCTCCGCCCCAACGCTTCGGATCATTTGCCCATGTAGCCATCTTGGAGCCTAGGTGGTGCCCTTGCCAAATCCAAGTTTTGAGCCAGAAACTCACCGGTGGCGGCGCGGGGCGGTGGCGCCAAGTCGGGAGGTGCCCTCCCAAATCTGCGCAGTTTTGGGCCAAAAACAGCCATTTTTCGCCCAAAACAGCCCTAATAAGGGTTCAAAACAGCCAAACGAAGGCAAACGGCTGCTACACTCCACGTGCGGCTTGACTTTCTCATGACCAAGAGACCTTTGGTGCCCTCTAACTCCACGATATGTCCGAGAAACGGCCCAAAAAGGCGCCAAAAAGCCCCAAAGACTGCACAATGTGCACCAGCACCCTGGAACCAAGAACGGGCCGTATCTTGGGCTACGTGGCTCAAAAACGAATTCCGAGGGCACCTAGTCCACCCGCAACCCCCCACTTTTTATGGTTTCCAAGCCTCAGCATCGCCCAACGAGACACGTAGACCCCCGTACCAGTGGTCACTTGGTGCAGCCGGAGGGCCGGCCAGCCCACGCACAGTGGGGGCCAACGGTGGGTCCACCAGGGTCCCCAGGGCGAAAAAAAAAGATTTTTTCCAAAGTTGTTCCTAGACCACTTGGGATGCTCAAACAAGTGGTTTTAGGCCGTTTTGAGCCCGTGGTGGCGCGGTTTGGGCCATGGAAAATCCCAAAATGCCTTGAAAATGGGCCGTTTTGAGACCAAAAATGGGTCAAAAATGGGTCAAAAACGCGTTTTTCCAAAAGTGATCCTAGACCATTTTGGATGCTCAAACAAGTGTTTTTAGCCCGTTTTGAGCCCGTGGTGGCGTGTTTTGGGCCACGGAAAATCTGAAAATGCCTTGAAAATGGGCCGTTTCAAGACCAAAAATGGGTCAAAAATGGGTCAAAAACGCGTTTTTCCAAAAGTGATCCTAGACCATTTTGGATGCTCAAACAAGTGTTTTTAGCCCATTTTGAGCCCGTTTTGACCGAGTTTAGCCCCTTCCACCACATGTATGCACCACGTTGTGCCCTTCGCAGGCTCTTCCTCGGGGGCCAACGGGGGGTCCACCGGGGTCCCCGGGGCGAAAAAAACGAATTTTTTCAAAGTTGTTCCTAGACCACTTGGGATGCTCAAACAAGTGTTTTTAGGCCCTTTTGAGCCCATGGGGGCGCGTTTTGGCCCATGCAAAATCCCAAAATGCCTTGAAAATGGGCCGTTTTGGGACCAAAAATGGGTCAAAAATGGGTCAAAAACGCATTTTTCCAAAAGTGATCCTAGACCATTTGGGATGCTCAAACAAGTGTTTTTAGCCCATTTTGAGCCCGTGGTGACGCGTTTTGGCCCATGCAAAATCCCAAAATGCCTTGAAATTGGGCCGTTTTGGGACCAAAAATGCGTCAAAAATGGGTCGAAAACGCGTTTTTCCAAAAGTGATCCCGGACCACTTGGGATGCTCAAACAAGTGTTTTGAGCCCATTTTGAGCACATTTTGATGGGGTTTAGCCCCTTCCACCACATGTATGCACCACGTTGTGCCCTTCGCACGTACCTTAGAGCCGTATAGCGGAGCCACCTAGAGTTGGGGAGAGGGGTGTAGATTGGAGGATATATATATATATATATATATATATATATAGCATATATAGCATATCCCCAACAAATAATGTATTTTGTACCACGCGGAGACCACCAAAAACAAAACGCCACGCCGGCTGCAAACGGGAGCCGGCCTTGAAGGAGAGCTTGCAGACGGAAGTGCAAAAGGTCTTGCCCTCCTTCCCCTCCCGACTGCTAGCCTTTCAACCTACCCAGTAGCACCACCGCTGCAACCTAGACTACACAGGCCGGCCGGACGTGTTGCCCCTGGCCTACTGCCTGGCGTCCTCGGGCTCGAACCGTAACGACACACCAGCCCACCCTCCGCAGTACCCAGCAACTAGAACCTTACGCTGCACAAGACAGCGAACATGCCACTCCTACTGGCAAGACTGCTGACGGTACACATGCACAGCACTTAGGAAGACGTGCACCCCGGCCACCTGCCCGATTGGGCGAGGGCTGAGTGCGGTGCGCCTGGCGCCTGTCTCCCCGGAAGAGGCGAATCCGTGGTCCGTAAGACCTTTTCGGAGCGGGAGGAATCGCCCAAAGCCCAAAGCCCCCCAAGTGTCCAGCGAACAATAAAACCCTGAAAAAAAATTATGGTCTGAACAGGAGTGTTCATTGGGCACGCCGCGCGGTAGCTAATTCATTCGGTGCTGAAACCCGGTACCCAATAAATTTGGGTCCCAAAAATACGGTCTGAACGGAAGTGTTCGTTGGACCATGCATTCGTTGGACGCGGGCGGGGGGGGGGGGGGGTACAATCACGTGCCCCCTTTGCCAGTGACCTCTATCGCACCCTGCACGCCCCAGGCCCCTCTGCAACCGCCACCAGACCAAAAATGCCGTGCACCGACCTCCCGCATCCCCGACCACACGGGGCCAGACCTGCGGACTTCATGAAGGCTGCGCCCCCCGCGATGTCCATCACAGTCCTTCGAAACTGAGCGTTGCTGGTTTTGATGCGGCGGAATTTCTCTTCGTTGGGATGGTCCCGGATGTTGCCAAAAACGCGCAGGAGCGTTGCGAACGTGTCCTCCAGCACCTGAACCGGACGGAACGGGGGTAGACCACGGGAGAGCGATCGCAGGGACGCTGTGGAAGAGGAAGCACTCAGATGAGGGTTCTTGTGCAAATATTGTGCCTCTACCTGTGGCTGTACCTACCCCTGTGCCTGTGCCTGCGCATGTGCAAATGTGTGACCGTCCCAGTGCTGTATGTCTGCCTTTACCCGTGCCCGTGCCCGTGCCTGTGCCTGTGCCCGTGCTTACGCATGTACATATGTGCCCAGGCACATCTCCGGTCGTCATGGCAATCACGCAACTCGGAGTGCTATCCCCGATTCTCCACATGATGTTCTTTTGTTGGCCGCGGTTGCCTCCTCTGGATAAGGTGCTCGCCCCCACATTGTGGGCACAGACAATCCGAGAAAAACAGGCTTTGGAGCTGGTTGAGACGGTGGTGAGGCAGTGCGATGGGTCACGTCTGGAAGGTCTGCCTGTTTTCCGGCAATGGTAATGCAGTCTGAACTTTGCCAGGCCCACGGCCCGGGCGTAGTGCCACTTTGACCCAAAATCAATCTGCGTGGAATTGTCCGTTTTGATGTGGCGAATTCAAATAATGCAGAAGCGATGGGGGTATGATATGTTGGAGGAGTTCATGTTCAATTTCAGAAGGTGGCGGGGGCCAACCAGATGCGCACAGCCCCGACTGGCCGTGTTGCACGACAGCCCACCCAAATTCTACCACCGTAACACTACTGCGCAGCCAACCCACTGGCTCATTGAAGTCCAAAACCTTCGTTGTTGGGACAGTTGACCGCAGAATCGGAGGGACCCTTGGAGACCCCAATCAAACTGAGTCCACAAGGCTGTCCACAAGGAATTACGGAAACGCACCAACGGATACCGCTGCAGCTGTAGGACGCAGGGCAGGCCGCAATCCTGATGCGGCCCTATGAAACGGCTCGTGGAGCCGACATCCCGCCGAGTTCATTGTTGAATTCAGCACCAGCCCCAACAGGAAAAGGGGGGGGGGGGCGGGCAGGACAGGCACCAACGAGGCTGCAATTTGGTAACCTTTGAATTAACGCAAGAAAACAGCTTTTTGCTCCACTTGGACGCGTCATGAACGGCGCCAAGAGATATGCTCTGGCTACACGTGTAGATGCACATGCACCACCACTTCACCACCACTTCACCATCACTTCGCCACCACTTCACCACCACTTCACCACCACTTCACCGCCACTTCACCCCGACTTCACCGCCACTTCACCACCACTTCACCATCACTTCACCATCACTTCACCAGCACTTCACCATCACTTCACCAGCACTTCACCCCCACTTCACCAGCACTTCACCAGCACTTCACCACCACTTCACCACCACTTCAGCACCACTTCACCCCCACTTCACCCCCACTTCACCACCACTTCACCACCACTTCACCAGCACTTCACCAGCACTTCACCGCCACTTCACCAGCACTTCACCAGCACTGCACCAGCACTTCACCGCCACTTCACCGCCACTTCACCACCACTTCACCGCCACTTCACCACCACTTCACCACCGCTTCACCGCCACCTCACCAGCACTTCACCAGCACTTCACCAGCACTTCACCAGCACTTCACCAGCACTTCACCACCACTTCACCACCACTTCACTACCACTTCACCGCCACTTCACCAGCACTTCACTACCACTTCACCGCCATTTCACCACCACGTCACCCCCACTTCACCCCCACTTCACCGCCACTTCACCACCACTTCACCATCTACACGTGCCTATGCCTGCGCCTGTGTCTGTGCTTGCCTGCACAAGAAAACATGACCGTGCCTGGGCCTGGCCGACAGGTGTAGGCACAGCCCAGGCATAGATAGAGGGACAGGCCTGGACAAAGGTGAAAATACCGCCAACACCTGTGCCAAAGGCTGTGCCTGCAATACCCCACTGCATTGTGAACCACCCTGGCAGCGGCAGGCACCGCCGTACAACTAAAGCCGCGCGGTTCCAGGGAGATCAGGGGCGTAGCGGGCAACAGCGGGAGGTCGGGGGAGGGGCTTTGTGTTTCACATGGTGGAGCTGTGTGAAAAGATTGTCCACTGCACCAAAAACCAAAACCTGCGACGGATATTGGTGCCTACTTGCAAATTCCAAGATCTGGAGGGTCATAGCACAGAACATTTTGATTTGAAGGGATCGCTAGCAATCTAAGCGGAAAGCTCATCAAATGTCGAAAGTGCATAGTGGCAGTTGGAGACAAAGATCGCATGCATTATTGCAACTCGCTGGCTCCACGGTCAGCGTGCAAGGGTCGCACAATGCGGACAAATGTGCAGTGCAGATGCCACACAAAACACAGACCTCGGAGCTGTTCAAGCTCAGATCATCCCCCAATTGCTTGCGCTTCTCACGTCGAATTTCCTGGGGGCAGTGGCAGGATCGTCACAACGCCAATGTGTCAGCCCACGTTTATGCCTCCTGTGCTGTGTGCGCGTGGTGTGAAAAACTGACGCCTCCCAGCGGCTGTCCGTTTGGCGGGAGACGTGAGGAATTGTCTGGGACGGCCCAACAGAATTGCCAAAATACTGCTTAAAAACCCACGTTAACGCCGAATGTTGCCCCGCGTGCGCCATTGGCATCTACTGAACTCACGGCTTTTCTCTCATTCGTGAGGGACAAAAGAATGCGTCGGAACAGAAGCATTGGCAACAACAACCCCCAATATCTCCGCTTGTCTTCCGGCATGAGGATCGCCTCGTGGGCAAGCCTCGCTAGACTGCATACACCGCCGCGGTAATGGCTGAGACCACACTTTGTGGCACCGGGCCCAATCAGCGGCTGTGGAGGTTAGTGGGTGCTGCCAGAGCCGCCACTGCCAATCGGCAGGTGCAGTCCACTGGCTGCACAACATGGGCCCTGTCATCAAAAAGACCCATGGGGCACAGCGAGTCCCGCCCTGGGATGTGCCAGCACTGGCTGCCATTTACCGGCTGGCCTTTTTGGCGGGACTGCTCTCCACGTCACCTCCTCAGTGTGAGGATCCGCCCCCCATCCCTCTCAATCACGGCCCTCCCCGAGATGGTCCTCTTCAAGGCTTCCCGCACCGCCCCCCCAACACCGCCACCACCCCCCAAAATCATCAAGCGAGCAAGCAGCCTCCAGAGGAGCGTCAGACCCCCGAACGAAAAAACTATCTGCCACATGGTTGATGCTCAGGACGCTTTGACTGCCGTGTGCCGATGTGCTGTCCTGGAAGCGGCCGGGCGTCAAGCCCGCCGCAATGAGGCACAAGCTATTGTGCCCAAGTGGTGGAAGGATGTGACAGTGGAAGGGTGTTGCGCTCCGCCGGTGGTGAATGTCGTGACCACGACACATTGAAATTCATGAAGCTGCCATATGCATTGGACGCTGAGGTGGTGGCTACTGAGCAGGACGTGTTGCTTGACAAGTGTAGGCTTTGTGCGCGCACAGTGTTTGCGGAAAATGATGGGGGCCGGCAATGAGGTGCACCAATTGCGCGATGGCCTGCGCATGATCATTGTCAGTCACCGGCGATTGAAATGCCTACCAGTACAGTCATTACTGCGGGTGAATGAGACCTCTCAAACGTTCCGTGACACGCCCTGTTGTAGGTCACGTTTTGATGGGGCCATAACAAGAAGCTCCATGAGGCATGCCTGGTTGACTTTGTCACAGCAGATTGTGAGGTATGGGACCGCACCCTGAGCTTCACACATCCTTCTTGTCAGGAATATACCGGCTATGTGAAGGCTAGGGAACTCAAAAGGCCAAACAAAGAGCCGTGTAAACAGGCATTGGATCTATTTGGTGCTCAACGACAGTTGACGCACCCAAAACCGTCCCATTCGTTTGCGTCCGTGGAGGACCATGAGCGAGGATGCAGGCGTCCAAAATGCTGGCTGAGACCGTCAGCGTTCATGCGGCGCTCCGCATCATGCAAAATGGCTGTATTTAGTGCCACACAACTCCCTCTGCAGTCCCATACACCCGCTCGTGTTTGGTTGCCTTGCATAGCACAGCACAGCACAGCTCAGCAGAGCAGATGGCAGCGGAGCACAACATGCAGGAGTACAACAAAACTTGACTGAACACAACATCAAGGAAATTCGAGCCGTTTTGATGGTTTTTGAAGGTGGTATTATCGCTCCACGTGGCAACCACGTGTTCATTACCCGAAGCCCTGAATCGGTGGTAAGTCAGTAACTGGCTGCCCCATGAAATTCTAAATGGGGCAGAAAATAAATCGGGGCGTTTTCAACTTTTTTCTGGGTCAATTCCCACGGCCACAGACGCTCCTCGTATCGCACACCTCCCGAATAGCCGTGCTCAGCTCCGCATCAAGATTGCCCTTGGTCTCTGCAACGGGCTGCTTCTGCGTTTCCTCGGCACTGCAGACGGGCTGCTTTTGCTTCTCCTCAACACTGCACACGGAGACAGCCCAGGTGACGTGCCACGCCCATGCTCCGCATCCACTGCGCCTTTGTCAGCGGCGTCCTCGCGGGAAAAAGAAAACACATTTCTCCTTCACACTGACAAATAGAATGCTCACGGTTGCCCTGCAAAAGCCGTCGCTTACCCACCACGTGGGGACCCCCCAGGCGGCAGGGGTTATGTAGCCACCTTGCCCATTTGTGGGCTGCTTCTGATTCTGCCCCCCTCTCTGAAGCGGTGGGGACCCGCCGTCGCTTATCCAGCAACCGCCGTCGGTTACCCACCAACCACCGTCCCTGAGTGAACAAAAAATCTGGACCCATACGGACGGCCCTGGCCCTTGCCGACGCGCCTCTACCTCTCTCCCCAGCGTCTGAGCAAGTTTGGGCAAGTCGCTACGCGTCATGCCCTGTCCCTGCCTCTGTGCACCGTACCGCTTTGTACCCCTGTGCACCGGTGAACAGCGGGGCGGACAGACACTGACAGCGAGACGGGCACAAATGGGCACGCACGGTGCGCGAGGGACACACTATTGGCAAAGCTCGTCCAGCTGCGCCAGGGCTTCACTCAAAGGGGCAAAGGGCGTGCCTTCAGGAAATCGGATATTGTCACCTTCAAGAGAATGAGAGGGCACACGTAGACGACAGGCACAGCAACGGGTCCTGTCTCGTGGTGCTTGGGACAGCGGGAGCGAGGCTGAGGCACTGTTCGGGAAACGAACTTCAGAGCACCGTGTCCTTTTGATATTGAAACGAGTGGTAATGTTTGTGGATGTGGGGGAGGGAAGGGGGGGGGGGGCTAAGACCCACCAAAACCTGGCGGATAGGGGGAGCAGCGAGGCGATCTGGCCAATGGGCGGAGCCATCGTCTTGAAGCCTCAGCAGCAGTCCCACGTCCAATGCGGAACGTTTCCTCCTGAAAATACCAACCGCCACAGGTCCTGGTCCTTGACCCTCGCCCCCCCCCCATCCGGGCGGACGGGTCCATAGTGGCTGTAGGCCGGAGCCGCGTTGAGTGCGGATGCCGAGCAACACCGCAAATGGGCTGCCCATCGGGAATGGGCACTTCCCTTGGCTGACAGCACTCACAGACAGACATGTGCTAGTGCTATCTTGTGTCAGCACGTTGACACGGTGTCTCCTGCCGCAGGCATGTCGGTGAGCATAAGGGCGTTCCACTACCACCTCAATGAAGCAATTTATGGGGTAAACCTGCTCGAGAATAAAGAATAATCAGGCCTTGAGTGACTGAAAGTGCTGGCTACCCAGGGGGGCTGGCATTTGCGATTTAATTGTGTTATGTAATCGAGGCGTTCTTTCGTGTGTCACTGTGTCACTAGTGGCCACATAACAAAATTTTGAGGTGACTACGTTGCCCAGGTCTCTAGTGTGTCTGATCCCCTGGCGCTGGCGCTGGCTCACCTAAAAGCAAAATAGACACCACACAATCGGGTAGGCGCCCGTTGGACATGCCTATCGTATATGCCCATACCACAAGGTGGCCTGCAATGTACATGTGTATGCCATAAGATGGCATGCTATAAGATGGCCTTCATTGCACGTGTGCATACAATTAGATAGCACCCATTGAACATGTGTACACCATCAGATGGCCCCTACTGTGCATTTATTCACCATAGGATGGCCCCAATTGAACGATGTATTCCATGAAGTCCCCCCTGCCTTCTGCATGTACAAACTGTAGCGTGGCCGCCATTTCGCATGTGGGGCATACTCACCAGAAGCTAGTCAGTGATGTATTATTGTTACTATTTCCAAAGGGAGCCCCACAAGAGGATACTCCCAAACAAAACCCCTTCCCCACGTACGTACTCCCTCAGAACTACACACAACAACACGCAGAACTACGCAGAAGAATGTACCCTGGGGCCAAAAGCAGTTCCCATGTAGACTAACGTACGAAAACCTTGCACGGTGCACGGAGGGGGCGCGCACGGTGCGTGTCATTCCCTGTTTGGCGGGGGCCCTTGCACCGCGACTCATGTGCGAAATTGTAACACAGGGTTAAGGTGTTCCGGGTCGCGAAGTGTTACTCATCCGCGGTGGCAGCGCGCTGCAGTCTGGGGCATTTTGCCCGCTATCACTCTTCGTATCCCTCACCCAAGTGTTGATGTGGGACGGTCGTTGGATTATGACACCATTTTCCCAACGGCTTTGCCGCATACTTCGACATCCTTCGAAATGAATGGAATTGCACCTTCAGTGTCCAACGCACAACCTCTCCATCGTCCAGTCCAGCTCTCGTGTGCGTGCTCTTCGTACCTTACACTCAACTGAGTGCCAGAACTCCCACCCAACTGCCTACCAGGCCCTACAGGGCACAAAAGGGGCACGAGGAGGTGTTGCGTAGGTGCCAGAGGAGGTGGGGAGGGGGGGAGATGGGGTTTTGGAATTGCTTGCAGCAGCCGCGACGGCGAGTGAGCATGCGACCAGTGACCATGCAATCCCTTTTTCTGCCTCAGCGCCACACCATAAAGAGTTCCCTCGGCTGCGGCAGTATGTGGCCCCCGGTATTGCATACCTTCTTCTTGGAAGCCGATGGACAACAAGAAATCCCGCGCCCCGTTGACGGACCATACCTGACTGCAAGAAAGCGTGTGGTACAGCGCCAAATGGACAAGGGGATGCAGAGGCCCAGATCCAGCGCCGGTACGGCGTTCAGTGCCCTTTCGCTTGAAACATACGACTACCAAAAACGAGGCCTGGCTCCCGCCTCAGTATCCCCAGAGCTGCCCAGCACTGGGGCCAAATAGCAACGCGAAATGCGGGGCTGCGGTATTGCGTGCGTGCGTGTGCGCGGGTTGGCAGGTGCATGCGTCCATGCGTCCGTCCGTGGGCGGTCCGACTTGGATGTGGAGAGATGTGGGCGGGGTTGTCAGCATAAACGGGGCTCACATTCGTGAGCACCTTCGGTCGTGACCGTTGCTAAAGCCCAGGTGCGCACAACGGACCGAACAAGTGCGTAACCTTCAAGTGCTCGGTGGACGCTCGAAGGCCGTGGAACACACGAAGATGCTCGCCCTTTCCTGCTGCGCCCTGCACCGCGCTACGCCATGCGATGCAATTCCCTGTCACGCCATGCAGTGTCACGCCCCATGCCATGCCATACAATACCGTACCATTCCATGTCACATGCCATACTACGGCAGGGGGCAGCGTTTCCGTGGCACCAGTACAACCTGTGCCTTGCTCTCACCATGGCCGCAAAATCGTGCCAGAAGCCCCACGCCATGCGACGCCATGCGGACGACTCAAGAGGCGCAGGGGAGCTCAGTGGCCAGGGGCCCATGACGTCAGGGTTTGAAATGACCAGCACGATCCTGACCTCATCCGAAACTCACTCAGTTCAATTCAGTTCAGTTCAACTGTTCTGCAACCGCAGAGTGTTTTACCTTGCCGCTCTCGCAGGGGCGGTGGGGGTACTTTCACTGGCCCAGTGGACGATTTATGGGTCAGGCGGTCCAGTGCTACCCCAAGAAGAGATGGGACCGAAAGCCATGAGGTTCGGTCGCACGGTGCCGCGTCACCAACTGCTGCTACTTTTCCCCAACGATGCGACATACACCAGTTGCCCGAACCCAAACTCGAATGGCGCCCCCACAACTGACCTTGACCCAAAAAAGCAGGTCATACCAACGACATGGCACAGGGCACCACTTGTACTACAGGACAACACTGGCAACCACAGGAAACTGTTTCTTTGGCGCCCTTTGACTGTGCAAGACTGTGCGGAGGGGGGGAGGGCGCGAAGCTGCTCAAAGGGAGGGATTGTTCAAGGGCCATGATATCACGTTTTGAAATGGCCGGCATGATCCTGATCTCATGCCAGACGCACTCAGTGTAACACTTCTCAATTGTAGCGCCTCGCCGCTCTTGCAAGACAAACCAGACCAGCTCCGAATGTTGCTTTGAGGCCACCGCTCTGACAGCGCTATCGAACGGCTAGCGACCGCGGATGGGGGCGGGGGGGGGGGAACCCTTTGGGGCCCTGGAGGACCCTGAGGAAACTGAGGCGCTGGTTGGCAGCAGCTGAGACGGGCAGCTGCAGATACTGCGCCTCGTCGAGCGGCAATAGGAGCCTGGGACACGCATCCGTCCGAGAACACGGGGGACAAAACGACCGACAAACGTCCGCCCGCCCGTGCGTGCGCGGGCACGTCACGAGCCACACCTGGCGAACTTTGCGTTGCTGATGCGGACGGACCGGTACTTCGGGTCCAAAGGATTTGACAGAATGTTGCCCAACAACTTCTTCAAAATCTCTGGAAAACGTGGGGGCCCGGCGACATCGAGGACCGGCGTGACACCGCGCCGCACCGCCCCATGCGCCGGCACAACCGCCAATGAACGGGCAAACCCGCAGGAGGGGGGCATGCCCAAGGCCCTCGCTGCCTCGTTCCGCGGGGTATTGATGGCCCAAAGCGCACCAAAGAGAGACTCGACAGGAACTATAACTGTACACGGTTTCTTCGGCGGTTCCCCAGATCAAGTCCTTTTGCGTTCGCAGGCGGCAAGACCGAGGATGACGACCACGCCGGAGGTGCGCGAGCGCCGCCCCGGAGAAGGTAGTGGCCCACGGGTGTTGACATCCTTGTGCGCCACCGGTCTGGCGCTGATGGCGCAAGGGGAGGGGCATCACATGGTCGGTCTGCTGAACTGGATGTCCCCGCCATAGACACTTCCAGCCATGGTTCATCAGCAAATTCCACAAAGTCCGGGTTTTTGCAAGGCGACTGTCCCAGTGCCTCCGCCGATGCCCTTTTGCACTCCTTCCATATGTACACGTGCCTTTGACCTCCACTATGTATATGTCGTTGCGGTCTAGACTCGACCGGGTGAGTGGCGTACATACCGGTCAGAGGTCAGTCCCGTGGTGGACCTGCTTGCAGCTGGCCCCATTCGGCGAATACTCCGGGGACGTATGCTGTGGTCCTTAGGGAGGAGGGGGGGGCATCATGCACCACTTCCGCGTGGGCGCACATCGACGGCGAATCCACCGGGGCACACCCCTCGGACGGTCATACGCCTTCGGCGGCCCCTCACGCCCCGGTCGCGGCCGCCACAAGAAGACCGACGGAGAAGCCTGGCACCGGGCGGGGGGGGGTATGACGGGCAAAGTAGGACACGGTTCCAAAAGTTGTGGAAACAACTCGTTCTGTTGCTCTGACACGGGCGTTGCTATCGCAAGGCGGGGGGGGGGGGGGGGTGCTTACGGTTTGCCTCCGCTCGTCGCATGATCCACAAAGATTGCCACATCGGCGTCCCTCCGAAATAGCCGGGACCCCCCACACACCTCAGCTGTTCTTAGCGAGAAAAAAAAACATTCCTTATTGACAGTCTGGATCAGGTCCCGCTGCGACACTACCGCGAACCAATACCCAAAACGCTACAACAAGACCCTGACGCCAATGCAGCCGTCCGCTATTCATCGCACACCACCGGCTCCCTGGCACACGGGGCCATACGACTGCGACCCCGAACAGCAAAGCCCCGCCCACACAACAAAATAAGTGTGGCCCGACACGGAGGCCCTGCCACATCGGCACCCGAGCGTACCCCAACAGACAACCAGCACCCCAAAGACGAGGCGGTCCGCAGGCGTTCCAAGCGGCACTCGACAGCCACAGTGGCGGACGCCTTCGGCGCGGCAGTGGGCACACCGTTGCAGTTTGTCAGCGTCTGCAGGTCATTGCAGGAGAGGCCCAACACTATTCCGGGACCTGAGAGCATTGGACGGGGGCAGACGGGGCTGAGGGGAGGTCACGAGTCAGGGACGGAGGGAGTCGGCAAGTGCTTCCGTTTTCCAGGTCGACCGAAGTGCCTCCTGCCGCAGCGGCCATGGGGTCAAAGGTATGGGCGCCGACACGTGCCGCCAGGGACCGCTGTGGCGCGCGGGGGGATGTGTGCCTGCGGGGCGCAGTGCGGTGGTGTCTCTCGTACGTCCAATAGAGCGTTGTTTCTTTTGTGGACTAGGGGTCGTGGTCCGGGGTCCGAACGCCGTTGAGTCCACAAGGGGTGTCCTCTCCACTCGACCCGGTCGACCTGATGACCCACCGCCGCCCATGTCCCCCTGGCCCCCCTTTGAACAATGACCGGCGATATCTCGCCGGTCGACCACCGAAGGGTCGTCAGACTGTCTTCGAGGGCGAAACGCCGCCAGTCGATCGGGTGAGCAAGTCAGAAAACACGTCGTTCGGCCGGGGGGTGGTCGTTGCGCACGGGCCATAAGGCATTCGGCAGAAGCGCTGGAGGTCAACCGGATGGCCCCGTGGCCGTGCCCCTCCCTCTGATGTTCACCCCCCCCCCCCCGCGCGCGCGCAGGCTCGGGCGAAAGCAGGACAACAACGGTATGACGGAGTGGTACGTAGACAGCCCCGTCCTTGTGCATGGCCTGGTACCGGCACGATGTGCTGCCCTCTGGCCCTCGTTCTCTCTACAGTCCGCAGATCAGGCGACATTCTTGACCGTGAAATCTGTGCGCAGATCAGGCGACATTCTTGACCGTGAAATCTGTGGTCAGCAAGACGGCGGTATGACGGGATCACGTCATTAGACAGGGCCGTACTTGCACAACGGCGGGGGGGGCGGGAGCGCATACTGATCGCAGACATTCCGCTGTGCGTCTGCACTGTTGGAGTGTGTCTTGCTGGTGACGGGGGACTGGGGCAGGGATGCATTGGAAGGGGGGAGGTTACCCCCCCCCCCCTCCAGGGCGCCCAGCCTATGCCCAGGCGCTCCCCCTGACGCCAAGTGCCAGCTTCAACGGCATTTGTAACTGACAGTAACCGCCCCAACCGCTTTCGCATCGTCCTCCAACCGGTCTGACTGCTTCTGGGGCCACCAGTGAGGTCCCTCCCGTTCTACTGCATCCCTGGACTGGGGTCAGCTCTGCCCCCTCGGCCCGGTTGGGTGAACCTGTTCGGCTTTGGTGACCACAATGGTGCTGTTAAACCTGGTCTGATCAGCATCGGTGACCATCCAGAGTCGTCCGACAAAGAAAAGAAAGGCTCCCGTCACAGTGACCAAATAGAATACTCACGGTTACCCTCCAACCGCCGTCAGTTACCCACCAAGTGCCGTCGGTTACCCACTGGCTGCTGTCGGGCATCCGCCGACCAACATTGGTTGCCTGCCTACGGGACCCTGTCTAGAATCCCGGTCCCTACAGGAAAAAGACAAAAGGAAAGCTGGATCCCCACGGACAGCCCTGATATCATCAATCGTCTGTCTCTCCCTCTCTGTGGGTTGCGGAAATGCGCCACTGATTCTGTGTGATCACGTCCGTATTTGCATCACGTCCCGCAACATTTCTCTGCCAAGAACAGACCTTGTTCCCCGACAAATTCTATTGCCTTCGGCAAGTCCACCTCGCAGGGAATCTACCCCAAGCAACACACACCCAAAATAGGGTAAAACTGCATAAATACGGGCTGAAGCATGCTTCACATATCTTGGATGGTCATTTTAGGTGATTACAATATCGAAAAATTAAGTTTCGGAAACCTCGATTTTTGAGCTGTATAGATTGAAAAACCGCACAAGCAGGTTGTGTACCAATTCTGTTGGACCCCGCCCCCCCCACCCAATCGCAAAAAGAGTGAAAAACACATAAATGCGGCCTGAAACATGCTTTACATACCTTGGATGGTCATTTTAGGTGATCACGGTATCAAAAAAATAAGTTTTGAAAACTTCGATTTTTGAGCTGTTCAATGTGAAAAACTGCACAAGCAGGTTGTGCACGGGCCCACTCACTCGGCCATGATTGGCGGAAACAGTCATTTCGCGTTGGTGGCACGGGTTTTGACTGGCCTTCGACAGGGCTAGAGACGACCAAAAACGTCCTTTCGTATCATAGTAGGAATATAACAACATCCCGACTCACACCCCTCAGAGTGGGTAGCACGGGGTCCTTGAGGTCACCAAAACCGCCAACATAGCAAAAATGGCCGAAAAGTGCATAAACTGCATATAAGCGCTCGTCCTACTCCGCCCCATACAAACCCCATTGAGTCGGGACCCGGAAACACCTTTTCGGCTCAAAATAAAAAACAACCAAAAGATTCATGATCTTCGACCTGAAAATGGGAGGGGGGTCATTTTTCGACATTTTTGACGCCCCCCACCCACCTCCCTCAGAAGCTCCAAAAAGCGGGTTTCAAGTGGGGGGGGAGTCTGGGGGGGTCCGGACCAAAAAGTCATTGGGGGATGCGTTTGTTGGACAAAATGATGATTCTACAAGGGGTTAAACAAACAATTCAACCCCTTGGGGTAGGGTACGCGGATTGGCCTAAAAAGGCCCAAAATGGGGGGGTATGTGGTGTTTTCCCCTATATGCGCCTGCTTAGCTTTGATCTAACAACCTCTGCGAGGTGATTTTCCATTTTTGACCTGTAGAGGGTGGAAAAATGCAGTCCGTGCACACACCAAATGCCATTGTACCACCTACAAACAGCAATTTTGAAGCTTTTGGGGGGCCCATGGCTCGGGCTAGATGGGCCCAGTAGCCACTACGTGGGTCCCCATGGGTGCTCAAGTACCCGGATTGTCACCAAATGATCACCCAAACCCATGCTAGGGGCAACAAAAGGGTTTCGGAAAACTGGAAATGTGAAAAACTTTCAAGTGCCACTAAACAGCCCACGCAACAGCAATTTTGGGGCTTTCAGAGGGCCCATGGCACGGGCTACATAGGCTTAGCGGCCACTATGTGGGTCCCCATGGGTGCTCAAGTACCCGGATTGTCACCAAATGATCACCCAAACCCATGCTAGGGGAAACGGAAGGGTTTCATGAAAATCCAATTTCAAAAAACTTTCACGTGCCACTAAAATAGCCTATCCAGTTGTGAAAACGGCTAAGTCCTCACTGGCAACGGGCCATGTGGCGGGGGAGGGGGGGCGACTAGGGGTACCTTGAGTTGGGACCCGGGGTCCATATACAAGAAAAAAGTGCTTCAGGCCCAGGTCCAAATACACACACAGCGGCCACAATACACAAAGAAGTTTTGACCCACCCCTCCACCAAAAAGGGGTCCACTGGGGGATTGTCTTATTGGGCAAAATAATGATTTTACAAGGGGCTGGACATCAAATATCATGCCTTGGGGTATGCTACGCGAATGACCCCCCCAAAATGGGGGTATACAACGCCCGCGCCTGAGCTTGATCTAACAACCTCTCTTTGAGGTGACTTTGATTTTTGAGATGTATAGGCTGACAAATAGCATAAGCAGGTTGTGTACCACTCCCTTGGACATCCCCCCCCCCCCCCCCCCGCCGCGCGCCCAAGACCAAATAAGGTGAAAAACACGTAAATACGGCCTGAAACATGCTTACATACATACATAACTTGGATGGTCATTTTAGGTGATCACGGTATCAAAAAAATAAGTTTTGAAAACTTCGATTTTTGAGCTGTCTAACGTGAAAAACTATATAAGCACGTTGTGCATCGGCCCATTCACTCGTGTAACCCATTATTGGTGGAAACAGTCATTTCGCGTCGGTGGCACGGGATTGACCGGCCCTTGGCAGGGCTAGAAACTACAAAAAACGTCCTTTCGTATCCTAGTAGGCATATTCTGTGACAACATCCCCACTCACACCCCTCAGAGTGGGTAGCACGGGGTCCTTGAGGTCACCAAAACCGCCAACATAGCAAAAATGGCCGAAAAGTGCATAAACTGCATATAAGCGCTCGTCCCACTCCGCCCCATACAAACCCCATTGAGTCGGGACCCGGAAACACCTTTTCGGCTCAAAATAAAAAACAACCAAAAGATTCATGATCTTCGACCTGAAAATGGGAGGGGGGTCATTTTTCGACATTTTTGACGCCCCCCACCCACCTCCCTCAGAAGCTCCAAAAAGCGGGTTTCAAGTGGGGGGATTCGGGGGGTGTCTAGACCAAAAAGTCATTGGGGGATGCGTTTGTCGGACAAAATAATGATTCTACAAGAGGTTAAACAAACAATTCAACCCCTTGGGGTAGGGTACGCGGATTGGCCTAAAAAGGCCCAAAATGGGGGGTCATGTGGTGTTTTCCCCTATATGTGCCTGCCTGGCTTTGATCTAACAACCTCTGCGAGGTGATTTTCCATTTTTGACCTGTAGAGGGTGGAAAAATGCAGTCCGTGCACACACCGAATGCCATTGTACCACTTACCATAGGAGCGTGATACTCAAGCTCATGCCCATTCCGCATGTACTTCACGTGAAAGAAATCACCCCCACGAGTAGAAGGACCAATGATTGTTGCGGAGACATGTTCACCGGTGGACCGGATGTACGTAATAGCCATGCCATGTGTAGCAACATGAGCCATGGCTGAAAATCACATCAACAGGGACATCATTGGGTTGCAATTGCCAGCAGAATGTTGGTATGAGCAGGAGGAACTACCACAAGCATGATCAAGCCCCCCTTTCCCTCTACAAGCGAAGCACAATCGCATAATAATGTTACATTTCTGACCACAAAAACCGTGATAAGAAAATTCCATCAAAACAACGGTAACATGGGCTCATGTGCTTAAACAAGGCAGTGCTTGCGCAAGGGGGGGAGGATACAAACAGCAATTTTGAAGCTTTTGGGGGGCCCATGGCTCGGGCTAGATGGGCCCAGAGGCCACTACGTGGGTCCCCATGGGTGCTCGGGTACCAGGATTGTCACCAAATGATCACCCAAACCCATCCTGGGGGCATGAAAAATCCAATTTCAAAAAAATTTCAAGTGCCACTAAACAGCCTATCCAGTGTGAAAAGTCCTCACTGGCTAGGGGGCCATATATGGGGGGGGGGGGGGGGGCGACTGGGGGTACCTGGAGTTGAGACCCGGGACCCCACCATGGGTTGGGGGTCCATAAGCAAGAAAAAAATTCTTCAGGACAAACACACACAGCGGCCACAATTTTGACCCACCCCTTCCCCAAAAAGGGGTACCCAGGTGCGGGGGGGGGGCGGGGGGTACGGGGGTCAAAATCCAAAAAATCATTGGGGGATCATTTTTGGTCCTAAAATGATGATTTTACAAGGGGTTAGACGTCAGAAACCATACATTGGGGTATGCTACGCGAACGACGCCCAAAAGGGGGGTATACGACGCTCGCGCCTGCGCTTGATCTAACAACCTCTCTTCCAGGTGATTTTACCCCTGCCACGGGTGCTGTGAGGGTTCTGTTGTGATAACCAATGGCTGCCACGGGATGGGGCACATCCCGTAGCAGCAGTGACCAGCCTTTCTCTCACGTCACGTGACCGGGGGTGGAGGGTTTGCCCGTGACCCAAGGCCCCCTCCCGGACCCCTCAATCAATGTCAGATTGCAAAGTACGAAATTGCAGACCGGCCCGCAAGGAGGTCGGTGGGTTGGTGGGGAATTCCCTGATACACTAACATTGACCCCTCGAAATGATGGCCACGACGCGCTGATCGGTTTGAGCCATCCATCATGGCACCGCTTAGGCCGTTTTCCAGAACATTTCATGGGCACACTTTATGAGTCATCACCAGTCAAACCGCCCTTTCCTAATGACTCATGCAGGAGTTCGTGATTCGCTCTTCGTCATCACGACCACCGACAGAGCCCGGCACCACCCGCACCCCCCACCACCCAAATAATTGCGTCAATGCTATATCCACCCGTGCACGTGGGATGAAGGCCCTTACAACCACGACACCTGACTGCACACTAACTGCACTGCTGGCCACACTGCGGCACAGCACAGCGGAACACCTGCACCGCATGCCATCACGCTACACACTGCAACTCTCTATGACACACCACGCAATGCTACACCCGAAAAGGCGCCAACCCCTGTGACGACAGCACAATCATCCTTTGTGCCCGCGGTTCTGCCCCTCCGATGACCTCCCCTTGCAGCCACATAATCACACATGGGCCACAACGATCTGTCCGCACGCACACCTGCAGGAAGCTTCAACATCCGTTGCCGCAGGAACAAAAATGGATATCTCTGTGCAGAGGACGTGGATGGCCTGAGAACGGGCGACACGATAACAATAGCACGATAGCAAAGGTCGCTACACTTGTCACCCTAAATAGCTGTGGGTCATGTGGGTTAGGTGTGGCCCTGACCCTTTTCGAGCCTTCCACATGCCACTACTACAGTTGCCATGTCAGCTGCGTAATGGTGTGGTGTGCCCCTACCCCATCTTGATGCAGCCCCGGGGTCCCCGGCGCTTTACACTGGCGCGCGCAGAGGGGAAGAGTGGCTGATTCATTGAACGACTGAGAGAAAGGCAATACAAACAGACGGGAAGATCCAGAAATAGACGGACAAACACACACGTCGCGTCGTGTGACAACATGTAAAGGTGCGTGCTGATGGTGCAGCACAGGACTCCACAACATGATGCACAGGGCACACACATCCGAGCCAAAACAACCATTTCCAGGCAGCTCAGGCATATTGCGGTGGACTCTGTCGATGCAAAATATCCGACCCGTCCCAGAAACTAACCTCCTTTGCATCCACATGAGGCGACCCCGCTCACTTTGCACACATGCTGACCCCCCCAACTAACTGTTGGCCGGAGGCCCCTTGGGGGGGGGGGGGGGGGGGGGGGGGGGGGGGGGGCATGGGGGGGGGGGTTTAAAGAGGGGCGAAGGGGGGGGGGGGTCTAGGAGGGTCTGTTGGGGGGGGTCCAGGTGGGGCGAATTGGGGTGGTGGTGGGGGGAGGGATCCAGGTGGGGCGATTTGGGGTGTTGGGGGGGGGGGGGCACAGGCTCCCCTTACCTCCCCTTGCCCTTCCTCTAACCATACCATCACCATAAATCTAACCCTAACCTTTGCAGCTAGCTAGTATGGCCATGCCAGCCATGTTGATTGGGCTGAACAAGATGCCCCAAATTTCGTTTCATGGCTGCTTTTGCCACATCATTGCTCTCCATTTTGGACCCCAACACTCACTCTGACCCTAGCCTAGGGTGAGAGCCAGGGCTAGGGTTAGGGCTAGGGTTAGGGTCAGGGTTAGGTGTAGGGATAGGAGTAGGCTGAGGGTTGGGGGTGGGCGTTAGAGTCAAGGTTGGGTTTAAGGATGGTGTTGGTGCAAATTGGACAAAATTTTCTTAGGGCACCTTTGGTGTTCATGGAACATCGGGCTCCTTCGGCGCCCATGGACGCCTGAGGGCAACACTTTGTCAACTAACTGTTGGCCGAAGGCCCGGGGGGGGGGGGGGAGGGAGTAGTTGGCGTCCTAGGGCCCGCGGTCGCGCCCCCCCCCCCCCCCCCCCCCCCGGGATGCTGACCCTCCTGAAGACGAGCAGAGAGCACCGCAGCCCTCTTGAAGCTTTGGAACGATGATGCACTCGAAGCTTCATTACCTTCCATGTAGAGTGACAGATTGGAGAAGTGTCGGGGGAGCCAAAACTTATTACACGATGGTCTGAGGAATCGGCGCAAAGCTGCAGCAAGAGCAAGTGCATGCTTCGTGCACAGATCTGCAGCAAACAAGGCT